>CAUJNA010002502.1:65000-210008 GCA_963377175.1 Effrenium voratum | reverse complement strand
ATGGCTCTTACCGTGAGCTGGTTAACTACTTACCCCTTCAAACTCCCTGCGCCTGGGGAAGTTCTCATCTTTACACACGTCTAGCCCATGTTACCCCCAAAAAGTTGAAAAGTTGTGTTTTTAAGAGGTAAGACTATGGCTCTTACCGAAGTTGGTTAACTACTTACCCCTTCAAACTCCCTGCGCCCTGGGGAAGTTCTCATCTTTTACAGACAAAGTAGCCCATGTTACCCCCAAAAAGTTGAAAAGTTGTGTTTTTAAGAGGTAAGACTATGGCTCTTACCGAAGTTGGTTAACTACTTACCCCTTTAAACTCCCTGCGCCCTGGGGAAGTTCTCATCTTTTACAGACAAAGTTGCCCATGTTACCCCCAAAAAGTTGAGAAAAGTTTTGTGTTTTTAAGAGGTAAGACTATGGCTCTTACCGAAGTTGGTTAACTACTTACCCCTTCAAACTCCCTGCGCCCTGGGGAAGTTCTCATCTTTTACAGACAAAGTTGCCCATGTTACCCCCAAAAAGTTGAAAAGTTGTGTTTTTAAGAGGTAAGACTATGGCTCTTACCGAAGTTGGTTAACTACTTACCCCTTCAAACTCCCTGCGCCCTGATAAAGTTCTCATCTTTTACAGACAAAGTTGCCCATGTTGCCCCCAAAAAGTTGAAAAGTTGTGTTTTTAAGAGGTAAGACTATGGCTCTTACCGAAGTTGGTTAACTACTTACCCCTTCAAACTCCCTGCGCCCTGGGGAAGCTCTCATCTTTTACAGACAAAGTTGCCCATGTTACCCCCCAAAAGTTGAAAAGTTGTGTTTTTAAGAGGTAAGACTATGGCTCTTACCGAAGTTGGTTCAGGGAAACCCCCGGCGACCAGAGAAAAGCATGGTGGGGTCAACTACTGAAGTGGGTGTACCCATAAAAAGGAATACACATAAAACAAATCTCGCCTGGCACAGTCAAGCAGAAACCCCGTGTATAAAAATGGTACCTCCTCCCTTTTGATGAGAATGATAGGGGAGCCTCAAAACCTCGGAACAGATCTAGGCCTTCACTTTAAAACAATTTCACCGACTCAAAGACTACCCTTCCTCCTAACTCTGCACGTGTGTAGCGGAACGGTTCCTCTACAAAACCGGGTCCCTGTGCCACGCACCCCGATACCCCGAAAGAAAAAGAAAAAGAAAAAGAAAAAACGAGAACCGCCGGCGCCTTCCTCACCTCCAGCTCCGCCGGCTTCATGGCAAAGGCGCTGGTCAAGTTCCGCACCTCCGATCCCCAACTGGCGGCTGACCCAAACCGAAGCTGCCCCAAGTGGCTACATGGGGGGGGGAGGGGAAAAAAAACGCCACGAGGTATAGCCACGAGAAAAAGGAGCCACGAGAGAAAGGGTATATACCTCCCAATTTTATCTGGGGGTAGTGGCTTGGGGTAGTGCAAACCATCATAGAAACACGCGGTTGAACCCCAAAAACCCGTAATGGGCAACGCATGGTTGAAAAACGCATGGGGAACCCCAGAAAAACACCCTTAGGCCCGCAAGGAAACCGCAACCATTGAGTTTTACTGATTGGTTCGGTTCGGAGCTTGTGGGTAGCTTCCCATAAAAACCCTAAAGAACTCTCATTTACCGTCCGTTGAACCAGGGGTTCAAATCCCCAAACCACAAGTTAAGGACTTCCTGACTAAAGGCTCATCCACGCTCCTTATTTGCCCAGCAAGTCAGCAACCCAAAGTTTCCTTTACACAAAAGCCACAAACTTGTGGGTGCACTCGGAGTAACTTCCAGCTGACAAACTTGGGAGATAACCAAGTTGCTGGTGTACTCCGAATGTCCTTAGCCTATGAACATGGCCCTCCTGAGTGGTCAGAAACAGGCTGATTTGCTTTTGGTTCCACTGGGATCACAACACGCCGTAGTCAGAAGTGAAGCGAGACAACCAAAGTGGGTGCTAAATCATTTGCGGCTTAGAGCAAATCCCACCCCCGCATGTTCCCAGACTCGAGGACGAGCTCTTGCGAAACGAGGCAAACACTGAAACCATCTGTGTCATCATCAAAACGTCGTTTGGCGGTCTACCCCAAACCCAAACGCACAACAGGACTTCTGGCGCATTTGGTTGAAACTGCCCCTGAGCTTCACATACCCCGAGTCAGCTTTGATTGGTGAAGCCACATTGCAGGCTAAGACCTAGGCCATCAACCACTTTCTTTCGCGAACACCCAGGGGCAGGGAACCCAGAAGACTTCTACAGGCGCAGCCCTGGCTCTCCTTGAAGGACAGAAGACTCGTACCATCCCACACTGAACAAAAGCACATACACACACATCCCAAACCTGGATGTGGCTTAAAATCTAACTTCCAGGTGTTAGTCTACTTGTCCATTTCCCAGGGCAACCCATTTTGGGCCATACAATACAAAACAAAACAAAACAACGAACACAAATAAAATACCTGCCAAACACGTGTCACCCACCCACCCTCCCCTTCCTCCCAAAAAAAATCAATTGCAAACACCTGCTGTCAGGCGACCGTGCTGTCAATGAGCTGCGCCACCACGTCCGGGCTCTCGCGGAAGCCCTGCACCAAAACCCGGACCTCGGGGCTGCGGGGCCCAGACTCGGGCGTCGAGTGTCTGTTGAATTTTCCTTTCTGGTGCGATAGGTAGGGAATGAATGAACCTGAGGATTCCCGAAGAAAGGAAAGCACCAGTTGGATGGTTAGGGGTCATTCCATTTCTCATTCCCTGCTGAGGACCAGCTAGTTTTGTTTCTCTGCTGAACGGCGTGCGTGGTCCCCGTGGTACCTGGGAAGTAACGGAATGTTGCTGTTACTCTCCCCCAACCCCCCCCCCAAAAAAAAGAAAGAAAGAAAGAAGAAAAAGTGGAAGGTCCGGTTTCTCTAAAGCTTTTGAGGGAACCCTTCTCTGTGGCTGGGAGCCGCCGAGCTCCCTTCAAAGGCAAACCTTAACTTGGTCGATATGTGTCATCCACGCGCGAGAGCCTGCGCGAAGCGGGGAAGGGGACAGGGCGGTCTAAAAGACAGTTGGGTGGCTCGTCTTTTCTTGATGGCCCTTCTTGTTGGTAGGCTTTCAGGCAGACTGAAGGGAAACCAACCATTTTTGGTGGTCCCCCCAACAAGAGACGTAGCCAGTTTGGAGGCAGGGGTCAAAAAATGGAGGGAGCCAGATGAAGCCAGCTCAATTTCTCGACTTGTCCAGATCTTTTTGCTGTGTCCTTTGTGGCTCCCTCGTGGAGTTCCTTTGTTGCTCATTGTTGGTCCTCCTTTTGACAATCATCTTTCTTGTTGCTTTTGTGAAGAGTATGTTTGTTTGTTGATCCTTTTTTGCTCTTTGTGTTGCTCGTTGTCGATCCTCTTTGTGTTTTTCTTCTTGTTGCTGCTTCTTTGTTGATTCTTTCTGTGTGTTGATCCTTGTTTGTTGCTTTTTGTTGATCCTGTCAGGGGCAAGTCCAGAAAACCCATCACAAACCATGGGCGCGGCAACCCGGGAAACAGGCAGGGATGTTGTCAAAGTCTAAGGTCAGCTTCCTCCAACTGGTGGTGAATGAGGGGTTTCCCATTAACCTCACTGCCTGAGTGGATGGCCCAAAACAAGTCCAAACTTTAAATTTACCACCAAAATGGTCTTCCCAAAAAGTGACTAAAGTTCATGAACTCAGGAAGTGAGTAACCCCTTACACGAACCAGGGCTCAAATCCCAAAGCCACCAATCCAAACCACCAACTCGGGGTGTGTCTGATAATACTTACCCCTTAAAACTCCCTGCGCCCTGGGGAAGCTCTCATCTTTTACAGACATATAGCCCATGTTACCCAAAAAGTTGAAAAGTTGTGTTTTTAAGAGGCAAGATAAGGGGCTGATCCCGAGAAAGCCACCCTCCAAGAACACGACGCACGAAATCCGTGCAGCCAGCCGCGCCTCCAAGATGTCCATGTGCGCGGTCGCGTAGCCGAAGACCACGTAGCCCAGCTGATGCTCCGTGCGCAAGGTCTGGAAGACCGGGCGGTCGATGACCCCGCTGATGAGGCTGAACCTGGGGATGTGCCAAAGCTTTGGGTGGCTTTGGGAGGCGGGGGGGGGGTCTCAACCATTGCTGTGAAGTGAAAACCCGAGGAAAACAACATTTAAATCAAGTGATCATAGGTCTAAAATGGTTCCAAATTGGAGGGGAGGGTCTGGACAATGCACATGACTCCACGAAGCAAACATCACACCAGCCAGACATCATCAGTTGGCTCAGCAGGTGACGGTCAAACTGGCTGTTCAAAGGAAACTACAGAAAGCTCGTCCCTGACCAATAGATACACCGGGTGCCCATTTAGCTTCCACATGAAACATGCAAACAATTCTCCCTCCACACTCCAATTCGCAAAATCCGTTTCGCAGTGCCCGGCGCTTCCCTTTTCCTCCAAACAGGGGGTACCCTCAAAAAGACAGGGGGAGATTCCCACAACAAAACCCGACATGCCTTAAACGTCTGTGCAACCTGGATTCCTGCAAAGTTTCAGTGGATGTTTCACGACAAAGACATCTGTCCTGATCAAATAAAAGCACGCCAAATGCTTCAAGCAATCGCCCGACTCACTCTAAAGACCCAGCAAGTGCTCACAAGCCCGTTGCAATTCAAACCAACCCCCAAACCAAGCCCAACTCTCAAGAAGCCCCCCAAAAAAAAAAACAGCCCGCCAACAGCCATCCGCCAGCATCGAGTCCCGCCAGAGGTCCCGCTTCGTCCCGCTTTAGCCATGCGGCCGCACGCGGTCCGCCAGGGAGGGCACGCCGAACTGGTACGCCGCGAGGGTCACCGAGTTGGGGTCCTTGGGGATGGGGTTCCCCACTCGCACCTCCAGCTCCTCACGCGGACGCGGAAGGGCGCGGAAGGACGCGGTCCCGCGAAGGAGCAAGGGTCCTTTGGCAGAATGCGTGAAGGCTGCACTGCGGATCCGCGAGGAAAAGGAAACATGCACCAGGCGGTGGAAACTCTGTGGGCCAAAACAGCCCGCTTCGAAAAAATGATCGGGCCCCAGGCCCTCTCAGAGAGTCGTAGTCCAAAGATATAAGGCTTGGAAAACCTACATGACCAATGCAGGTTTTGGCGTCGCTCGAGCCTCTTTGAAGGGTATGGTATGGTTTACGCATCCTGCACACAAACTAACAAATACACACACATGGCAGATTCCGATCTTTCGATTGGCATGCCATGTGCCTGCTGAAGGGCACGTCCGGTCGACAAGCCAAAAGCGATGGTTTCAACTCAGCTCGCCCTTTCGTCGGACGTTGTGCCCCCCCCAAAGGCGGATGCGACGTTCCGATTCAACACCTAAGTTGCCAAAACCCCTTGGATCTTCTTCGCTTCCGGGGCACGCAATCTGTGTTACAACCAAAAGGCGCCCTGCGGTTCCGGTTTACAGTGGAACCCTTCGATTTCCACTCAGCTGTTGGCTCCTTCTGGAGGTCAAGCACCAAGGGATCATAGGCCGCGCTGCCTGCGGACTGCGAACTGCTAGTGCCTGGTAAGGGGTGCCATGACCATAGCACATGTGGTTTCCCACAAGGAAAACGATAGTTGTGGGGTCCTCCTATGTCCTCAACATGTGATTTACCCCCTTTCCAAGAATCATAGAAGTGAGGGCTTTGCACAAACGCCAGTCCTCCAAAGCCTTCTAGCAAAGGCGCAGCTGACTCGTTTTGGCCGCGCCAGCTTTGTGACTCGTTTCCAAAACACAAGAACCGGGGCACGGAGAACAATCACCTCCCCAAAGATCCCATGGAACCTGAAAGGTTCCTTGGAGAAAGTTGCTGAGGAAAGTGGTCTTAGGAGCCCCCTTTCAGCTTGTAGGTTTGGGAGGCATCATGGAAAAAAATGATCCTCAGCGGTAAACTCCGAGCAACTCAGCGGTTCAAAGGGAATCGACCCCCCTGCAAAAAGTTTAACTTTTTGGGGTTTAGTGGAAAACCCCTTGATTTCCCAAAAAGTTAAAGTCTAAACATCCAACCCAATAACAGTCAAGGTCTTGACCTCTTTGGTCGCCACATTTGGTCCATGCTTAGCCATGGCCAGGGGATCGCCTCTAAATTTTGTGGGCTTCCAACCGGGGGTTCAAGGGTTGTACCCAATCAAACGGGTAACCAGGGCACCCCAGGTTTAGTCTTCGGCTTCATTTTTTCGGGGGTCCCAAAATGGGGACAGATTTTCGATGGCCAAACGGGAGGGGAAAAGAAAGGAGAAAAAAAACCTTCCGGCCGCTGTTCCCTTTTATTGGTCCCCCCCGGTCCCTTCCCGGTCCCCCGCCCGCCACGGCTGGAACCGAAGAGGAGGTGGGTGAAGCGCAGCCAGAGGCGGCCCAGCAACCCCCGGCGCGGGGCCAGGATGGACTGGACCTCTGCCATGAGCTGCTTGGACTCGTCCTGGGAAGGCTTGGCTCTTGTTTGGAGGTTGCGGGGGGGGGGGGGGTGAGAGGGAGGGAGAATGGGTTGGGGGAGGGTGGGAGGGAGAGAGGGAGGCACGTGGCGCCAAGTTGTTTATATGTGTTAGTTTATTTTTCAGGGGGGGGGGGGGAGGAGAATGGATTTGGGGGGGGGTTGGGTTCAGGGGTGTTGGGACTTGCCCAAAGAAGCCACAGATAGCCAAAGATCAAACGGAAATCTGGGGCCCATAACAAGCCCCGCCCACAGAACTTGCAGATGGGTTACCCTGGACCCTTCTTTCCTCCCCAGAAATGGGGGGGTTCAGAATCCAAAGTGCAGATGGTTCCGGAACAATCAAAGGGGATGTTTCTCAGCCCACCCAAAGGTCACATTCGGCCGAGTCACTCCTTTAATTCAATTTAACATCCCAGCTACCACTACAGGAAGTAGCCAGGAAAAACCATCACGTAAAACTGAGAGGTAAACATGCACCTGGCTCGGGCAGATCTAATGTCTATCAAAAAAAGAATGTATCTCTGTGTTGTGAGAGCGGGCATTAGGTTCAAGGGTTGAAAAGTAATAGATGAACTCATCTAGTAGAAATATCATATTGGTGGGTCTTGAAGACTCACTTGAAAACGGTTTAGAGAAGAGAATTGGGGGTTGGACAGTCAAAGGAGAGCTCCCAAAGGTCTAGCCTGGCACCTACTTGCAGCGGCTGAACAACTCCCCGAAGCCTCCCCTTTGGGCATCACTTTTCTTCCGGCGCTGCTTGGCCTCCGGAAAACAATGTCCAAAACAAAACAGCCCTGGGCATTTTTCACTCTGGCGATTCCTTGCCTCCGGAAACATTTCCCACAAACCCCCTCATCATTTTTCTTCTGGCGCAGTTTTTGCCTCCGGAGCCCCCCCCCAAAAAAAAAAAAACCTGTGCCTCCGGAAAATGTCCCACAAAAAGCCCTGGGGTCCTGGTCGATGTTCCCGGTGACCAGCATGGAGATCTTCGGCTCCTCGAACATCTCGTCCAACATCGCGCCCAGCTCCCCGAGGCTCACCGCCCACTCCTCGGCTCTGCGAGGCTGCGCTGGGCCTGGGGCCTGGGCCCTTGGACTCCAACCAACCCCGGCTGGGGCATGCTCAAACCCTGGGTTCGGGTGAAGGTTGGTAAGAGACAGACACCAAGTAATTAGGTGCGGATAGCCGGCTTGGTTGTTCTTTACATCGGGTTTAGATGATTTGGACGCCAACAGTTTTTGAATCACCCGTGGCATTAGGAAAATTCAATAGAAACCAATGGAGACCAATGGAAACCGGACACCAGTTGTGTGTTTCCATTTTCCTGGACTTTTTGCCTGTCACTCGGTTGGCCTCGAAGGCACCGGAACGCCCCCCCCCGCCCCCCCCCCGCAGCCCCAAGCCCCGCCCTTCCGAGCTTGAGCTCCATCACATCGAGGCGCGTCGCGTGCCGCCGCCAGGGTGGCGGCGCGGGAGAAGGTGTTCTTCACAGTGACGACCTCAAGTCGATGGGCACGAGTTTTGACTAGTGGCCCGTTGGCAGACATCAAATTCGGAGGACATTGTCCACCAACCACCGTTTGACATAGCCATAATATATCTCGGTTGCCTTCTGCTCCCCTGCTAAAAGTGACTAGCTTTTGGTAGTTTAGTACGGAAAGCCCACTAGGGGGCAAAAAGTTAAAGTCTTAACATCCCTTGGCAAAATGCACCAAAAAAGGTTGAGGCGGATCGTCGGCCATGGAAAAACATGGGCAGCACACCTTTTTGTAGTTGTTTTGTGCCACTTTAAAAGCCCATGCAAAACATGGGCAGCGCCTCTTTTTTGCCTTTGGAGCCCAGACCGGCAAAAATTGAAAGAAGAGGCAATTTTCAAGATGTTCAAGAAGATTTTCGGGCACCCCCTTCCCCACTTGCAGGGTTCCCGTGCTTTGTCTTGTTCACAGGGTGTCCAACCTCTTCCCCCGCTGGCTTAGCACTCCGAGTTGTTGATTTTGAAAGAAGAAGACTTGGAGACCTGTGGTCCGTTCGGTGCATGGTGAAAACAAACTAAAGAGAAAGGGCGATTTGAGGTGCCACTGGACAACTGAGCTTTGAAGATAGGCAAAAAAAACCTAGGGGTGACAATTGGAAAACTGGATTAATGACCCCCCCCCTCCCGCAGGCAGAAGAGTGCGATCTCAGAAGCGTTTCAAGCATCCGGTAGAACATAAGGAAAGAGGATGAATCACAAACTCTTTGGAAAAAAATACAAGAAAAAGAAGACAGACAAAAAAGAAGAAGAAAACAAAAAGAGCACTGTCTACATGTCTGGTTCCTTGTTACGTTGGGTTCTGCCAGTTTGGTTCCTTTGTTTTAGCCCCGGCCACCAGCCCCGTCAAGGGCCGTCAAAGCGCCTCAGAAGAGCCCGCGCCTCAAGCGCCTCCATGGCGTGCTGGTAGGGCTGCTGCCTGTCAGGCGGGGGGTTGGTCTCCGGTGTGGCTCAAAACTGGGCTGCCCGTTTTCAGATCCCCCGCTAAAAGCGGCGGCAACTTTTAGTGGGTGAAATTCGGAAATCCAACCACTCAGCACTAAAAGGCTAAAAGGCTAAAAGGCTAAGGAACCGGATGGCTGGGCGCCAAGAAAACTACAGAGTTCGGGTTGCGCAGGTTTTAGTCCTTGGCTCTATTTATGCAGGGTGCCATTTTGGGCGCCTTGCTCCGAGCCACGGCGGAGTCCCCAAGAGCAAGCGGGGAAAAATCCCTGGAGCTCGGCTGGGGCGCTCAACTCCCCCCTGATTCCTGACCCCCCGGATCGGATTCCATTGTCTGCATGTAATGAACGGTGCGTCCCATGTAGGCAACCCAAGGGTGGCTTGGATTGCTGGGAACCGGGGTTCTGAACTGGAGGTTTAAATGCGAAGACTCGCCCTAGCTTCCGAACCACCAAGCCAAACCACCAATCAGGCGGAAGCCGACCATTAGGCATATCTTATGCAACTAACAAACACATGTATGCTTGTTTTGCAAGTATATGTAGATCTGCGAAGCGCACCCACACATATGCGGGCTGGTTGCTTGCAACTTGTTTTGCTCGCCTACTGAGAATGAAAGCCCCGCTGCTTGTGCTGAGCTGCTTTCATCCGGCAGTTGTGAAAAGAAGAACGTGTTCTCTCTGAGGGAAGCACGGGAAAAACCCGAGACTCCACCACTGAAAGCAAAACCTAGCCGCACCGTCCACCCAAGCCAAAGAATTCAACCACCACCCCACCGTGGTCTCAATCCCTTCTTTGGGCGACGCAAGGAATATGGGCCAATATTGACCCCATAATCAACCCCGGTTCAATCATAGGTGGGGCCGAAAGTGATGATCCCCCACTAAACCCAGGGAAAACCCCCTTACTCATAAACAGGGATTGACTAATATGGGGTAAACAGTATTTGTCGCGCACCACATACTGAACATTGCCAGCACACTCTCACTATGTTTGCCATGGACACCTTTGCCGCTGGCACGCGCGGCTCACGGAACGACTGAACAGAGTCAACACCCTGTGGGGCGCCAAACAACAAACGAAATGCCAACCTCACAAATGACTCCCCAAAGAAAAGAGCATACATCTGGGTGCAATAACCTTCCCAATGTTTTTTCAAAGCATGCCAAGAACAAACCTGGCAATCTGCACTAAAAAATGGCACCGAGCCTAACAAAAACATGAGTAGCACCCTGCAAAAGAGCAAAAGTGGGGCTGACTCCAAGAAGGAAACAAACACGCGGGACAAACAACGTGACTGGATCAGGAATTATGGACTTGGCAGGTGCTTGGGACGCAAAAAAGAAGTGCTTCCCGCCACAATAATAGTACACTGGACCCACAAGACTGAAAAAAATATGCCCCCAAAAACAGTTGGAGCAGAAACAAAAGGCACCTGAAAAACTCAGTGCCAAAAAATGGGGGGCTAGCAAAATGAAACAACACCAAGACCAACAAAATCCCCAAATGGCATCTTGGATGGAAAAGACTTCAACCTGTGGCTTGCCCCAGCTAGTTCACCCCGAGCCACCACCTTTAGGTCTTTGGACGGTGGCCACCCGAGTCCGAGTCCGAGCGAATCCCCGCCCGGTGACGTCCGCGAGGTCGAGGATCAGCTGGCGCCTGGCCACCTTTCCGACGAGCGGACGGGCCGAACCCCCCAGCCCCAGCCGCCCAAAAATAGGTTAGACTCTGGGATGTTCAACCAACTCAGCAAGTAGATTATGGGGCTTCTGCTCAGGATGGAGACGCAGAGTGACGTGCGATTGGGGGCTGTTTGGTGGACAGCATGCCATTTCCAACGGCATTGCGACCTTCCCCACAAAAGGCGCACCCAAAAGAGCCTACTACCCAAAAAATGTTTTTATGGTTGAACAGTACTAACCAGAAATTGCTTGTTGTGGTTGACTAGTAACATCGGTTTCTGGTGCTACCAGTCATTCACAAAAGGAATTCCGCCCACCAAACACCACAAACACATGTGGCCCGTTGCAACCAGGGAACTTGCACTTCTTGATTGAAGGGATCGCCGTTCCACGGGGTTTCCCTCCGTCCCGCCTGCAACATTACCCTGAAAACAGTTAGCGCAACAAGCGATGCGGACAGAACCAAAGCAGACACTCTAAAGCCTGACAAATCGCACCCGTGTTGAAGTCCTTTGGGGTCAGTTTTTCAAACACCAAAACCTCAGCTTGTTCTACATTTATGAACTTCTTACTGCGCTGTGTCTAGAACAACTGAAAAATCTCACATCCCTTTGTCAAAAGGTCCCAAACATAGGGGTCCTCTCATAAAACACAAAGATTAGAGAACCCATCTATGTTCAACCAAACTCGCCCCAAACCGACCATGCCAGCAAAACCAGCCAACTCACCTGAGAAGGCGCCCAATAACTGCAGATTACGTAAGGCGTGCCCAACAACTGCACAGATGCCCAAAATGTAGAGATCCCGCCTGAAAGCTGCTAAGATTGCAAAAAACTGCCACGCAAAGTGGAACCACCATTCTCTGCTCACATTCATATGCACGTCAATAATCGTGCTAGGCGCTCGCCGCAATTCGAAGAACAAACAACGTACGGGCGACATCGCGCACTCGGACATGGAAACGTTCACAGAACTCACGGGCATCACTCGGAAACCGGAGCACCGATGTTGTTGTCGCAAAACAAAATCACGGCGCCAACTTTCGCGCACACCGTTCTCCAGGTCTGCCTGGGCACAAACACAGAAAATCACACGATAACGGAAATGCGTGACACGGCAAATCGCACAGTTTGACTGAGCCATAGCCTGGCGGCCCAGCTCCCAGTGGAAGCTGGAGGCAAAAACATGTGAAGAAACAGGCGCTCAGGCCTTCCGTGCACGTTTGAAGGGTCCGACCACATAAATCAAAAAAAATGGTTGGACTGGTCGCGTCACTAGTCGGACTGGCCTATATCCTTGACGTCTCTGCAGTTTGTTTTACGCCCAAAAAACTGCAGATCCCGCCCCAGAAATAGATCCGCACAGCCAAAAGGCCATGCCCAACAACCCAAGACCATGCCCAAACACATATCCTCCAAAGGCCATGCCCAAAAACCCTTGACGGCCACGCTGGCCAACCGCAACCAAGGCAATTGAAACCTAAAACGATGCCCAAAACCTGCAGAACCTCCTGCGCGACGGCCTCGAAGTCCGCGGCCGAGATTTTGGGCCGCCGAAGCACCGGGAGCACCAGGCGCACGAGTTCCACCAGGTGCCTTGGGAAACCACAAAAGGAATCTAGGGCCTGTTGCGGGGGCCCGACTTGTTGCCTGTGTGTTGCTTGGTTTTCCCTTTGTTTCCCATTCCTCCGGTGCCCACATGAAAAGGGGGTGTTCCCTCAAGACTGTTGAATCTCTCCAATCACTTGGAACTCGAATGGGTGTGCCTTTGTCGGGGGTTCCCAAAATGGTTGTTTTCTTGCGGGTTTCCCTTTGAAACTCCAAAAATCCAGGGCCCTCAAAAAAGATGTTGTTTCCTTCCAGACCAATGGTTTGACCCCGAAGCGATTCTCAAACTGAACATGGCCCCCGAATGGAGAATCTTTGGGCCGTCCGGGGGTCTCGCACCTGGGATGGACTCAACTCCCTAGACCCCAGCAATAAAGATCTGAATCGGGATTCCCAAGTATCCTTGAGACAAAAACCCAAAAACATCGAGAAGCCACCAGTGGGTTTGTTGTCTTTGACGGGGTTTGGAGAGGGTTCACCGAGGAAAGCATGGGGCTGCGTGTAAACAAAAAACTTGTCACATAAACACAGGTGTGTAGATATGTATGAATATACATATATATATGTGAATATGTAAAAAATGTAAATATATACATATATACGTATATATATATATACACATACATATACATATATGTATATATGTATATGTATATGTGTATGTATGTGTATATGTATCTGAATATGCATATGCATGAGCATATGCATATGCATATGCATATGCATGCGCATATATATGCGCATATGCGCATATGCGCATGTGCGCATGTGTGTGTGTGTGTGTGTGTGTGTGTGTGTGTGTGTGTGTGTGTGTGTGTGTGTGTGTGTGTGTGTGTGTGTGTGTGTGTGTGTGTGTGTGTGTGTGTGTGTGTGTGTGTGTGTGTGTGTGTGTGTGTGTGTGTGTGTGTGTGTGTGTGTGTGTGTGTGTGTGTGTGTGTGTGTGTGTGTGTGTGTGTGTGTGTGTGTGTGTGTGTGTGTGTGTGTGTGTGTGTGTGTGTGTGTGTGTGTGTGTGTGTGTGTGTGTGTGTGTGTGTGTGTGTGTGTGTGTGTGTGTGTGTGTGTGTGTGTGTGTGTGTGTGTGTGTGGGTGTGGTGTGTGGTGTGTGTGGGTGTGTGTGTGTGTGTGTGTGTGTGTGTGTGTGTGTGTGTGTGTGTGTGTGTGTGTGTGTGTGTGTGTGTGTGTGTGTGTGTGTGTGTGTGTGTGTGTGTGTGTGTGTGTGTGTGTGTGTGTGTGTGTGTGTGTGTGTGTGTGTGTGTGTGTGTGTGTGTGTGTGTGTGTGTGTGTGTGTGTGTGTGTGTGTGTGTGTGTGTGTGTGTGTGTGTGTGTGTGTGTGTGTGTGTGTGTGTGTGTGTGTGTGTGTGTGTGTGTGTGTGTGTGTGTGTGTGTGTGTGTGTGTGTGTGTGTGTGTGTGTGTGTGTGTGTGTGTGTGTGTGTGTGTGTGTGTGTGTGTGTGTGTGTGTGTGTGTGTGTGTGTGTGTGTGTGCGTGCGTGTGTTTATTTGTACATCTTCGGCTAAATGCAGCTTAGTGTTGGCCAGCGGCTCGTTGAACCCGGAGAACGACACGCTGAGCCCGTCGTTGGCCGCCGCCACCCCGTAGCCCAGGCCGCACATCTGAAACGCGTCCGAGGGCTCCTCCAGGGCCTCAGGCCGAGCAGTGCAGCGCTTCGTCGCGCCTCGTGTGGCGCGTGCCTTCGGTTGGTTTCCTACATCTTTCATGTGGTTAAGGCGCCTGGAAAAATATGGTAAAAAAAAAAGAGTGTTAGATTCCCTTTTAAAAAACCAACAGGGGAAAAATATTCTTAAGCAAATCAAAGAAATGAGTGGTGGTGCTTATTCCCTTTAAACTTGCATTAACGTATCAAACCCTGCGCGACCGCAGTGCGGCGCCATTTTTTTGTTGATACGTCAACATCCACACATGTTTGCTTGAGTGGAAAAACAAAAAGCCACTCAAATGGGTGTGGCTCAAAATTAAAGAGGCAGGCTTATGCAGGCTTCGGTTTTTCCATTTACCTAGGGGCCGTTTTGGGTACATTGTTTGAGCCAAAGCCAAATGGCTATGGGTCAAAAATCAAACCAGGCAGGGGAAAGTAGGTTTTAGTCCGCAGGCTTTAGCCCTTGTTTCCATTTACCAGGGCTCCATGTTCGGTACCTATTTTTGACCCACACCCAAATTGGGCGTTGGAGCGGGGGGGGGTCCCTTTTCTGTTGGTTTCCCACGATAGTTTCCTCGGGTTGCTGTGGAGCTTGAAGGGAGGCCCCGTTAAAACATGGGGTGTTTCCATTGAGGTTGGCCTTTGACCAGGCCTTTTTGGGTGGACAAGTTTGGTGGGAGGCCAGGTGAGGAAGTGGATAGTAGCCAGGCTGCAAAGCAGACCCGAAGCGTCCCTTAGGGGGGCGAGGGGAGCACAAAAAGCTGCAAATAAGAATATGCCTTTTTTGTTAAACCACCCCCCCCCCAAAAAAAAAAAAAGAACAAGAAAGAGAACACATAACTTGGCTGGAATTAGGACCCCAGCAAAAAAAATGTTTCGTCTGGTTAGTGGAAAACAAAGGGAACCTCAAAAAAGCAAAAAACGCAAAAAGGGGAGCGAATCTTGGGAAGATAACACGTCCCGGGGTGTGAGGGGGGAAGGTGGCTTCGGGTCTCTGCGGCTCGTGGCGCCAGCTTCACCAGGCGCGCGTGCACGGCCGCCAGCGCGCTGCGCGCTGCGGTGCCCACGACAGAGCGGTCGAAGCCCAGCTTCAGCTGCAGCTGCGCCTCGCGCGAAGGGTGTCCCCGGCAGGGGCGGGGGTTCGGGGAAGGAGTGGGGGTGGGGGGAGTCGGGGTGGGGAGGCTTGGGGGGAAGGGGGGGGAGCGCGAAGGACGCGAAGGAGGCGAAGGACGTGCCTCTAGCGGGAGGCTTTTTCCCGGCTGCGGGGGGGGAGGAGGGGGCAAAAAGGGGGAGAGGGGGGGGGGGGGAGGGGAAATGTGGCTGGTTGCACAAATGGCCTAGATTAGACTTCCACTTGCTTAGGCTGCAAGTGCCACATGCGTCTGTGTACCTCTCATCGTGCCG
The DNA here is from genome assembly GCA_963377175.1 of Effrenium voratum. Classification (NCBI taxonomy): domain Eukaryota; class Dinophyceae; order Suessiales; family Symbiodiniaceae; genus Effrenium; species Effrenium voratum. The sequence continues at coordinate 194,747 of CAUJNA010002502.1, read as the reverse complement.
ATTCTAATGGGGAAAGGGCCCACTGTTGCTCCCACAATCTTGCCACCACCCTCACCCCCCCCCCCCACAAACCCTCAAGCAAGGCTATCTGGGCCAAACGTCATATCTCCAGATTCTGGCAGCCAGATGGAGCCTACCCCAAGGTATACATGCTTCAGCCACAGGGAGCCGACCTGGCTTCCCAATAAAGAACACAAACTTGAGGGGCAGAACCACCGCTGCCAACTGGGGAACCAAACAAAATAAACGTGCTTGGCACTTTGCTTTTGGCTTACCTGCCTTCATCCAATGCTGTGCTAAAGGCACAGCACTTGGACCGTGAAACCGGGGTGACTAGATATCCCCCTTCAAAAGTTGATCAACTTACTGGTTTCTTGGTGGTTTCCATTGAAACCCTAACCCTTTGAAGGGAAATGGCCCCGGAAACCCGGCAAGAACTGCCGAGTTGGACACCCCTTTTGGCCAATTTGCTGGTAGTTTCCATTGAAAACGATCGGGCTCCCTTCAAGGGGAACTTTTTCGGAAAACCCGTTGGACGCCCCTTTGGCCTGTGAAACCCAACCCCACCAGCTCCAAGGGGGTTCTGCTGAACCAACTGGGCTCCCTTCCAGCCAACTAGCTTCGGGCCCACCCTTTCGCCTCTGAAACCCCAACCCCCCTCCTCGTCCCCTCCCCTCCCGGCATCCTACCGGCTCCCTTACCACCAACTCAACTCGCTTTGGCCCAACCTGCACGCAATATATATATATATAACCCTTCCCTCCCCGTTTGGCCTTGGGCAGTTGGAAGCGCCCCAGGCCCAGCCACCAGAGCTGCGGCTCCGACTGGGCAGTCGCCACTCGGCCACTCGGAACCCTTCCAGCTTCTTCCCGTTTGGGCCGCGGGCTTGGCTTCTTTGATTTTGGGGTTTTCTAGGAAACCTACCCAAAGAACCGGAACCGGAAATTTAGAATATTTGGCGCGCTGGAGTCGTTTCTTTGTGCTCGTTTTTTCTTTTCTTTCTGTGCTTTTGTGTTTTTTCGTCTTTGTTTTCTGACCCTTTCAAAAAGGGATGCACGCGCGTTGCCATGATGGCCATGACATCTGCGAAGTGGTCCCAAAAGAAACTGATCCAGGTACCCTCCCACAGGTGCCATGTTATGTTTTTTGTTGTTGTTTTTTCCTCTGACCCTTTCAAAATGGAAACGTATCAAGAAAGGGGTGGCAACCCATGTTTGAAGGGTAGAGATTGGTACTGTGAAAAGACGAGTTGGAGAGAATGGGAATTGGTGGCCCCTCCAGCTCAAAACAGAAGGAATCACCCCCTCTCTCAGTGTGTGTGTGTGTGTGTTTAGGAGTTGCTAGCCCTCCTTTGAAAGGGAAACAAGAGAAAACAAACTGCTCATTTTTTGTCTGAATTCCCAGAAGAAAAAAAAAGGAAACTCATTACCTTGGTGGCTGCAACGACCCCAGCCGCAAAAAGTTGACTCTTGGTGGCCCCCCCTGTAAGCATCAAGGGTGGTGCCGACCGATGGTCTTCCTCGAGCCAAAGGACCCTCCCCGCGGGGCCACTAAGACACCTCCGGGTAGTGGTCTGCTCTTTTGGGACCAAAAAACTAGGCTGGAAGAAGGGGACCACGCCCCCTCGGTTTGAGACACTTCTTTGGGGAAACCCCACTCAACGCAAAAAAATGGAACCACGTCTCTAGGCCCAGCAAAAAATTACCTTTTTTGCCTGGTTAGTGGAAAACAAATAGGACCCCAATAAAGCAAAAAATCCAAAAGGGAGCTAATTCTGGCAAAGCAAACTGATGGCTTTCCTTCTGGTTTCCCTTAGAAACCAACCAAGCGGGGTAAACTTCGAAAAACAAAATGAAGATCCACCTCTGGCGCTGTTGACAACGGAGCCCCCCCCCCCGAAAACGGCAGAAATTCCCCCACCAACTCCAAAAAATGGACATGCACCCCAAACAAATTCCACCCAGCCAAGAGCCGGCGGACTTTTGCGCCGTACATTCAGCGGAAGATGCCGCCTCCGGCGCTGTTTCCTTCTCCGAAGCGCCCCCCAAAACTTGGTTGACGTTGGAAGGGAGGCAAAAACACATTTTTTAGCAGTGAAGTGGTTGGATTTCAGCCACGCAAAACCACAAGAAGCGAGAATGTAAACAATGTTTCCCCACGACATCCATGACTTCATGTTGACCCCATATTCATCAACTCCTGTTTATTCACTGGGAGCGTCCCTGGATTTTGCGGGGTGTCACCAAAAATATGGATGAAGCCACCCTCAAAACCGCCAAGATCCAGGTGCCACGGTGCGCCCGCCGCGCCACGGAAACCCGGAAATATATACATATGTATTTATGTTTTTATTTATTTATTTTTGTTTAAAAAAAATGAGAAGGAAAAAAAGAGGAAAACAACTCCGCCTGCAGCTTGTCCGGGACCTTCCGCCGCTCCGCGGAGATCAGGCCCAGCGCCTGGGGCACGAAGCGCGGCGCCGGGGGCGCCGCCAGGGCCGCGGAGCTGGCTGAGGCCCAGCGGCGCACCAGGGCCTCCGGCAGCGGCTCCTGGGGATACAGAGGGGCTGGGAGGGGAGGGGAGGGGGGGTAGAGGGGGGGAAGGAGGGGAGGGGAAGAGGGGGGGTAGAGGGGAGGAGGGAGGGGGGGTAGAGGGTGGGGGGAGGGGAGGGGAGGGGAGGGGAGGGTGGGATTGTACGTGAAGCGGTTGCTTCTTGTTTAATGGTTATGTAGTGGGTGCAAACTGACTGTAAACTCGGTGTGTAGTGGTTGCTTTGTGGTTTGCTCGTTGCTGGTTTTCTGGTTTTAAACCAGCCCAAGCCAATATTCAGCCACGAGCAATTTTTGGCACGGCGGCCCAACTACGCAATTTGAGGGCGGCTCCCTTGAAAAGGCGCGATAAAACACACATGTTTGAATTCAGAACCGTTTAAGCCCATATCCAGGCCAAGGAGAACAAAAAGCCTTAGAAACGGCACTGGAGGACTTCTTGCCTGCAAATGCGCATACATGAGATTAGACTAGCCTCCAGGGACCCCAACAGGTTAGGGGTCCCGGCCGGACCCCCGTCGATCGCAAACGAAGCAGCGAGGCCTCCGTGTAGTTAAAGTCGTAGTACCTCGGTGTCAAGGATCTGGGGACCGGGTGTCCGTGAATCAGGACATTTCGAAAAAACACATGTGAGGAACCTATCCGGAATCCCGTTCATATGGCTATGGGTCAAAACCCTGTACCGCTGGTGAACATCAAAATAGGTGGCAGATGGATGTTCATCCACCCCAAAATGGAGCAATAGGTTATGCCCCATGGCCATATGAACCTCCCTAATTGAAAATGAAGCCCTTAAAACCAGCATGTGCATAGAGGTCTCCTTGTTGGGGGGATCTGGTCTGGGTCAAGCGGAGCAGTAACCCTTGCGGGCCGTAGGGCATGATTGCTATTGGTTGAAGCCAGCCGAAGTCCACGACGACACAATTCCGACGCTAGAAAACCAACCCTATCCAAAGCGGGTGAAACCATCGACACGGCCAAATCCAGTCCCCAAAAACACGTGCTCTCCAGAACCGGTTGAAGCCTCGAATCGACAAAGCAAGAAACAAAGTGGGGCTCGAACAGCTACAAGATGCCGGTTGAACCCTTCAAAAACTTGACGACCGAGACAAACATGGAAAATAGAAAGCTTCAGCTCACCAAATGCGATTGCTATTCTGCGCAAAAGCCAACGAAAGAGGGGAGGCACACCATGCTGGCACAGCCTGTGTTTTCCGGAAGCCTGACCTGAAACCCAGCCCCACTCCACCCAGCCCCACCGCCCCCACCCCCACCAGACAAGTTGAGGGACCCAAGCGACACCCACCCCACCCCACCCCTCCCGGCAGTCCAGGCGCTCCTCGTGCCTCGCGGCCGAGGCGTCGAAGCTCCGCGTGGCCAGCGCCAGGTTCAGGTTCTGCGGGCGGATGGCCTCCAGCAGCTGCCCGGTCCTCGACTGGGCCGAGGCGAGCGCGCGAGCGAGCGAGCGAGGCAGTCGAGTTGGGAGTCGGGCATGGGAGGTGGGTTTTTGTTTGGGGGGCGTCGGCCCGTTCTCAGGTGGGTTCGCTTCCAGTTGCGTCTGCGCAACCTGGAAAAATAAACAAAAATAGATGTCCAACAAGTGACAGGTTCCGATTGAAACCAAACAGGGAAAACGACAACTACTCTTAAGCAAATGGAAGTTAAAGGGGAGCCAAAAGGCAAACCGATGACGCTGATCCTCGCAGAAGCCTGAGCAGCGCCGACGGTGCAGAAGAACTCTTCGCGTCGCTTTCCGTACCCCCCCCCCCGCCCCAGAAACTCAGAAACTGGGATTAGTCCTGCCCCGCCCCACCACACCTCCCTCCCCACTTCGAAACCGGGAAAAAAAAATATCTCCCCCCACCGCACCCCCCCCTTCCCCCTTCCCCCTTCCCCGCCCAAACAGACCAGGGAGGGGAAAAAAAAAACAGGCATCGAGAGCCGGGAATCAGCGTGAGATTGATCTCGTCCATCAGCACCCCGCCGGTCAGCACGTCCTCTGGCCTCACCGAGGGCAGGGCCCCCGCCAGCTGCGTCACGTAGCTGGACTCCGAGGCGGAGGGCTCCTCGGAAAATGGAGGCGCTCCTTTTTTCTTCTGAAATTTCGGCTGCTCTTGGGTCAATTTGTGTGGGAGTTCACCTGCTTTCTGTGGGAGTTTTCCCTGTTGGTCCTGTTGTAGGTCATCTTTGGTCTAGAAAACGGGCTTGGAGCGCGCGGTTTGAGGGACTTCCTCATCTATGTTTCCCCCTGCTGGTCCTTTTGGCTCCTCGGGGTTCGGGTGGAATGGAGGCGCTTCTTCTGGAGTTTTTCTGTTCTTCCCGCCCCCTGTTGGTCCTTTAGGTCATCTTTTAGTACTCTTTTCATATTTTAAGAGGGGTGGATCCACAAAAGTCGCAACCAAACCGACTTTTAGACAGGGGTGGGTGGTCAGGGATAGGTGGCCTCCTGCCCACGTTGCCTTCGAAACCACCAGAGGGCCCCTTGAAAAGGAAAATAGTCCAAACCAGGGCCCCGAAACGCGGGCTATGGGTTGCAAAAGGCATCCCAAGCAAGTCACTATGACACTCACTTGTTCACATGGCTCAAAATTGACTCAACATGCACCACAGAGGAAACCAACACATCAAAAGGTCGGTCGTTTTGGGCAAGTGAGAACATCCCCAGTCGAGCCACCACGTGGCTGGGGGACCCATTCAGGGGCATCAAAGCTCAGGCCGTCATCAGGGTTCATCATGGTTCAGGTGATCCAGATGTTTGTCCATTTGGAATCCATGTTACCGTTTGGTAAAATATCTAAAACAACTGCTGGGGCGCAGCACAAAGCCTCTCCCATTCGATGCATCAAGACCGACCCCCTGACCAAAAATGGCTGTCAAAACGAACCCACCAGGATACAAACACCACATGGTTCCATTTACCAGGGCAAGCCATGTTGGGCACCATTCTTGGAGCCACAGCCATTTGACTCGGGAGCCGAGCGTGTCACCTTTGGGGGGCGGGGGCGGTTCGGTCACGGCTGAACAGGGGAGGAAGGCCAACCTCGTGACTCGAATTCTCTGGGAGCGGAGTCCTACTTAGTTCCTACCCGCTAGAGACCTTCCATAGTAGCAAGGGGGCCTACTAATCTGGGGATCCCCCGCCAAAAGTCCTTTTCAGGGACCTTCCATAGCAAGGGGCCCATCTAATCTTGTCTCTCAGATCCCAGGACAAAAGTGAAGAACTGAAGGAGCTAAAAGGCGTTTTGGGACCGGATGGCGGGTTCCGAGCCACCTACGAATCTGGGGTTGACATTGCCTTACTTCCGGTTGCTTGAGAATATGTTTTATGTCCCCTTGATGGTTTTGGTTGTAAAGGGAATACTACTGGAAATATTTTTCCCGGGGGCCGAAACCGCAAATGGAAGCTTAAGGACGAGGATGGCGATTCCTGGTAGTCGAACATCACCTGGTTCATCGCCTGCAGCTTCTCCAGAAGCTCCTGCAAAGAAAAAATCCCCTGGAGGTCCCTTCCATTTGGCTGAGACCCCTAGGCAAAAAATCAAAATATGTCCAGTAGTGAGAAACTCCTTTTAAAACCAACAAGGGAAAATAAAAAAAGATAGTCATTTCAGCAAATGGAACTGTCCCTGCAAGCTGGGTGAAAGGGGGGTTGAGGTGGTTTTTCGTTCTTTTTTTGTTACTAGCCCCAGCTCAGCACAAGGCCTCCCCCCATGTGGCTCTGAAGAGGGTTGGCTGGGAACCTTTGCTTCGCTCTCAGGTGGGTTGGGGGCAACAGGCGGTATTCTCTGGAAACCCTTGGTGGGTCGTTGCCCCAAACCACCCAAACCAGCCCAAAACCTGCGCAACTAAAGCAGCCCAAAAGCTACTGCAAAAACCGGGCCGCACACCTCGCGCAAGTTAGCCCCAAGCCAACGCAAACCGACTCAAAGTCAACCTTAAACCGTCCAACAGCATCCTGGATATCAGCCCTTTACAAAGCCTAAATGAACCCCAAACAAGCCCAAGACCTGCCCCCATTATACAAGACCTCAGCAACACTCGCCCGACACCAGCCCGGAGCAACTCTCTGCCACCAAATCAAAGCCAATAGGAAGCCCGTCTGAGCGAGGCCGATGATGCTGGGGATGCTGGGGATGCGGCCGCCCAGCTGACCAACCAACCAACCAACCAACCAACCAACCAACCAACCAACCAACCAACCAACCAGTCCCCTGGGCGGGGCTAAGCCCCGAGCTGGGGCTAGTTTAATTAAAAAAAAGGTTCCGGAGGGGATTCGTGATTGGCTTTCATGTGCTTCTTTCGAGTTCCTCGCCCAGTATGACTTGCTTCCATTTTTCAATTGTGATACTCACCACCTAGGATGGATGAAACGCACACAAACCACTTACCAACTGGAGCAGGATTTTGTCCATTCACGGTACTTACTTTTGCGACTCATTGGCATGCGTTGGGTTCTGTTAGTATGGGCGGTGGGTGCTTGATAACCCATAGGTTTGATCAAACAGGGGCGGATATTTATTTCAATTTTGCTCGCCCGCCCTCTTTAGCGAGCTTCTTGCTTTTTCTTTTTCAAGCAGGCACCTGTTTTGGTGTTCCTTCCGGGAAAAAAAGTGCAGGCAACCAGATGGGTATGTCAGAAATTGGGGAGGATGCCCCAAATTTCATGGTGAACAACGGAATCCTTTTGGCTTATCTTCAAACTACCCCAGTGGTCCTTGGTCGCCCCTTTCGCCTTCAGTGCCGCGAAGTACGCGAAGAAGTGCTCCACCACCTCCTGCGGATGCTGGCCGAGGGAATCCTCTTTGTCCTTTGTAATTGGGGACCTGCCCACTTTGGTTGCAGACATTCGCATGATTTCCATCCCTTTTTGCAAGAAGGGGATACCGTTGAGTCACAGTGGACGAGACGGAGGTTTTACAAAGAGCGCCTTCTGGCGCCGCGCTAAGGAGAACGGACTCGGGCTGCACTCACACGTGGGGTGCAGTCCGAAGAAAGAGACGGGTGGTTTGAAACATCGCCTTCTGGCACCTGGACCCCTCCAAATACCAACCTAACAATGCAAGTTAGTGCAACTTGCAAAAGTCTGGGCTTGGCTTTATGGGTCGTTTCAGGCTCCAGGTACCCTATCGTTGCCATGGAACCTTCATGTGACTTTCAAAGGGACCTCTGGTGGCTTCCATGTTAGTAAACTGGGGGCACTTTTTGATTAGTTTCCTTTTGGTGGGGTGATGTTCAAAGGAGACCCAACCCAGGGTTGGGAAAATTAAACTACCCGACCACAGCTTGTGCCCAACCACAAGCTAATGTTAACTTTGGATCGATCTAGAGGTCACACCAATCAGGGGTCTTTCCCTGTTTAGAGGGTGATTTTCTCATTTCAGGGTTGTGTGATTTGCGGGCTTCGGATTGCCAGCCCCATTATTTTATCACCATCAAAGCCACTCCTAAGTCGTGGTGAAGAACCCGCCAGTTTCTGACTTCCCCAAAAAAAGTCCGGGCCATCCTCTCATCTGCCAAAAGTCGAAAACCTTTAGCAGGTTAAATGGAAACCCAACCACTAAACCAACTAACACAAACAAAAAACGCCTAAGGAACCAGACAACTGGACACCGCGAAGTAACATGACCCCCACGACGCAGGGCCAGGCCGGGATCCGCGACGCTCTCGCAGCTCCTCTGGCTTGGAAGCCCCTTGCTCCGTCAGGGAGAAGATCACGAAGAGGTTGGTGCCTGCCTCGGTGCTGGGGGGGGCGTCAAAACCTGAAAAATGAGCACGTTCAAACATGCAGGTTTACTGATAAAATCAAACAAAAACAAGTAGGGGCCTTGAGAGATTCAAAACATCGCCCCACCCTCCACCCCTTCCCCCGTCCACAACCAATCCCCCCCCCACACCCCCCATTTTGATTTCAGTTTGGGGAAATGGCGTAAAATTATATGTTCGTCCCCCCTTTGGCTTCATTTTCCGGATAATGGGTGGTACTTCTTGGTCGCAGCTGCTGGGGTGGTCTCTGTCATCGTGGAGTACTGCAGCGACAGGTCCTCGTGCTTCAGCAAGGCTTTCAGGCCGCCTGCCGCCGGTCGACTCAAGCGCCTCTTGTGTGCGTGTGTTTCTTGAGGCTCGGTGCGCTTTTTGCGCCTGGTCTCAAGGGAAAAAAACCATTTTGCAACTGGTACCTGGGCGGGCGTGGGAAAATGCCTGGACTGGTGATTGAATCTCCTTCAAGGGTCCACCACTTGAGATATAGCTCCGAGTGGGTTTAAACTTCTCTAAGCCTGGCGCCTGGTGCAGCGAAATGTTCAAAAAGTGGGTTTCCTGACTTGCTGTTGCTTGGGAAACCCCCGTTGTGCTCGACAATTGCTGGTTGGTGTGTGGCACTGCCCGGCAGCCGGCCTGGACCGTAGTGGCTCATGGCGTAGTTGATGTATGCCTCTGGCAGTGCCTTGTACCGCCCCCTGGCGATGGCCGAGTCAGAGCCAGAAAATGAACAAAACAAGCAAGCAAGCAAGCAAGCAAGCAAGCAAGCAAGCAAGCAAACAAGCAAACAAGCAAACAAGCAAACAAGCAAACAAAAAAAGCAAGCAAAAAAAAGGCAAGCCACACCAACAAACCCAGCAAAACGAACCAAACCAACCCAAACTAAAGAAACAAACCCACTCGCAAAACAGGGCACACGCCGCACCCGCCTCATCCCCCCTCCCCTCCCCATTGTTTCGCCGCCAAACCCCCGTTTCAAACAGGAGAGGCGCTAAGCTAGCGCTCGCCTCCCGCCTCAGCGACACCAGTGGGAACATCAGCCACAGCTGCGGCGCCCCGTCGGTGTGCACCAGCAGCCGCCGGCCCAACGTCCCCGTGGCGCGACTGAACCTCGGGGGTGGAAACGCAACAGTGGCTGTGGGTCAAAAATGTGTGCCCAAAATGGAACCCCGGTATATGGAGATGAGGACCAAACCAGCGGTCCCCTAGTGGTTCAATTTTGACCCATGCCCAAGTGGCACCACTTGGGGAAGCCTGGGTGGCAACCAGAACTTTGGCTGGCATGTACAGGGGGTTCGAATCGAGTCATTCCAGGGTGTTTTAGGTGGTGCAGGATTTCGTCCATCCACAGTATATAGGGGGCTGGGAGGGTCTGGACAGGGTCCCTGCTTTTCAACCTATTTTTGGGTGGATGCTAGGTTTCGATTGGGTGGTCGAAGCCAAACAAGTAGAATCGGACATCCCAGGATATGTTCAGCCCAGGGTGCTAGATAGTGTTTGGAACGAAATGCAGATTGCCTTACACGTCCCTTGGATCCAACACCCTGCCAAAGCAAAACTCAATCAACTGGTGCCTTCCCCAGATTCAATGCAGCTGGCATACTCCATACAACTGTGCATGTCGTCCAGGTCTGCCGCCTTTCTTTTGTTGTTCTCCTTGGCAAAGAGGATTGTGTTTTGTTTAAATATTAAAACCGTCCCATGCCTAGGGCTTCATTTCAAAGTGCGCGTCGCATGCCTTGGGTTTTATTTCCACATACGCGTCACATGCCTTGGGTTTTAATAACCTAGGTCCTCCAGTGGAGAGGCTAGAATAAGAGTACCCTTTTTCTGTACTATATTTTGGTAGGGGGAGCCTCCCAACCAAAAAAGAAACGGTAAAAGGGCACCTAGCTGGGGGACCTATAGTAAAAAAGCCCCAACCCGCCGCCCGGCTTTCCACTGAGCCGAGCCGCGCGGCGACATTGTCGTAGACCGGCCGCGCCGGGCAGGGCTTCCGGCCCAGCACGTCGAAGCTCCGGTGGGCCGCCTTCAGCTGCTCCGCCACCGAGGCGTTGCGCATGATCCTCGGCTGGAAAGCGTCCGGGTGGCCCTCTGTCTGTCTGAAGGCGAGCACCCAAGCTCGCGGCAAAACGGGCGCGACGCAAAGTGGTACCGCCCAGACCCCCGAAGCCCATTAACATAAAGGGGCCAGACAAATAGAGACATTACGGTGGATCCACAGCTCAGTTGTTCAGTGACCCTGGAGAAAAGAACAAAAGGGAACCCTTTTTTTGGAAGACCATTTTAGTGGGGCAGCCACCAAAAAAAAAAGGTGGAAAAATAATGGCTGCCACTGAACAACTGAGACAGCATCATTGTTCGCATCCGAGGCACCGCCATTGCGCGGCCCTAGTTACTGGTTGGCCAAGCTCTTCAATTTCAGGGTTGGGCGCGCATATACCTCCGCAACACTAGGTCCGGGCCACTTACTCACTTGCCCAAAGGACCTGGAAATATAAGGTTCACCTTTTGGGACCTTTACTAAAAATGGACCAAAATGGGAAAACCAACAGGTCAAAAAGTCCGCTTTGGACAACTGAGCTTAGGTTGGAGCCATGGTCAGAACTGGGATGGCTTCAACCACTAGCCTCATATGGCACAGCCACCCAAGCGCTGTCACGAAATGTCCAGGGCAGCACCTGCCTCAAGCCGCTGTTCGCCGAAATCCCCCGCGACATGCAGAGCGAGGCGCACGAGATGCATCCGGGAGGGGCAGTAGTGCTCCTGGCCGACAGGCTGCCTCGATACCCCTGCTGGCTGTAAAACGCATGATCACAGAAATGGCAACATCTCACCAACGAGGATTTGAGCAAACTGGGGGCTTCAAACACACACGTAAGTTTCCACAAATACAAAGCTACCCTGCTGCAGGGCTGATTAATGGCCCCCAACTATTCAAAACCCATAGCAGCCTTCTAAAGCTCGTAAATAGCCAAGGTGAGGGCGAGGTTCTGTGAATTGGGCTGCCTTGGGGCACTCACTCGAGAGTGAAACTGGATTGTGCGGTGTTTCCTTTATGTGAGTAAGTAAAAAGGGATGACAAAATTGCTGAAGTAGGGGGTCTGGAGAACATCTCAAGTTCGGAAGTGGGTGGGCCAAAAAAAGTCTGAACTTTAGATTCACCACGAAAATGGTCTTCCCAAAAAGTTTATAAAGTGCAGGAAACCAAGAAAGGCAATCAGACTTTGTGCTGACGCAATCGAGCCGGTCGAACTGACAAGGATAGGGCGGGTCTTTTGGAAGATGCCCCGGTCCCCACTTCCTTTTTGTTAAACGTTAAAAGGGCTATGTCCCCTGAACTTTCGAACGCTCCGGTTTCCGAGCGGACGGATCATGAATCCCAATCTGCCAATGGATAAAGCCACTAGCTGGCAGAAGGAAAAAGGATTGACCTTCAAGAACCCAAGTACTGGAAAGACCACAGAACCCAGGAGAGTGGAAGGGGAGGTGCCAGTGCCGATGAGCAAGAAGCGGCACATGTCACTGGCTTGATTGTGAACAACCCCCAAAAAAAACTGACTTCCTGAGTGGACTCCGTTTGGCACCGGTTTCCCAAAAAAGAAGAAGAAGAAGAAGAAGAAGTCCAGGAGCTCAGGGATAGTGAGTGTCAATTATTTCTGCAGATTTCAACTGCGGGTGGGATATCGTTTCACACGTGAGGCTCCATGCACTAGATTCTTACTTCCCTTAAGGTAAACGCTTGGATGGGGTTCTCAATAATACTTTTGCGGGTTACCTGTAAACCATCATGACAGGGGTCACTGGCAGGGGTCACTGAATTCCCCAAATCAACGGTTGATCAATGGTGGTTTTCATGGAAACGATCGCCACATTTCGGAGGTTCCCACAAGGGAAATTCCGTGACCCCGGCAAATCTCTTTTCTGGGCCCCCTGCAGAAAGTTACTCACCATTCAGTGGCTCAAATACGGAAACCCAACCGCCAAACCAACCAAAAAGATCTAACAAAGTCAGTTGAACCGCATGGGACGGGGGCCACCAAGATACGGATGGGTTTTTTGGCCAGGATTGCGGTAAGGCCCAAGAAGGCTCACTCAGCCTCAGGCCTTCAGCAAATGACACCCCCCCACCCACCCCCCCACCGAAGAAGCGAGCGCCTGGTGAAAGCGCCTCAGCGCCTGGGGCAAGCTCTTGCCCGCCTGGCGAGAAGAAGACTTCCCCCGGTCATCTAGATGCATGCGGAGAAAACACACCGATCCACAAACACATGAATCCCCACATCCATCTGCTCTGTTTCTTTTGTGATAAGCAAAACAAATACAAACAGACAAACCAGTAAAAGACATCTAAGTCGAATGCGGAAAAATATCCCCTGACGTGTTCGTGCGGAAAAAAGAAGAAGAAGGAGAACAACAACAACAACAAAAAAAAACGCCTCGGCGGACCGTTCTCTCCGGCCTTCTCGGGGTCCAGCTTCAGGGTCTTCAGGTTCCCCGTGGCGAACTTGCTCACCTCGGCCGGGCCGGCCCCGAGTTCCTGGCTGGGTGAGGCCCCCGCCCCAAAGAAGAAGAAAGCCCCGAGCATTCAACGGCCTTTCTTCTTTTCTTTTCTCCGTGGGCATGGCACAGTTCCAGACATCGCTGAGGAAGCATTCAACGTTTGAGCAATCACCATTTGTGACGCGGCGAATCATTGACTGGCCAACACCTAGTTCAGAGTTTTTCATGACATCATCTGCCGGTGCTGAACCCACAACCCCATCCCAATCATTTAGCCCCCGCTTCCACTTCTTTAAGCCCCCTGAATGGTCCCCTTTAAAACCCAACAAATGGAGATTTTAAAAAACAAAAAAGCACATCCGTCTGGCATCCGTGCGGCGGGGCTCTCGGGGTTGCCGCGGGAGTTCATGAGGTGGAAGAGCCGCCGCCCGATGTCCGGCATGTTCCTCGTCCGGCCAAAGCGGTTAACAAACAAAGAGAACATGGGACAATTGAGGAAAGCTTAAAAAAATGGAAAACCAAAAGAACAAAAACAAGGAGCAGGAAAACAGGAGATTGATGGAGATTGTAAGAAAGATCGGGAAACTAAGCCACCCCCATCTACCGTACTGTGTTTCAGGAGAATTCGACCGTTATCTTCACCAGTGTTCACTTGTGGATAGGTTCGGAAGACGGCAATGCTCAGAGCAATCTCCCGGACACCTAACACTTCTCCGCGAAAAAGGGAAGCACCTCTGATTCATCTGGAGATTTCTAGCCACGATTCCCCTAAGTGAGGCTGATGAAGCTCAAAACATCCCAAACCGTTTGGGGGAAAGCCTGGGGTGGATGGCTTGTGGGGGCGTCAGCTGGCACACACACACACACCCACGCAGGCATTTGATATGGGCGAACCCCGTCCGCGTTGATGGGGGGTCGCTTGTTTGGATTGGCGGCTTGTGGTGTCCAATTCAGCCTCGAGAAGGGCTTACAAGAAATGCAAACGCTTTCTTGTGAGCCCGTTATACCCCCGAGTCGTCGGTGAGCTCGCTTCATAACATAGGCCGAAGTCAAATTCCCCGTTCGAAGCCAAACCGGAGGGAACCTGACCCCCCACCTCCCCCAGCCTGGAGTACAATCATGGGGGCTGGGGGGGAGGGAAGGGAGGGGGAGGGAGCCCAAATAAGCCCTAAATAAGGCCTTATTAAGGGCTTAATAAGGGCTTATTGGGCTCCCTCCCCCCCCCCCTCCCCCCCAGCCCCCCTGATACAAAGGCCTGACGCGTCGTTTGCGGTGCTTATGCCGCGCATGTGAGCGTAAGGGGCTAAGGAGCTACACACCTGATGTCATTACGAGCATGACTTTTGCTGCAGAGTCCCCTTGGTGAGCATTAAAGATCTATGAATACCTGCGTCCCTTGAAGCCCCTGCCAAACATGAACAAAGAAACCATCACATCGCAGGCCTCGACTTTTAGAATCGCAGGTTTTCAGGATCCCAACACATTTCCCCTTTTGTGGCAAACAAAACGCTTTTGGCCCATATGTGAGTTCCGACCTGGATGGTGATGTTTGTTTGTTGTACTCACCTTTTTGGCCCATGTTGATTCACGAGTTTCAAGCCGGAGGCTGCTTTTCCGCCGGCTCACCTCCTCTTCCTCGCCTCACCTCACCTCGCCGCTGGGAGGATCGAATGTTCGGCGAGGCGCTTCTTGTGCTCCGAGTCCACGGCGTTGATCTCGCGGTCCACCATGTTGCCGGAGAAGGTGGGCTCAATGAAGAACCTCAATTCGGTCAATCCGGTTCGGGTGGGTGGCTCCTCATGGTTGTTCTTGGTTTTGTTTTTTCTTTTGGGGGGGGGGGGGGGTGGAGCCCCACATTTTGGGGGTGGTCCTTGTTTTCAAAAAAAAAGAAGAGGCTCAAAAAGGCGTACCCTCAAAAGAGGCCCACCAAAAATATTGAAAGAGTAATAATAAAAAAATATCAACAAAGGGCCATCCAGGGGAAGAACAGGTGAAGTCCACGAGAAGCGCATCTAAAACGCGTTAGGTTGCAAAGTAACACGCCTTGCCACAGAATTGTCCGCAACGTCTGGCAACATCGCCGCACGAAGGGCAGATGCATCTGGACCGAAATTTGGGTCCTCGCGAACGGCAGTGGAATCATCACCGTGCAATTGGTCTTCAAATGGTGCAACCCCAAGCAATGTTGGGGGTCTTTAGGTTCATCGTTCAAACAACCCGGAGAAAAAAAGGAGGTATCCTCAAAAAAGTCACGATCACATGATAGACAGGAACCATTGTTACGTCGTTCAACAACCCGGAGGGAAAAAAAGGAGGTATCCTCAAAAAAATACAATCACATGACAGAAAGGAACCACTGTATAGCTACGGACCCTTTTTTTTAACTCAAACAAGTCCTACCCATGTGCCAGGCGGCTGCGCGAAGATGTCGAAGGTCTGGTCAAAGCCCTTGTCATCCACCTGCCGAGCGCATGCCATCATCTTGAGGACTCAGCTGCGGTACCCGCACAAAAAGCTGTTCTTCTCAGTTGCCCCGGATGGAACCCAGAAATACAAGGTTGAGCTTTTGGCGTCATCACCAAAAATGGAACAAGACAAAGGGGAACTAAAAGCCAAACAAGGTAGTGAGTCTTCCAGTTGCGTGCTTGGTGCCACCATAACTTACGATCTGTGCCTATCATGGCCGGCTTAAGCGAATGGTACTTCCCAAACACCGCCCCATTTGGGGGAAATATCCTCTTGAAATCCAAGACCAGACTGCAATGTTTGATCCTTCCAAACGAGGCAATTAGAAAGAACGCGCCGAATAAAACTCCGAACGAGTTCTCTTCCAGGGCGGCAACAGCATGATTGGCCAATGGCTCGTTCAAGCTCCTGTTTTCTGCGTGCTTGGCGCGCCCGGGGAAGCGGCACGCCGCGGCCCGAGCGATGGTGGAAAACGTGGCCCTTCCTACCAAGTGCGAATGGCCCTAGTGAGCCACGATCCATGCCTCAAGAATTAGAATGGCGTGCGAAGTGAGATACTTCAGTGGGATATCGTCCCTTGGAAGTTGGTAACCTGGGCCACTCACAGAAATTGACCCACCGACAATCCTCACCAACCATGAACAAAAAATGGGGTGGTGATACTTAGGGTGTTGAATCTCTTGACGATTTTGTCATTTTCAAGGCAGTATGGCATCGCAGGTCCTACAACTCCCCGCCTCCGCATAGTACACCGTCTGATCCGCTGAGGTGTAGGCGTTGTTCTGGCCCCCATAGAACGCCAACCTCCCACTTTCAATCGAAAATATCCATACATCATAGGATCAACCCCTCCCCCCGTCTCCCCCTGCTTAATAGGTCTTCATTGGAGAAGTATCCACACCCCACAATGCGCTGGGACGTTCGAAGCCATGACTGTACGGGGAACAACTCCTTAGCTATCTCATCCTCAGTTGCGCAAAGGACACAAAAAATATAAGGTTAACCTTTTGGGGCCATGACTAAAAATGGACCCAAAACAGAACAACCTAAAGGTCAACAAATTGATTCGCTTTGGGCAAGTGAGCGTCTGCAACCTTGCCCACAACCAGCTTACCTAGCGGTCTGGTTGCGCCAGTGGCCCCTATGGGTGAGTGATCTGGATGATTTGTAGCAACCATTGGACCCCGGAAGAAACGACCCAAGAATGGAGAGGTCACAAGAACATGTGAGGACGCTGAGGTCACCGTCATTTGCCCCGAATTCCTTGACTCTTACTGGGGATGCACCGTCGTCTTCCACCCTCCTTTGCAAAGTTTTGCGGGCGCTCAGCGTTCGCCAGCCGTGGACGAAAGCCCTGCCATTTTAGGCTTCGTTGTTACCCAGACCCAGATCATTGGTGCAAGCCTGCTGCTTTGGCGGGTCCAGGCCAAATTGGACCCAGCGGCCAATCGGGGGGGCAGAGTCCATCAGAACGCATTTTCGAGTGCTTGGAAGATCCGATTTGTTGCAACCCTCATTGTTTTACAATCATCGAATTCACCCTCTAAGTTGTCGGTTTAAGGGAAACAAGCAGCCACTTTCTGACTTTGACACACACCCAGAGACAGTCAAAACCATGCCCCCAGTTGTTTACCTTTAAGCACTAAGACAGCGACATATTAGTTGTTTGTGTCTGTTTTATTGCGTGTCTGTGTGACAGAGACAACAATCAAAATAATAACCCCAATTTCGGGGCGGGCCGGATCGAATCCGATCGAGTCTTGGTCGAATCGCCTATCGGAGAACTGGTCCTCGGCCGGGTACTTCTTAGAGCCGAGGAAGACCTCGAGAGCAGCCCCCGTCCGACTGAAAAGGGACTGGGCGGTGGACAGCAAAAAGGTGGGGATTCACAGCAATGGACCCCCAAGGAGGGCTGGGAAGAGGGGATAAGCCCAGGATAAGCCCTTAATAAGGCTGTAGTAAGGGGCGTGTAAGTCATGGCCCCCGTCTCCCCAGAGGTTTCTTGGGGGTCCATGAGGATAAAAAGGTCCACTAGCCACTGTTTGTCTCAAGGTAAGCCACAAAATGATTGGTGCATTTGGTTTCCCTTTGATTCAATTCAAAAAAAGAACAACTCCAAAACGATACACCCTTACCTGGCGCTGGTGATTGGAAGCCTCCATTTTGTCGGCTACCAGGCAGTTATTCCGTGGATGGACGAAACCCTGCACCTAGGATGGATGACACCCTACAAATGTTGGCAAGCACCAATCCCAACTGGCGCCAAGTGGATTTTGTCCAGCCAGGCCACCTCCCAATTCCCTCTCCCCCCGCCCGCGACCAACTCCCCAACTCCCCAACCTCCCAACCCCAACCTCCCAACCTAACACTCCCACCCTCCCAACCTCCCCCACCAACCACCCAAACCACCCTTCCCTCCCCCACACCCTCGCAACCCAAGCTCACTTGTTCAGTGACCCTGGGAAAAAAAGGGGAACCCTTTTTGGGGCTTGGGCCACTTTTACTGGGGCCACCCACCCCCAAAAAAAAAACTGGAAAAAGGACATGGGTGCCACTGAACCACTGAGCAAGTCCCCCCCCCTCCCCCCCCCTTCCAAGTCGCCATGTGCTCGCAGAAGTGCGCCAGGCCCTGGAAGTCCTCCGGGTCTTCCAAGGACCCCACCTCGCCGGGGGATGTTGGTAGACGTAGATACGTCCCCAGCCACAGAGAGAATGAAAATTTACACATGTGGAGG
Organism: Effrenium voratum; assembly: GCA_963377175.1. Lineage (NCBI taxonomy): Eukaryota > Dinophyceae > Suessiales > Symbiodiniaceae > Effrenium > Effrenium voratum. Next base: position 176,740 of record CAUJNA010002502.1, on the reverse strand, counting down.
GGGGGAGGGGAGGGGGGAGGTTGGAGGTTGGGGGAGGGGGCAACATGAGGCAAACCAGGTGAACCATGCAAAACAGTGGCGGGATGTTGTTTAAAAAAATAATGAGGCTAACATGAGGCAAACCATGCAAAAGAGTGGCGGATTTGTTTGGTTGGTTCAAAGCTTGCAAGCGATAAGTCGGGCATGGGCAACAAGCAGAATTAAGTAAGCATGCAGCGGAAAGAGTTGGTTCCGTTGTTGCAGGCGATCAAACAACGAACTAGATGACGGAGCTTGCAGGTTCCCAAGCATGGGGGCTGGGGGGGAGGGAGGGGAGGGGGAGGGCTTCTTTGGGCTCCCTCCCCCTCGCCTCCCCCATGATCCAAAAAATGGCCCGTGCTTTTTAAGGAACAGAACAACTTTGGGGTCGAAATCTCCTTCGGATTGCCGAAGGAGGCCACGCAAAGTGCCACCTGCTTGGTTTTGAGCGGGCTGTGTCATGTGGGAGTTGTTCCATCACTTTTTCCCAAAAGGCGCACCCAACCCCCCCCCCCCAACATCCCCTCAACATCCCCTCAACATCCCCTCAACATCCCCTCAACATCCCCTCAACATCCCCTCAACATCCCCTCAACATCCCCTCAACATCCCCCCAACATCCCCCCAACATCCCCCCAACATCCCCTCAACATCCCCGCCCACCCCCCCAACACCCCCCCCTCCCCCCAAAACCCCCCCAACGAGCCCCCGCCTCCACCGCCATGGCGTAGCTGGACTTCTGGGCGTTGGGGTCCTCCACCACCAGCACCGACAGCCCCGAGGACCAGACCTCGTGGTGGTACCGCCGCCTCGCGCGCTCGCGCTCGCGCACCGAGCGCGCGGTGCCCCCACCACCCCCCCCCCGGCCCGGGGGAGTCGAGCAACAAGGCGCTTCAACAAGGGGGTAGGGTTTTTCACCGGGGTCAAGGGTGAAAGAACAACACCCGGATTTTTTTGTGGGATGGGTATTTTTTCCGAGTTGCTCTTTGGAGTTGCTTTTTTGGGGGATCTAAACATGTGGCTCCTTTGGGCTTCCCTTTTGAACATGTGGCTCCTTTGGGCTTCCCCTTAGAACTTTTTAGAACCAGAGGAGAGCCAGCTGAGAAAAGATAGCACACTTTCCCCACTTGCGATTGTGCCCTGTACCCACATGAGGAAAACTGTGCCATCTACCTTTGTCCCTAACATCGCAGTGGCTTGGCCATTGTTCAATCCCCATCTCGAGATTCTCGGAGAGGCCCAAACCCCGATCCTCCTGAGGGCCGTGGACGCCGACCTGCAGTTTGTTCCACCAACCAACCAATCAACCCACAAGGAAAAGGACAACGCTGGTGTACACTCTTCGGCGCCTTCCCACAAACGCACCAAGTTGAAAATCCAGAAGTGGCAAAAGTTGTTTGGCCAAAAAGGGCAGTCCCGGTTTGAAGCCAATCTTGGGCGTTAAAAAATAAGTGTTTCCTTACATCTGCGCAATGCTCACTTTCCCACAACTCCCTCACGCCCAGGCACTGGTCCGTCTTCGGCTTCCGCACAGCCTGAGGCAAAGTGAGGCGCTAAGTTAAGCCTTCAGCACCCCGTTGGTCCAAGCCCGGACCTTCATTTTTTTTTCAGCTGGTGGTTTGGTGGTTGGGGAAGCCAAATAAAATTCGAGGGAAGCTGAAAATCCCGCCAAACGTCAAAGTCTAAATTTAGCTTCCCCCTTATTGGTGATTTGGATTGGTAGTTTGGTGGTTGGGGCTGGCAAATGCCATTCACCCTCTACAAGAGCCAGGAAATGGTTTCAAACCCAAATCCAAACCACCAATCCAAACCACCCCGGTTCCATGTGCAGGGTTCCCCTTGCCATGTTCAACCCACTTCAGAGCCTCCTGGGCTTCTGCCCAGGCGTTGAGTCAGGGCAAAACACGACGGGCGTGCCCCTGCTCGAAGGCCACAAGCAACCTCAGCCTTGCTTTGCATCATCCGAATATGAACTTAGTCCGACTTCGGCGGCCACATGTGGAACTGCTGCGGATGGACGAAATCACCCCTGGAATGATTCGATTCCCGTGTAAATTCCTACCAACAATGGCTTCCCCTGGTTTCAAAGTGGTGCGCCCACCAAGCTCCTTTTTTTGGGCGCCTGCTTTGTCATCACGTTGGATGCTTCGCGTGCCATGGTCATTAGCGTCTGAAGGTCGAGGAGAACGCCACGCTGGGCCGGTAGCTCTGGGGCCCGGGACTCCGCTCGCGCGGGCTCGCGGACCGGAACCGCTGGGCAAAGCCCATGGCGCCTCCCCGGCTCCGCTCGTGGCGGGGGCTGTAGAGACGCCCAGCGCCCTCCGAGTGCAGGGGGATGAACTGGAAGGTGTCCTCACTGCCGGAAACCCAGCAATACAAATGGGTCGCCTTTTGGGGCCATGACAAAAGAACGGGAAGGATGAAACCCAACAGATCACCTTTGGGGCCGTGACATAAAAATGGGAGCCTAAAAAAAAGAGGAACCAAAAGGCGAGAAAAGCCTTGGCTTTCAAAGCTCAGTTGTTCAGTGACCCTGAGGGAAAAAAAGAACCCTTTTTGGGGAAGACCACTTTTTTAGTGGGGCAGCCACCCCCCCCAAAAAAAGAAAAGGAAGAAGGATGCCACTGAACAACTGAGTTAGGTGTCGCGGGTGGTCCGCGGGAAGGTCGTCGTCCGCGCCCCCACGCCCGGCGAGTGGCAGCGGCGCAGCGGCGGCCCCGCAGCCGGCGCCTCGCCGTTGCCGCGTCCGCGCGCCGTTGGAATGACGGCGCGGGGGGACTTCGGCCGGAGGACGTCGTCACCTGGGTGGCGCACCATCGTTTCCCAAAGGTCCCCGGTGCAACACAAACAAGATGTGGCTCCGTGGGAATAACTGTCATTTCACGTCTAAAGGCTCATCATGTCCCAAACCCTTTTGTGCAACAAAAACCATGTTACGGGTTAGAATATGCATCACTGTCGTGATAAGTCGAAAGATGCCACCAAATGGGTCTGTGATTGTTTAGCGCCCAAAAAATAGTGCTTTTCCCGTGCAGGTTCCTCTTAAATCCAAGCAAACAGTTGGTTTCAAACCCTGAACACGGAACCAGACCCTTTTCTTTCCAACCAAACTCCTCTACAAAGGAGTTACCTCCGCCACCAACTTTGTTGCCCAAGATAATCTGAGTCAAAAATCCAACCCCCCCCCAAAAAAAAAAAAACAACAGGGCGCCCCTCTGCGCCCCTCTTTCTTTCTGGCAAGAAAGATTATCCCTTGCACCCCTCCACCGTTCGACTTCCGGTTACCCGTTTATGGTTTTGGCCGCGGGGCTCAAGCTGTGGAAGCTGAAGCGGCCCAGCACCTGGGTGCGGCTCAAAATTTACCAGGAGGGGCAAACCGCAGGTTCTGGTCAATGATGGTCCATGTTTCCAGCAGCCACACGACACAACCACCCAGATTTTTTTGAGCCACAGCCACCTCCGGCGGCCTCAAGGGCTCCTTGGGCGCGCGGTCGAAGACCACCCGCGGCGACTGCGGCAAGGCCCGCAGCCCGTCGCCGTAGCTGGAGGGGCCCGAGAGGTCCGAAGGCGGCCGCCGGGCTTCCGCGATCCTGGGGGAGCCCCCAGTTTATGTGTTTGGTTTCCTGTTTTTGTTTTCTCTTTTGTTGTTCTCTTTCTTGTGTTTCTGTGTTTCTCGTTTCTTTCTTTATTTGTCCATGTTTTTGTGTTTCCCCGACTAGCCTTTTTGTGCGTGTTTTTCCCCAACTGGGGCTGGCCGTTTTCGGATCCCCTGGCTGAGTGGGTGGATTTTCGGAAAGACGCACTGAACCCTAACTCGGTTGCTTTCTGCTCCCCTGCTAAAAGTTTAACTTTTAGTAGTTTAGTGGAAAACCACCCAGTAGTTGGCAAAAAGTTAAAGTCCTAACAGTCAAGCAAAATGCACCAAAGCTGGTTGATCTTGATCGGAGACTAGATCTGCTACATTTCGATTATTTTTTGGTGGATTCAACGGAAAACCCCCCACGAAACCAACTAGAATGAGTTGGAATGACCCCGACAAAGAACCATTTCATCTGGTTTCCTTTGGGGGAATCCCATTCCGGTTCATTCCCAAAACCCTGGGTCACTCCTACTGAGCACTGGCAAGAATGCGTCCTTTTGGTGGGAATCCGGATCACTTTGGTGGGTGACACCCCCAAATTAATAGGCCCGGATCTGAGTAGAACTTGGTTCACTAATACTGCGGATGGACGAAATCCGCAAGAAGCACTGGAATGATTCAATTCTCCTGCAAATATCCACGAACAACGACTTGCCACGGATTGAAAGTGGTGTAGGGTTTCGTCCATCCACAGTAGGGGGTGTCCGCTGTTAGTGGGAGTCCGGATCGCTTTTGTGGGTCGCAAAAAAAGAAGGACGGGTTTATTCATTTGCGGTCCTTGATGCCGTCAAACTGAAATTGTTGGGGGGATGTGACCCCCCAAAAAATGAAGCTTCCGTCCAAAAAGGCCCCCCTCGGTTTGAGACACTTCTTTGGGGAAACCCCACTCTTAACGCAAAAACACTGGAACCACGTCTTTCCCTCTTCGCCGAGTATCTTCACGCTGGTGGTCGCCTTGCTCCTGCTGCTGACCCGTTCAGCCTCCAGCACTTTGTAATCCGCGGGCCCGGGCCCCAGGTTCTCCGCCATCCACGCGGGGCGATCCGAGTTGTTGAAGGAGCCCCGCAGGGAGATCGACGGCGAGTCCACGCCGATCAACGAAGAAAGGCCCAGCGTCGCCGGGTCGCAACCAATCCTGAGAGACCAACAAAAAGTCGGGGTCCTGCTGGCTAGTAGGGAACATGGGCGTGGGACAGACCAAAAAAAAAGTGGGGAACCCCTGAAGCAGAAACACAGTGCAGACCGAAGGATTTGTCCATTGAAGATGGCGTGCTGGAACACAAAACAGATGCCACAAGCTTCAAAGGTTGGCTAGTCGGGCAGCCTGAAAACCAAACACAAAGGATCAAGAAGCTTGAAAACCAACAAAAAGGACCCCCCAAAAAAAACTATATAAGTCTGGCCATGACTCAAGCCTGAATATCGGCTGCCGAAGGCTGAGATCACCAAGTCCCCGGACATGGCGAACTGAGCTTAGGCAAACGCCGCGCCGCCGGGGGGCGGCGTTTGGGCCGGTCGGCTGAGGCAAAGTGAACCCGTGGATTCAGCGGGGTCCCGTTTGGAGAGGAAAAAGGCCATCTCAACAGACAAAGGGGTTCTGGCCACCCGGCAAATATTCTACATATGCACATATATATATATATATATGTGTGTGTGTGTGCTGTATATCTAGATGTGCACATATTGAATATACATATATAGATATATAGTAATATATATATATGTATATATATATATATATGCAATTATCTTATGGAGAGGGATATGGGTCCAGCTGGTTGTTGGTTTGCTTTTCCCGTTTGGTTTGGGGCGTTGCTTGTTTCTTGGGTTTGGCGCATGGGGGCTCTTGATCAAAACAACGTGCCACCTCGTTGAACTACACCTCCCACCACTACCACAAACATGGGGCAATGCGGTCTGAAGCAAGAATCCCAAGCTTGCACCAGCATAGAACCCCAAAAAACAAAAAACAATAGGTCTAGTTGGCAATGGAAATAGGCGCTTGGCAACCATGATGGTGCATAACAATTTGAAACATGGAGCCACCCACAGCTCCCTGCGCAGTCCCTGCAGCAACATATTGCAGCAGCACCCCATCAATTACAGCACTCTGAGCGACTCCAGAGGGTCTCAAATGTTTTCGTAAACAATGCCACTCCCAAACTCTCCGGACCCCCCCCCCGGACCACCCTAAAATAAAAGAAAATCATCCAAGAAAAAAACGATATCCAACTCCCACAAATACAAAGGCCTCCAAAACAAGACCCCCCCAAAAAGACAAATCCACACATCAGCCAAAACCCCCAGTAAAAATAAAAATACATAAAAATCAACATCAAAAAAAAACACGAGAAAAAAACAACGCATCTCCAACCCCTTGGCCCCCCTACCCCCAGGCGCCTCCGCTTCCGGCGCCTCCACTTCCGCCACGGCCGCCTCCGGCGTGAGGCGTTCGCCGGAGCGCCGGAGGAAGCCCCCGGCGGCGCAGGTCGCCTCGCGGCGCCAGGCGGAGTTGCCAGGGGGCGTTTCGGCGATGTTTTTGGCTTCCTGGTAGGTTTTCTCCAGGGTTCCAGCTTGCTCTAAAAAGTGTCGCTTTCCATGGTTAGCTTGGTTTTGGGGCTTTTGGCTTCATCACCTGCTTGGCGTGCATTTTTTTTTGTTTCTTTGTGCTTCTCTTTTGTGGATTCGTGTTGCATGTTTTATCGCCGGTACCTTCCTATCTGTCCGAAACCGGATCTCTTCAATCGGGCACGCGGCTTCCTCGTTCCGGGGGCTGCGGTGGATTTGTTCAATGGCGGGTCTGTGGAAAAGCGAAAGCCAAAAGTCGCACCACTTGGAAGCCATGGAAAACCACTTGTTGGCTGGTATTTACCTTCTTTCAATCTAAGTCTGTTCAAACCGTTCCCAAGTCCTGGATGGAATCCCTTCTTTCAAAAGAAACCGGAAAGCGAGGATTGTTCTTGGTGTGACGTCCTCTCGCGACTCGTGCGCCTACCGCGTTTTCTGCTGAAACCGCTCCATTGCAAAATGCAACGAATGGACCCTTGGTGAACGCATAGTCAATTCTAGGGCTCGTGTTGCAAGTGAAACTCACGCAATCAACATATAGTCACATCTCGTCACGAGCACCCACGCACGGTGATTCCATTCGCGCTACAAATAAAACACTCACAATGAACACCACACAGCCTGGAGCACCCACCCACGCCAGTGATAGCCTCGCGCACCCACGCGTCCGTGGTACGGGTGAAACACTCATCAACGAACTATAAGCGGTCGCTGCCCCCAGGACCTTTTTTCAGTTGTGACTACACGTACTGCTTTCCTTTAGAGTTCAGCTCTAAGGATGCTGCCTCATGGGCGTTTTGGGACAGAGGACCGCTGCCGACTAAGCCTTCACAAGACCACGTGCATTTTGTCTGCTGACAAGGGCCGTGCCCGCAACTCAGCTGCAAAGCAGGTGGTCATTAACCCACGTGCTACCCTGGCAGGGAATGGTTGGTGAAGGAAAGGTTAATATTGAGTAGAAGTCAACGGTTAGTGGGGGTAAGATTGATACCGACCACAAGTCTGCCAGCGTTCTTGAAAACGAGGGGCATCCTGAGTGGATGGGCCAAAGAAAGCGACTAAACTCTTTGTTTGCCGCAAAAAAAAAGTCCAGAAATCAGCAAGTGAGTTTGCCCCCCCCCCCCCCCGCCCCCGCTTAGTCTCTTTCTCACCGCTCCCTCACTCTCCCCCTGAGCAACCCAGCATAGAGCGCAAGGGTGAGGAGCTGCATTGATGGATTGCCGCCTGGGCGTGGCCCACCCAATGGCTTTTGCCAAAAGCTACAAATATAGGGGTCCAGGTGAGTGTGTAAGTACTGGCCCGATGCCCGGAGTTCAAAAATCAAGGGGGTCCAGAAACCTGTGTACCCTGTTCACCTTGGTTTGAAGGAAAAGCCCCATGGAAATTGGCTCCATCTCTCACTCAAAAAAGGAAGCCATCCAAGTTCACTTAGGTCCTTGGCAAGGTGATGTGCAAAAAGGAACCCTGACTTCGGGCAAACCCAAATGGTTCGAGAAGGCCTTGGCAGGATGATTGAGAACCGCGGGTCAAGCTAACCCACTTCCCGCGTCCCAGGCTTTTGGGTGTGAGAGTGGGAACACCTGAAAACTCGATGCATCGTATCTGGGCTTTTGTGGCGAATCTGGCTCCCCCATGTATTCTGCACACCTTTCTTTGAGCTGCCTTTGGGTGGCAATGACAGTGTCCCCCCGAGTTTTCTGACCCAACCTCTTCGGAGCCCCCTATTTCAAGGCAGAGCCGCCAGGGCTAAGCTTCATTTTGCGGAAGTTCGAGAAACGAAACTGCACCTAGCTCGAGCCAGGCGCCTGCGGAACGTCTTCTCGTTCAAACTGGCGCCCGCAAACCGCAGGTCAGGCCCAAGTCATGCACGTCAGGGGTGTGTAATTTTTTGGGGGACCCCCAAAATGGTGGGTTGTCTTGTTGGTTTCCCTTTACAACCGACCCAACAAGGGGGAACCCTCAAAAAATACACTGCCAGCGCAACTGTCCTTCAAGGGCTTTGCCTGTGCGCCAGACTACTGGCCAACCTTGTTTTCTTTGTTTAGTGGTTTCCCATGGTTTCCCTCGGAAGTCGGCTAACGGCTAGGATCTAGTTGCAATGTGCCCAACCAGCAGCGTTTCCAAACTGGAATGAACCGAATGGTTTCACCGAGTGTCAGTGGGCAACTGGAGTTGAGCGAGGCGTAGCAAGCGCTTGGTGCCCAGTTTTGAGGGTGGAATCCACTGAACGCCGAGGTGTTGAGCCCTGCCCGCGCGCCGGACTCCTTCGCGTCCGGGGGAGCCACGACCTCTGCGATTCACCGGCGACGTGTCTGGTTTTCAGTTCGTGCGGGGCCACATTTAAACGGAGAAGTGGCCCGCATCCAGGCGAAGGAAAATTCGTCCACCCCAGGAAATATATAAGCTGAAAGGGGGACCAAGGTGCAAACGTGTCTTTCCTTTGAGTTGGTACCCTCTTTCAGTGGTCCTTGAAGGATACATCCCTGAACACGCAGGGCTCCCCTTGCAGGTTTTAAAGGCTGACTGCTGGCTGGCTGGTGCCAGATTTGCGAGCCAGCCTGTGCCAACTTGTCCCAGTTGACGCCAGGCACCATCTCAAACTGCATTCAAAGAAACCAACACCCAAATTCCGGCAACACTTGGGTTCGTCTTCTTTGGTTCCCAAGCCAGCCAAGCCAACCACAGAGGTGGTGGATATTCTAGCTGGTGCCGAGACAAACCGAAGCTGGCTCCGTTGTTTGTTGTTTTTCGTGTTGGGCAATCGCCTTTCGCTTGCATTTGGCCCATTTTTACATTTCAACTAAAAGTTGAAGACATACTGGCCCATCATGCAAGCCAACATCACACGGCCCAAGTCGACTTGTCCAATCGTTGCACCCTCCATGGCTGGACATAAAAAGACGTTTCCTTCCTGAGCCTCACTTGCAGCCGAGTCAGCTCAGTAAAAAAAAACTGAAGGTCTGTGGCTGGAGCCCGCCAGTTGAAACGTTCTCCGGTGTGAGCCTTTTCCCCTTGTTTGCCCGCCAGCTTCCCTCCCCAACATAAACTATCCCAAACCCAGCATTGGTTTCCCCGTGCGGTTGCTGTTCCTGTGCTTTCTCCCAGCGTTGCTCACTTGTGTGCATCCTTTGGAAAGAATGATTTTCGGCTTGCCGCTTTTCTGCCATACGCGATCATAAGCAAGGCCGCGGCAGAAGAAGGTTTCTTGCGCAAAGCCTATTCTTCCTAAGGTCCTCTCCTGCAAGAAAACCATGACTTGCAGCCCAAAAGTGAGCATCTCGGTGCAGCTGCACGGCCTTTTACCTTCTTCCCGCCACTTCTCCACCCCCAGAGGCCCAGAGGCGTGGCGTGGGAGGGCGCGAAAATTCGCCCAGAGGCACCTTGGGCCGCCGGGCCCAAGCCTTCGCCCCAGCGAGCTGGGCGAACCAGTTCTCCTCGCGCCAAAGACGGATCGCCGAGATTTCTCCCAGGCCACGACCCTCCTTACTTCTTACCATGGCCATGAGACCCGTCATGCCCGTGACATCTTGCTAACTGAGTATGTTGAATATCCTAGAAGTAGTAGTAGTAGTAGTAGTAGTAGTAGTAGTAGTAGTAGTAGTAGTAGTAGTAGTAGTAGTAGTAGTAGTAGTAGTAGTAGTAGTAGTAGTAGTAGTAGTAGTAGTAGTAGTAGTAGTAGTAGTAGTAGTAGTAGTAGTAGTAGTAGTAGTAGTAGTAGTAGTAGTAGTAGTAGTAGTAGTAGTAGGAGTAGGAGTAGGAGTAGTAGTAGCAGTAGCAGCAGCAGCAGGCAAGCGTTTGCTCCTCACTGTGTTGAGACTTATAGACCCCTTGGTTTCTTAGGCGTGAGCCCATTTCGCATTGAGGGGCGGACGCGGCCGTGCTTGTGGACCATTCGGTTTCAGATACCGCCATTTTCAAGGGATAAAGTAGGCAGCCATGGAGCTGGGAACCTACTTACAAACCATGATGGTCACTGGGATTACTGGGCTGGCAACCGCGTGGCCGCGGATATAAGTTTTAACCTGCTTGCATACTTGGCTAAACATCGAGTGATGCTCCTTCAGACTTGTTGGAAGCGCCCCGGCAAGACGCCGGGCAGCTACATCATAACAAGCCTTGTTTTGAGAGACAGGCAAGGAGCGGACACCGTTTTTTCCACTGACCTTCATGGTCCTTCATGCTAGTGGATGGGCGAAATCAAATTCGCACCATTTGGAAACCATGGTTGAAACCAGAACCTTGGTTGCGATTCACCGGGAAGCTAAGATCATTCCGGTTGGGTGTCTGAACACAGGCGCGAGAAGCAAGTGGAGCACGCAGCCATCCACAGCACCTCTACGGGACCTCAGCGACGAAGCGGAAGAAACCTGTGGCCCCAGCCGGGTGCTGATGAGGAGGCGAGGACGCGTTCTCACCTCGGCCACGGAACTTGAAAACCAGAAAATGGGAACAAAACAACACGATCGAGCCGACTGCCCAGAACAGTCTAAACCTTTGCTTGCCACTAAAGTGGTTCGAATCGAATAAGCGACTAAAGTGCATGAACTCAGAAAGTGAGGATTCATAAACCCCAGTTGGCTTTGATCGGGGGTGTCCCCTCTTGCTGGGGGCTCATTGCCTTTGAAAGAGAACACCCTCTAGTACCAGATGATCCAGCGAAGATGGATGACGGAAGTTTCTAAGCGCACAACTTGCCTATAACAAATGAACCTGCTTCGTGAAGTCGGCATGGCTGAAGAGCAACTTGCACAGGGCAATATGAACAGAGCAACTTGCGCAGGGCAACTTGCATCGTCATCTTCTCACGCCTTGGCCTTGGTACGTCAACAAATTGCTCTTTTCTTTGCAGCCCACAAAAATGAACAGAACCAAGCAACACATGTGAAAACCACACCATTCAACACCAATCCTGAAGGGGTAAAAACCTCAAAGGAGCCGTCTGAACCCCATGCTTTGGGCGGCGAAAAACGAGGCTTGGGCGGCGAAAAACCGAGGTTTCCGAGCCCCCCCCCCAGATTCTTCCGGTCTCGGCGGTCTCTTCCGAGGGTCGGGTTCGGTCCGCTCGCGCCTCGCTCGGCCCTCGGTCGGCCCTCGGCCCCGAAGGACCCGGCTGGGCGCCCCGGCTGCCCAGGCTCAAGGTGGGCCCGGTGAGCTGGACGGGCAGCAGGAAGTCCGGCAGCGCCAGCACTGACCGAGGCAACGAGCGCCCAGCGCCGAGCGCCGAGCGAGCGCCGGAAGAGCCGGCAGAACTGTCAACCGCCCCGGTTGGGGGCCCCGGGCCCCAAAGCAACCCGAAAAAACCAAAGAGAACCATTCACTCATCCACTACTCGGACTCATCTAATCTAACCACCCCCGAAACAATTCCAAGGCCTATACCCTTCAGTGGTTTGATGAGTGGTTGTACACCCCATGTTCTTTTTGTTGGGAGGCAGTGGGTGCAACCTGAAAGGAAATGCGTCAAACTTGGGGGCAGATTTCCCCCCAAAAATGCCGGTAGCGGTTTCCCGGCACAAAGCACTCTCCAACCCTTGGTATGGGCGGTAGACAATGAACAGCTTGGTGTTTTTGCAGCCCACTAAAAACGAACAGAACCACACAAAACAAAAACAAAACAAACACTTGCCCACAGAAGTGAAGAGAACCTGTGCCAAAACAGGGGGAGGCCCCGAAAAATCGAACCGCTGGCGTCCCGATTTGTTGCGTCCCTTTGAGCCAAAATGTGTTCTCCTTCCAACTTAAAACCTCGCGAGTCCCAATCCCAAGCAGATGATCTCCAATCCACCAGGGGTAATACAGGCACCCCTGACTTGCTGGTGCGATACGCAGGGGTTGGAGGAACCCTAACGTTTCTGCCCTTAAATCACCTGCTTAAAGAGACATCATCCGTTCTTCGACCCCTACATTGACATGTGCCTAATACGCAGGGAATTCTGCTGAAATCATCCCCTCTGGTTTCCTTTCGCCGGCCCTTCGTGATCTTCAATGACCCCTCCTCCCATTTGGCTGTGGCTCAGAAAAAAATGACACCCAAAGGGCACCTTGGTATATGGAAACAAGCCTACCGGTGTACCCCCAGCTTCATTTCGGGAACCTGTGTCAAAATTGGGGCCCGCGAAATCGAAGCGGCGTCCCGATTTGTGGCTTCCCTTTGAGCAGCTGTTCCAGTTCTAGGTCACGCATGGCCGGAACCAAATCCAGAAATCGCACCACTTGGAAGCCATGGTTGAAACCATAACGTTGCTTGGCATTTAGATAGCGGGGAATCGAATTGTTCCAGGGTTTCTCAGGTGGTGCGAAATGGATCTCGCAACCTGCCACACCGATTTGGCTCCTTGCCCAGCCCCCGGGCCTTTGCCATAGGCCTCCGAGGCCGCATGCAGCGGCTTCAGCAGGAAGAGCGTGGACTGACGTCACCCGACTCCATCCCATCAGCCGAAAAAGCTCTTGCCATGCACAAAAATATGCCTCTTGACCCTTGGATGGAGATTTGAGTGCCTGAGAGTTGCGGCTTTTTGTCAGGGAACTGTAGCCTTGGACCCATGAAGGAAGGCCTATCCGAGTGCTGAACTCCAGCCCCTTTCGATGGGACTGCCCCCTTTCGCTTCCACCCGCATGGCCTGGGCCTGGGTGGCCTGGGTGCTGCATGGACCCAACCACCATCAAAAGCAGAAACTTGTGTTGGGTTTCCCCATATAGCTCACAGCGCCTAAATTCCAAACCCTAGGCGTCAACTAATGGTGGGTTGTCCTTCTGGCACCCCCCCGCCAAAAAAAAAAAAAACACTGGGTTCAAGGCTGAATGGTGTCCTCCGTATCTCTGGCATGAACCTCTGTTTATGGGTAAATCAACCGTTCACGGTGGCTTCTGGGAAATATAATGTTAAGGTCCAAAAACCCCAAAAAAGAGGCTACCCCCCCCCCAAAAAAAAAAATCTTCCTGGCAAAAAAAAAAATGGTACCCCCCCCCCCCCCCAAAAAAAAAAAAAAAAAGAACAAGGTGCCCCCCAAAAAAAGGCACACACACACACCAAAAACAAATAAATAAAACATGTTGGGGTCCAACCCCCCCCCCAAAAAAAAAAAAAAAAAAACAACGAGGGATGTTTGGCTGGGGCCGTGGCGTCCCGGAGCTCCATGATGCTGCTCAGGGACGTCGCCTCCCCCAGCCCCGTCTGCATCGGCCTCGCTGAAAGGAGCCCGGCGGGCGGCCGGCGACTGGCGCTGTTCGTCTACGTGGGCTGCTTCCGTGCCAAGGCGTAAAGGTTCTGAAAAAAAATGGCCCGGAGCCTCAAAGTACCCAAAAGGCGACTTGGATGTTCAACCAACGTCAGGTAAGTAGATTCTAACTTATAACCATGATGATGACTTGGGTAGCGTGCCCTTATAACCATGGTTATGACCGGCTTACTAAGTTGGTTGAACATCCAAGTAGGGCAAATCGCTTGCAGTCGTTGGTTCCAAAGGAGCCTTCGTGCATTTTTGTTAGTTAAACGTGCAACCCCGAACCAACTGAAACGGGGAAGCCAGGGGTCCAAGAAGAGGTACGATGTGGCGTGTCTCAAAGACTCAAAGATAAAGGACCCCATAAAACTGATGGTTTTCCGTTGGTTCGCACGAGGTTACCCTCAAAGAGGCGACCTTCAACGGGCAACAAACAAAGTTTGCATATTTCAGGGCTCCCAATATTTCCCCTTAAAACATCACCCCTACCAAGGGACACTCACCTTTCATGGGCCAAAAAGGTGATGGTTAAACCAAAAGGGGAAATATAGGGACCCCTGTATTTGGAGATAAATAAGCTAAATGTCTGTCCGGCGGCTTCATGAGACAAGGGCCATGTTCAGGTATTGGATTTGGAGACACATATGGACCGCGAAGAAAAACATCAACTAGCGGGAGATGGTCCCGAACCCCGCACATCCGCCTACAAGTGGTATGCGACCTCCACACCTTTAGACTTCTGAAGCACCTGGGTGGCTTGCCATCGTACATGCCACTAGTTGCCATGCTCCCTTGTCAGCGCCCCTCCGATTGGTGGCAAGGATTGGTGGTTTGGCGGTTCTCGCTTTGTGGCTTTCCATTTACAAAAAGCCCAGGAGCTCAATCCCCAAGATTCCCCAAGCCACCAATCCCAAACCACCAACTGAGGACCTGATTTTGACTGCCCCCAAATGCAAATGCCGGCTGCAGAGCTGGCATGGAGCCCGAAAGATGGGCCCGAACAACAGGCAAGGTCCACCAAACATGTCGTTTTCTGCACACACTGGAGCTGAAAGATTCACTTGGGCTCTCAATGGGGCCAGCCCCCCAAGCAAAAAGAATGCTTGGCGAGCTCTTGGATTCAACCTCCGGGTCGGCTGCCGAAAGGGATGGCCGGAACGCAGAGTGGTCAACGTATGATGAACAAAACCCCGCGCCAGGTTGGGATGGATGAAATCCCATGCCCTATGAGAAACCACCAGCGCAGAATTTTAAAGATTTTTTGTGAATCCACAAAATTCTTGCCAAAGTAGGTGCTCACCACAATGATATTCCCAGGTCCCTAGTGGGGGGGAAGAGGGGCTTGGTGCGGCTGTGGCAGCGTTCTTCCCCCCCCTCCACCCCCCACACAAAAGCAAACAACAGCACTATAACCCCTCTGTCATCCAAAGGCCATGCACAGGTCTATTTTGGGAAGCGATGCAGGAAACGATCTCGGCAAGCTGATTCCGACGAAAAATGAACGGGATGCTTGCAACAAATCAATACAGACTATGGAGAAGGCGGGCGACCCCTAAGTCCTAAGACCTTTGGGATAGGCGGTTTTTCCCGGCCCCCTTCCCCTTCCTCCAAGGTCCATGAATGCGTCATTTGAGTCAGCACATGTAAGTGTTTATATATATATATATGTATATGTATATATATATATATGTGTATGCTCGGTTGCTTTCTGCTCCCCTGCTAAAAGTTTAACTTTTAGTGATGTAGTGGAAAACCCATTAGTTGGCAAAAAGTTAAAGTCCCAACAGCCAAGCAAAATGCACCAAAGTATTTGTGTGTGTAAAGGTTTGCTTATATCAACTGTTTGCCCATTGAACTCCCGCACAAACCAAGGGCACAAATGCTAACACGTCGGCCCGCGCTGGCAGCAGCGTCGCTTTTGAAATCGGCTGCCAACTCATTCAAAGGAAGCACAGGACATTCAAAGCCTGTGCAAGAGAAAGGGTATAAAAACAACATTTGTAAAATCCAAGCCCAAGCCAAACAGGTAGAAACCAAAAACAAAGGCAGCCAAACATCAAGCCAAGCTGTGCAAGACGTAGCCAAACTCAAAACGGGGCATCTAACTGCCGTGCACTTTGGCGCCGGCATCTGGGGGTGGGGCGTGGGGTGGGGGCGGCTGAAACCGCGGATCGGAGATCTGATGAAACAAACAAAACGAAGGGAAACGAAGTAGGAGTTGCTTGCAATCAAGCGAGATCTCTACTGCTTGTGTAGGAGAAGAACCCCTTCTTTACACCGACGGGCACACCTGGTTGCGGGTTCATTCTTTTGGCGAATGGGGTTTCTCCATGAAAAACACACAACAACATCTGCACCACACAATGTTGACCATGGAAATTGATTTGCCCCTGTTCATTCATATGGGGGGTGTGCCCCTCCAAAAGCAATGAATCCTAATAAATAGGGGTTGACTTATTCTTAGTTAACATTGGGACCAAGGAAAAAGCCACAGGCCGGAGACCTGGCGCTGGACGGGATTCCCTGACCTCGCGGGCGCAGGCCCGCGCTCAGGTGATGAGGAGGTCGGTGAAGAAGGCCACGAAGTCGCCTCGCGAGCTGCGCGGCGCGAGGCGCTTTCTTCCGAGCTCTCAGCTCGGGGAGAAAAAAGGGTCTCAAGGGGAAAACGACACTCCTTGTTGAGGTTTCAAGGGAAACAATTTAGGTCCTCTAGTAGAGAGGTTGGAATAAGGGCACCAACCTTTTTCAGGACGTCTAGTTTAGTAGGGGAACGCTCCGAACCAAAAAAAGTTGATGAGAAAGGGGACTACTGGGGGACCCAGTCCGAGTTCTCAGCCCGGGTTGGCCGGCCAAAAGGTCCGTCCTCGCCTCCACGGAAAGGTGGAAAGTGCAGCTGGCATTCGACACGACCAAAGCACTGACCCCCAACGAAGCACGGTTCTTCCAAAAAGCCCGTCTCCATAGACTGCACCAACAAAAAAGGTCCTTTCGTGAGCCGGTTTTGCTCCTTTAGATTCGTTCCTCGTATTAATAGAGCTTGTCGTCTGGCACGCCACCTTCTGCCCGGCCCGGGTGACACGACGCGCCTGTGTGGTTGTACAGCACCTCAGAGCTGTGGGCATGTGCCACAAGCCAACGAATCCTGGAAGACGGCTTTTGGCAGTGAGGCCCCTTTTGGAAAACACACCCACTCACCTGTTCTCCTTTGTGTTTCAACGAGCTTCTTCATTTTGAAGAAGGAACCTGCATGATCTGTTTCGGGTTACCCAAGACTTAAACCTAGCGGTCCTAGCGGTTGGCTCTCTCAAAGGAATCAGAACCTTGGGAGGCCTTAATAATTACAATGATAATAATAGTTAAAGCACAAAAAAATGGAACCCACAACCCCACTCGAAATCGACCCTAAACTCACCGACCCAAAACCAACTCTCCGAAGTGAATTCGAACTAGGGCCCTGTGGGCAGGCCACAGCGAGACTCATGCGCACCTTTGCGTGGAAGGCCAAGCCCAGGAAACTCGGGGCCAAAGGCCTGGGCTTTTACCCCCCCCCCCTTTTCCCCCACCCCCCCACGAGCCAAAACTACAATCCGAAAAAAGGGCACGAAACTTCCCAGACGAAGAATATTCTTCAAAAAAAGACACGAATAAGGGGAAAAAGGGGGGGGCGTTTTTCCAGCCGCTGATTTTAAAAGAACACCACCCCCCTCTTAAAGGGGGCACCTGTTTTTCACCGGTCAAAAGGACGCCCCCCCTCCCACAGAACCGATCCCCGATCAGCCCGGGCGCGAGGTACCTCACCGCCTCGCACTTCTCGTCCGCGAAGGGCAAAGTCTTCTCCTCGCCGCCCCCGAGCCGCAGCCGCAGCGTCTTGGACGCCTCGGACCGCGCGGAAAGAATTGCGGGGCCAGGAGGGGGGGAAACCGGAAAGGCCGAAGAAGGCGGTTTTGGGGGGTACCCTCCTTTTTTGGGGCTGAAGGAAGACGATAGAGAAAAAAAATGAGGGGGTCCCAAAACAAAAACAACAGAAAGACAGACAGGCCCACATGGAAAATCGCTTCCCAAGGAGAAAACGAAAGACGCCCTGGACCCGAACAAGGGTTCTCGGAACTAGAAGTCTGAGAACCTTTCTGCGAATTTCACGACTCACTCGAGATGTTCCCTTGGTGTTTTAAAACCTGCGACAACCACGGCAGACCCGGAAAAAAAAGAGGCGAGGAGCTCGTTCCATCCTCCCACGTGGGTGGAGGGGCGGGGTTGAAGAGGGTGGTGCCAAACTTGTTTTCATGGGGCCTTCGCCCTCAAAAATCAAGGTGATCTCCACAACCCCCCGGAACCCGCTGAAACTCTCGAAACCCGACCTCAGGAAGAAGCACGCACTTAAAGGGGCAATCGGGTGCTTAGTAAGCGGGGAATTATGATAATCACGGTTATCACCTACTTACCATGGTTATAAGTTTCCTAAGGGGGTTACTAGGTCCTCCAGCAAAGAGGTTTGAATAAGGGTCCCTTTCTCTGTAGGCTATTTGAGTAGGGGAATTCTTTCAACCAAAAAAGAAACGGTGAGAAAGGGCACCAATTGGGGGACCTAGTTAAAAAGGGAAAATGGAACCATGAATGGAGATCCCTGTTCCCCAATTCCATTTTTAAGGTGGGCTGGTCCTCCCCTCATCCCATTTCAGTGACCCTCAAAAAAAGGGAACCCTCTAAGCATCCAATTTCGAGGCCACCTCCGGCTTCTTCCCCAAAACAAGCCCCCCGCACCCGGCCCACCCGGCGCTTGTGGCGCTCCGAGGCGCCCAGTCGAGGCGCAGAGCGAGCGCCAGCCACTGGCCATCCTCCCAGGCGCCCAGCGGCTCCGTCCTCAGCCACTCTCGCCGGGGTCCCGGGGGGTGGGAAGCAAGATGAGCGAGCCCTCCTGACTGCTTGGTGCGTTGGTTCGGTTTGATTTTTTTGATACGTTGGGGCTACGTCCCCTCGAACGGGGAAATCCCCGAACCACCAGAGGGAATGAACGGAAAGCAAAGGAAAGGAAAGCAAACGGAAGGGAAGGGAAGGATAGGAAAAGGAAGGATAGGAAAAGGAAGGAAAGGAAAGGAAAGCAAAGGAAAGGACAGCAAAGGAAAGGAAAGCAAAGGAAAGGTGGAAAGGAAATGGAAAGGGAAGGAAAGGTGGAAAGGAAATGGAAAGGGAAGGAAATGGAAAGGGAAGGAAAAGGAAAGGAAAGGAAAGGGAATTTGGAAGGGAGCAAGGATGTTAGAGGAGGTGGAGAGGAGATTTCTCGAGTGTTCACTTTTTGCGTCTTCCCTCCCTTGGAAGCCCACCCCGTCCATCACCACCACTGCCTCCCTCTTTGCCAAACGCCGCTGGGGCACCAAGAGTTCCGGGCACCCAGCACCTCCCGGCTGTTCCTGAGCCGGGGCGCCCGGCCTTTTTTTGGGGGGGAGGCCCTCCCCTCTTGGCTCACGTTGGAAGAGCAAACATGCGCATTTTTTTGCAGTCAAGTGGTTGGATTTCAACCACTAAACCACATGTTTTAAAAGAGAGAGAGGAAAAAAAAGTGAAATGTTGCCCGACAACAACCATGCCCTGGTGCTGCGGATGGTTGCGATATCGAAGAATTCGCGCCAGGGACGGAGAAAACTCGATTCAAGTGCTGGTCGCGCATTGGTTCGTTTGTCAACCCCAGTGTTCGACTCTTGGGTGGTTTCTGAATCCGGGATTGATCATAAATACTGGTTGGCAAACCATATACCAACTGGTGAGAATCGGATTTTGTCCGCCCACGGTATGGCCATTGAGGCAACAAGGTGTTGAAAGCGAAGCAACGAGGAGGAAAGGGTTCCCTTGGAACATGGAACTGCATGGCTTTCCACACGGCCCACACAGCCCAAGGCCAGGGAGCAGAAATCCCTAGAGTTGGGTTTGGGTTCAAAGGGGGCCCAAAGGCAAACCTCACGAGTCATTTTTCGGTGCTCATGACCCGCACCGAATTGTCACCCCCCTTCAACCTCAGGAACTCACTGCTCGTTTTTCCAAAAATCAGAGGCCTTGAAAAGCGACCCCCCACGGCTCTCAGAGCAACCCAAACCTCTCCCACCCGGAGGTGAATTCCGGCCACTGGCCTTATTTTACCATGGCCCAAGTCACCCGTGACCCCCGTTGAGTGGGCTAAAGGGAAACAAGCCCATTTTCCGACTCTCACAAAGAACAATGAAAGCTAGGCCGTCCAAACTGATCCCCTGCTAAAACCCGAAACCCCCCAACCGTCAACAGGGCAAGGCGCCCGTCTCTCACGAAGCTCATGAGCACCGCGGGCCTTTCCTCGGAGCCAAGGATCTCCCTGCCCCGTGGCTCACTTCTCTTTGAGGCCCAGTGGCGGTTTTTTGGTTGTTCTTCTGTTCTGTTTTTTTTTTGGGGGGGGGGCACTTCCTTGTAAAGCCAACCAAAGCCTGTGGTTGTGTTTTTGCTTCCTTGTAAAACCCCACCAAAACGACAACTGCACCAACTCAGAAAAGAAGACACACCTTCCACAGACACCATGGGACACCCTCTTACTTTAGAGGGTACCTCATGCTTTAACCAAAATGGGGACACCCTCAAAAAAACAAAGGACACGCCCCAGCTGATTTAGCGCCCGTGATCGGAAAAAGGCCGCGGCCCGGCCCGTCCAAGGCGCAGGACCCTTGTCATTGCCCAGTCCCTGCGCCAGCGCCAGCACCGCCCCGGCTCTGAAGGCCTGACGACTGAAAAAGGGGACAGAGACCCCGATGGGTTTTCTTTTTTGTCGGGGTACCCGTTTTTTGGGGGTTGGTTAGACCAAAAGAAAAGGGACGCCTGCCATTCTTTGCAGATGGGTGTTTCTCAACATCGGGGTCCCACAAATGGCTGGCTTCCTTGCGGTTTCCCTATACGTACCCACCAAAAGGGGTCCACCATTTTGAGAGATACCTCTTTTCAGAGAGCATCCCCTTTTTTCAGGCGGTTCCGGGAAAACCCCTTGTGCCACTTCGTTTTTTTTTTGGCGGGCACCCCCGTTTTCCCGCGGCTCAAGAAAGGAAAGCCCTCGTGCCAACTCGGTTCCCCCCCCCGGCAGAAAACCCCGTCGTCTCCCCAGCCTTGGCGGCCTCCGCCTTGCAGCGGTAGGACACCTCCCTGGGCCGCGCCCAGCCCAGCGTGAAGACCAAGCCGCTGGGGCCCAGGTCCGTGAGGGGGTCCTCTTCGCGGAGGGCGGTGGATTTTGGCCCCCGCTGCGGGCGCCGAAGAAAAACAAAAAAGACAGGCGTCTCACTTGTTTTCTGGGTTTGGTGGCTTGGGGGGATTCTCACATTTCTTGGCTTAGTTTTAGCCTTTCTGGGAGTTTGGTGGGTTAGTGGGTTGTGTCTGATGGCTTTTTGGGCTTGTGGAAACCCATTCGCCAAAAGTTGGATACTAATTTTTAATAGTTGTCGATAGAGGGACCGGCTATGGTGGCCTCACTTCGGTAGGTGTCAAAATTGGGGGACCCCCCAAATGATGTCCTCTTGGCTTTCACGTGAGCTCGTGTTGCCCCGCATCGTTAAGCTTGCTTTAAAAAAACTGCCCAAGGCTTCGTACAGCGAACTATTGAACTCACAAGGTCTTTCACACTTAGCGCGCCCGAAAGTTGCAAAGACCAGGACGCGCTCAGAAGTGCGTGGAGTGGGGGTGATGTTTCTGACATCGGTGCGCGCACGTCACCACTAGTGCATCCTGAGCTGGTGCAAGCAGCAAACCGCAACAGGTGATTCATCATGCCATGTTTCTACCACAACTTGGCTGCTGTTGACCCCCCTGCAAAAAGTTTAACTTTTTGGTGGTTTAGTGGAAAACCCAACTTGATTTCAACCAAAAAGTTTAAAGTCTAAAGATCCGTTGCCCAATAGCAGTTTCTAGCAAGTCCAGCGACATTCATCAGAAGCTCGGGAGCTCCATGGGCGCCTTCCACACAGGAAAACTCTTCACGACGCGGGGGGTCCGAGACGAAAAGCGGGGGCCACGAAGAACGTGTTTTGAGTCGGGGCGAGATCCATCAACGGGCGCAGACTTGCAAACCGTCCGCAAGCCAAGACAAACTGCTCCGGCGACACCACGCTTCATTGCACGTTTGGAGGGTAAGATGGAAAAGGAGACCCCCAAATCCCGAAGCCCTGTGTTCTTTTTTTTGCAACGGCCGCCAAATTTATGTGGGGCACACTGCGCACCATGCACAAAAAGCAAGCGGCTCGCCATAGAAGCCCTCTAGGCTTTGAGTCCCCCCTAGTGCCCCCTTTCAACGGCGCCCAAATTGGAAAACCAAAAGGAAGCCACCATTTTCGGGGTCGTCGCAAAAACACACCCAAGCATAGGTGGCCTTTTGGAAAAATAGATGGCCCTGGTAAATGGAACAAAACCCATCTAAACCAGTGGAACCCATCATTTTTTTTAACCAGGCTCACCTAAAAAGGACAGCTATGCACCCAGGGCCTTATTTCGGGGACTCTTGGGCCCCTGGCCATCCCCCGTCCTCGTTGGCCATCCTTACGCACCAGTGCCCCAGCGCCTGGGGATATACCCCCTTTTGTTTGCCCATGGGTCCCAAAAATTTATCACCGGCCTCCTCAATCTTCACTATAGCTGTCATGATCTCCACGATCTATTTCTTCGCGGGGGGCGCTATATATTTTGTGTCAACCAAAACGAACAAAGTGTGTGCTCCGGATGCACCGATGCCACAAGATCGCAAGCTAAGTGGCCTGTCCATTTTGCGGCCTGTCCTCTTCTCCCCTCCGGGCAAACCCACACCGCAGTCGCAAGCACCCCTGACAAAAGCCCAATCGAAAAAGACACAGGCGGCGTTAGGGGAAAGGGCAAAAGCTTCACCAACGATTCAAGTTGGTCCATGAACAAGTCCTTCTCCATCCCAAGTGGGCAACATTAGGCCACCTGGGTGTTCGGCCAAGTTAGGCGCTTCGCGCTTCGCAACCTGCTGTGAACTTGCGGGGCTGCCACTCACTCGGCCCCGCCACGCCTCCCCGCCTCCGGGTCCCCGTTGGCCTCCCGCGCCAAGCTCGGCGGCTGCTCCGTGCCGGGCCCCAGGCGCCACCGCCCGCCTCCGCCGGAGCCGCTCGCTCCGCCGAAGGCGGGGGCGCGCTCGGCGCCAACTTGGAGCGACGCCGGGTCCCAGGCCGAGAAGTTCTCGAAGAGGAAGGCGCCCTGCGCTCGACAAACCGTTCGGGAGGGGCAGCCCGCGCGGCCCCCTTTTTTCCCACGGAAAGTCGTGCCCCAAAGCACACAGGCAGTCAGTCTCTCTCCCTCTCTCTCTCTCTCTCTCTCGCTCTCTCTCTCTCTCTCTCTCTCTCTCTCTCTCTCTAGAAGCATACACACAGAGGGCGAGTGCAACCATTTAGGATTCGCAACGTTGAGAACCCCCCTCTTTTCTGCCAGGGCATCTCCTGGCTCCTCTAGATGTGCTGAAGATGTCCGTCCAAAGACCGTGTCACAAGGGAAGAAAGGTGGGCCAAATTCTTTGCGATCCGTTGCTTTGTGGGTAAAACACATGTGGCCAAGTCCTGCAAAGCACGATCTGACCCAGAAACCAGCCAACCAGTGTTTCCGAAGTTAGCACCCCTGAAAGCATTGGGGCGGAGCGATGTACATCGTCCCATCTTGCTGGCTCTCAGCGGGGAATGAGACATGGAATGACCCTTATAAACCAACCAACTGGAGCTTTCCTTTAAGGGGACCCAAAAACGGTTCCTTCCCACATTTCCCACCAGCAAGCCATTTGCCCAGCGATGAGGAAAAGAATTGGAAGGATTACTTTTTGTCCAGTCGCTTCCGCTTTTTCGGCTTCCCTCGGTTTTTTTTGGCGGTTTGGAGCCTGCTGGTTTGGTGGTGAAACGAAGTTTCTCATTTACCCTCTACGAACTCTTCGTGGGGGGCAAAAGTCCCTGGCTCACACTCGGTGAGAGGTAGCTCTAATGCCCAGCTCTTGAGACAGGAGAACCTGGACTCGGAACAGGATTGTGCTGTGCGCCGCAACCAGGGCAGTTCATTCTTATTCACCACGCGTATGCAAGAAACCATCGTGGGCGGTGCAAGCCCCCGCAAACGCGCCGTCGCTCTAATTCGCAAACGGCTGCTCACAAGTGGCACCCAACATGAGGGGTTACTGGTGAATGCAAACGAAGACCAATGCGGCTTATGTTTGCCCCGCCCAATCAGGTTAGGTGAAGATCCTCACGTTACCCTGGATGACTGGGCAACGCTAAAACCCCAAGGCTGTGGCTCAAAAAGAAATGTATCCATCAGCTGTTCTAATTTTCAGCCCACACCCAATAACCCCCCCCTCCCTGAACACCCCCCCACCATGGCACCCTGCGCTTGGCCCCAGCATCTAGGTCCTCCAGTAGAGAGGTTAGAATAAGAGTGCCCTTTTTTCTGTAGCCTATATTTTAGTAGGGGAACCCTCCCAACCAAAAAAGGGGTGAAAGAGCGGGCACCAATTGCTGGGGGACCTAGACATAGAAATTCGGAACCTCCCGCTCCGGGCCGCCGCCCCAAGCCGAGCTCCGAGCCTCCAGCACCGGTAGCCGCCGCAGCGCCGCGCCCCGCTCCTGGCGAAGGCGTCGCAACAAGTTGGCGCCCCGGAGGCGAGTTCCAAGTTGGCTTTCCGTCCGGTGGTACAGCTGGGCTGCCCGTTTTCAGATCCCCTGGATCTCCTGCGAACAGTTTTGAGCTTTCAGTGGGTTAAATGGAATAAGAAATGGAAGCCCAACCACTCAACCCACGAGAAAAAAACAAATAGAGCTAAGGGGCCGGATTTCCCATGTGCCAGCCGCCAAGACGGGTCTTCTTCTTGAACCCATCGCCAAAGGGGGGCTGATTATCCTGGCTTCAAACTAGGGATTGCACGTGGGCATATGCACTCAGCCTTTGATATTTCTGAACAATGCCGCTCCGAAATACACAAAAATGAAATGCCGACCCGGATCCTAAATAGAACCCAGTGGGCTTGTGACGTGGGTTCCCCAATTTGCCAATTTTCATGGAAATTGGGGGGGGAGGTTGGAAGTCCACAGTCCTCTTGCAAAATGGCCCCTGTCCACTGCCACGACGGCTGGAAACGACGAAATTCGAAACCGCGGTGGTTGCCCCCATTTCAGCCGTTAACGGTTGAAACTTCTAGACGCTGGTACCCAAAACCAAGCGAGCTGTTCAAATTATGACGGCTCCACAAAGGCTCTATGAAGTGTCCTTTGATCTGGGAAGCTGGATTGAAGTCCAGCTTTGTGTCAAGCTTGAACCCTATCAGTCGTCTCGGGCAATGATGGGCCAACACATCTCCCCAAATCAAAAGTTGATCAATCTACTGGCGGCTTCCATTGAACTCGATCCACTTTTGGAGGATCCAAACTTTGGGAAATGGCTCGGAACCCTGAATTTCTTTTTTGGGACCTAGTGGTCGGTTGTCCCTTGGAAAATATCGACTTCCACCTTTTTGGAGCACCTCCTCGTCTTTTTCGTTTTCCCCCCCTGGAAATCGAGCCACCTGTTCGGCGCCTCCTTCTTTTTCCACCCCCCTCCACCCCACGGCCCTCCTGCAGGTTGAGCAGCGGCAGCGGCGAGGGCCGCGGCAGGCGCCGCGGCAGCGCCTCCAAGGCGCGGCCCCAGAGCTCCGCCGAGGCGCGGCCCAGACGCAGCAGCTCCCAGGCGCCCAGGAAGCCCCAGACCTCAGACCCAGACCCTCAGACCCTCAGACCCTCAGACCCCCAGACCCTGCCCAAGCTGCTGGTGTTTTTTTTTTTTTTTTTGAGAGGTACATTTGGCGGCCAAGGGATGTTAGGACTTTATCTAAATTGGCACTGCCCACCAATTTAAACCGCTCAGGTAATCCTTAGGTGGGTATTGGACTCACGGGGAACGGGGATTCATTGTCCCTTGCTGCATTGCCACCCTCCAACTTCCCCGGGTTTTGGGTCTGTTTATGAGGTAAACGGTTCAAAGGGAAAATGAAGGAAACCCACCAGACACGGCTGGGGTTCGTGTCAGGCAACCCCCCCAGTGCGCCATGCCGAAGCCAAGGCCAGTGGGGGGTGGAGGCTCCTTTGGAGGACTGGGGTCGGCTGACGTGCGGCTTCCCTAGTGATCTGGGAGCAGGCAAACCCACAAGCAAGCAAGCAAACAAACAAACCAACCAACCAAACAAACAAACAAACCAACTGGGGATTTCTTTCATTTCGCTGAGAGGTCAGGAAGCCCCAGATCGGGACCTACCACTGAGTGCACGTGTTGTCGGCAGCTGCTTTCTCAGGATCTCTACGCAGCCGCTTGGCAACATCGAGCAAGCTCGATCCCCCAAACAGAGCTGGATTTTTGGCAGGCCCCCTGGTTTTGAACATGACAAGTCCGGCATGCCTTGAAAGGTTGTCCAGTACCACGAAAACAGCGGCCTGGAGAGCGGAGTCAGGTTTCTGGGTTTGTGGAATCGGTGTGGTGATGAGGTGTGGTGCGATGTGGTGATCAACATTCCCTTCGGCCCCAAAATGAGCATGGGTAACTTGCCCCCTTTGTGTGAGAAAGCCAAAAATCTTCTTTGGGCGGTCTCCCTGCCGGAAACCCGCGTAAAGGACCTTTGACCAACCCCCCCCCGTAGCTTTTCGCGGCGCTGTGGCCCTCCAGGTCCTGCGGGGACCTAACACACCGTGCCTTGATTGACGGCTTGAACCATCCGACCAGGCTTCAACGGGGGGAATTCAATTCTTGCAGCTCATAGGGTAGAGGAGTATTTGTTTCTGGTCTGTTTTTGCTAGGTCCTCCAGATTTGGGAGGTCAGAATAAGGGAACCCTCTTTTTCTGTAGTCTATTTCAGTAGGGCTTCACCCTCCCCGGAAAAAGGGAAAAAAAAATAAAAGGGCACTGCTGGGGGGCCCAGTCTGGTGCATCCCCTTTCGCCCGGCCTGCGCCAGCAAGCTGCCCGACTCCTCCCCGAGAACCGCCAAGGCCAGCTCCATGAAAAGCCGAAGCCGAAGTCGATGGGTGTGGTGGCCGTGGATCTTTGGCCCCGGCTTGCCGGGTCTTTGCTTGTCTTACCCCTTGAAACTCCAAGCCCTGGGGGAAGTGAATCTTTTACAGACATACAGCCCATGTTTCCCAAAAAGTTGAAAAGTTGTGTTTTTAAGAGGTAAGTTGTTTCTGGCTTCGCCGGATATCTGACCCCCAAATCGACCGGGGCCAAACCGCGGAGGGCCTGCGTCGAAGGCATTGCTGGATGCCTTTCGAACCCCCCCAGTCAAGAACTTTCTGCAGTTTTTGCTGGGGGGAACATGCTCTTCTCCCCGCGGAAAAGGTTGGGTTTGCTGGACAGGCTGAAGCTTTGCATCTCGGCTGACTCCATTGACTCGGGGCCGGCCCAGCATTCATCAATCTGGTGGAGTAGGGGGGGGGCGCAGCTGCCCAACCAGTGATCCGGATTCCCCCCCTTTGCGCGGAATCCAAAGGCCATCTGAAGAAAGAAAAATCCACCGCCTGCCACTCTACCAATCCCCCTGTCGCAGGTAGTGCCTTTCCTGGGCCTCAAGCAGCCAAAAAAAAATAGAAGGGGATTGGGATAAAGCCTGGGAGCATACTTCCGTCGCCCCTGTCACTTGTCTTGTGGCCCTGCGATGGCCAAGGCGGGCGGCTATTCTCCCTGCCTGCAGCCATAAGCCGGAAAGCGCTTTGAGCCGAGGGCAAGGTGGACTTTGGATGAACCGACGTGAATTGAAAAAGCTACTGGTCGCTCCTTGGCCCCCTCTTAGGCGACTTTGGATACCCGCTCCCAATGGCCCGGTGCCACATCTCACCCGCGGCCGAATTCTGTCATTTGAAGAAGGTGGAGAAATCCGTCCCCACATCTTTTGCTGGGTCCGAAAAACGGGGGGCTATTCATCACGCTCCCTGAAAAAAAGTTTGTTTGGATTGCTTGGAGGTTAGG
The DNA here is from genome assembly GCA_963377175.1 of Effrenium voratum. NCBI lineage: Eukaryota > Dinophyceae > Suessiales > Symbiodiniaceae > Effrenium > Effrenium voratum. Next base: position 149,320 of record CAUJNA010002502.1, on the reverse strand, counting down.
ATTGCTTTCCCATTTGCCCTCTGCCCAAAGTTCGACGCCACCCAGTTCGGCATTGGGGAATGCCGCCAAATGCCCAGTGGCATGGGAAAAACGAGCATCTGTTTTGGGGCCGGGTAAGTTTCAAGGGGAACCCATGCCCCCCAAAAAAACCCAAACAAATATGCAAAAAATGTAAGGCCCAAATCCCATAAGGCGAATCCCACGTTCTTGGCCCTTCCGAGCTCGCAGCCGGGCGCTGCCGCCGGCGTAGCGGTACACCTGGGTCACTTTCCGGGCCGACTCCCGGCCGCAGGGAAGCTGCCGACCGAGGAAAGGTGGAAATGACGGAAACAACTGCCGGAAGCAAGCAGGCAGGCAGGCAGGCAGGCAGGCAGGCAGGCAGGCAGGCAGGCAGGCAGGCAGGCAGGCAGGCAGGCAGGCAGGCAGGCAAACTAAAAACAGACAAGCAAGCAAGCAAACAAAACAAGCAAGCAAACAAGCAATTGCAAAAGCGAATCCCTCGCAATGCAATAGAACGCCCGGCAGAAGAGGACGACGCATCGAATCCTAAAAACGCCTCATGCTTTGCCGGTGTTTCTTCAGCTCACCTAGCCGAGTGGAGCTTCAGAAGCTTTTGGATCAGATCTCTCAGAGCGGTCAATGAGTTGCCCGTCCAACAAAAACGGATTGCGTTGCAACCGCCTCGCGAGAAGTGCTCATACTTTGCTCCCCGAACCGCGGGCCTTAGGCTTACACCGCGGGCCTGCCTGAGACTGATGGCCCTGGCACTCGGCCCCACTGGTTCCCTGCATGCTACCGAACTCGGGGCAGTCAAGACGAGCCGTGCTAAGTCCCCTTCTTCGTGGGCTTTAGATGGCTCTTGCTGCGCCTTCCCTTCCCATTCTGTCCAGGGATCCTCTCTTCGGGAAAAAAACTGTCTTGCCGTTCAGGCGCCTTCCGATTTGGTACATCAGATCTGTCTTATTTCAGCTTCCCCCTAGTTGGTGGCTTGGATTCGTGTCTTGGTGGTGCTCCAGGGTGGTTTTCCAAGGGCCCTTTGCAAGAACTAGCTGTGTCAAATCCAAATTCAAGCCACCGGGCTCCAATCCAAACCGTCAAGGGCTACCTGATTGCGGGGCTCACTGGATGTCCCTTCAAAAGCTCACCGCTCACAGGTTTTCCAAGCACAAAATGTCACAACCCAACAAAAAGCAACGCACCGCGAAACTTCGCCACTTTCGGAGGAGCCAAACAACCTCGGAAACGGCTCCGGAAGAAAAAAAACAGCTAAAAAACAAAACAACTATCTTTAAAAAACAAAAAACAACTTCACAACCAAAAAGAAAAAGAAAGAAGACACGCCGGCGGCCTTTTGGGCTGCGCCTGGGGTTCCCGGCCACCACCTGCTGGGACCTGAAGCCAAAAGCGCCGGGAGGGCAACCCAAGCCCAACCCCCCTCCCCCCGCGGGGGTTGCTACGCCTCCAGACAAGACCAGGGGGAAACCGTGGGAACCGTGGGAAACCGTGGAAAAAACAAAACAAAAAAAGAGAAGAAGAAAAGAAGCGGTTCGAAGCACAAGGGAGAAAAAAAAAGGGAATAGATGCTTTTTTGAGGGAGCGTGGTGAATGGCCCAAGGAAAAAAATGCGGTTGGAAACAGAAGCGGCCGGAAAACAAGGTGGAAGCACAAGAAGCCAGACCGCAGATTCACAGAAAGATTCCACAGTTTGTGACCGCATTGCGCCTTTGGGGAATGCCCATACATCGCGAAAAACCTCCCCCCACCCCCCGAAAAAAGACGACGGCGGAAACGTTTGAGGGGTAGACTGTGGCTTGTGTTGGTTTGTTCCCCACATCATAGTGCTTGGGGTTCTTACTTTTACCGCTCGTCGTCCGTCGCCGCTGCCTCCTCCTCCTCCTCCTCCTCCTTCCTCCTCCCGCCTCCTCACTCACTCACTCACTCACTCACTCACTCACTCACTCACTCACTCACTCACTCACTCACTCACTCACTCACTCACTCACTCACTCACTCACTCACTCACTCACTCACTCACTCACTCACTCACTCACTCACTCACTCACCTCACTCACCTCACTCACCTCACTCACTCACTCACCTCACTCACCTCACCTCACCTCACCTCACCTCACCTCACCTCACCTCACCTCACCTCACCTCACCTCACCTCACCTCACCTCACCTCACCTCACCTCACCTCACCTCACCTCACCTCACCTCACCTCACCTCACCTCACCTCACCTCACCTCACCTCACTCACTCACTCACTCACTCACCTCACTCACTCACCTCACCTCACCTCACCTCACTCACCTCACTCACCTCACCTCACTCACCTCACCTCACCTCACACTCACTCACTCACACTCACTCACTCACCTCACTACTCACTCACCTCACCTCACTCACTCACTCACTCACTCACTCACTCACCTCACCTCACCTCACCTCACCTCACTTCTCACCTCACTCACCTCACCTCACCTCACCTCACTCACCTCACCTCACTCACCTCACCTCACCTCACTCACCTCACCTCACCTCACTCACCTCACCTCACCTCACCTCACCTCACCTCACCTCACCTCACCTCACCTCACCTCACCTCACCTCACCTCACCTCACACTCACCTCACCTCACCTCACCTCACCTCACCTCACCTCACCTCACCTCACCTCACCTCACCTCACCTCACCTCACACTCACTCACTCACCTCACTCACCTCACCTCACTCACCTCACCTCACCTCACTCACCTCACTCACCTCACCTCACCTCACCTCACCTCACCTCACCTCACCTCACCTCACCTCACCTCACCTCACCTCACCTCACCTCACCTCACCTCACCTCACCTCACTCACTCACTCACTCACTCACTCACTCACCTCACTCACACTCACTCACACTGACTCATCTGGGTGTGTGTGTGTGTGTGTTTGCGTGGCATGGGCAGCATTTGGTAGCTGTCTACAGGGATTGGATGTTGTCGAGCGCGCGGCTGAGGGCCCCGTTTGCGTGACAGGCGCAGCACTTTGGGGATGGCTCGCAAATTTCGTCGCATTTGGTAAGTGTCTAAAGGGACTGGATGTTGTCGAGCGCGCGGCTGCGCAGCATTTCCTGCATCTGGCTGTACGTTTGCGTGGCATGGGCAGCATTTGGTAGCTGTCTAAAGCGATTGGATGTTGTCGAGCGCGCGGCTGGGGGCCCCGTTTTGCGTGACAGGCGGAATACTTTGGAGATGTCTTGCAGATTTTGTGGCAGGCGCAGCATTTCCTGCATCTCGGTGTACGTTTGCGTAGCCTGGGCAGCATTTGGCAGCTGTCTAAAGGGATTGGGTGTTGTCGAGCGCGCGGCTGAAAATTCCTTCGACTACTTTTTTTCGCAGCCGAGGTGATAGAAGCGAAGGGTCAAGGCTAACATTTCAGTTTTCTTACACGGGCAGTCCTTGGAGGCGTCATTTCGGCAGCTATGCGTGGTCTGCTTGCAGCATGCATGTACTGACCTGCCTGAGCAAAAAGAAGAGAGCATGCTGCGCTAACAAAGTGTCTACTAGTGACCGAGCGCTACCCCGTGGCCACTCACTCACTCAAAATGCGCATGTGGGGTTATCCGGTCCTTTAATTATTGCCTTGACTTGCTTGCGTTCTCAACATTTGTCGCGTTGTTTAACCTATTGCCAGGCACCGATGGACATTTGCATCGATGGGTATGGGTTGGGTTCGACCACGTCCTGGATCATCCGATGGGTGTTGGACGGTCTCCCATGATGCCACTCAAGTTGACCAGAATCAATGAGCAGCCGTGCCGCTGGCAGGCTGGCAGCCTCATGCCAAAAGACAAAACTGCCTGGGCAGAGGAGTGCCCGTGGTCCTTGAAAAGGCGGAGCACAAGGAATCCTCGACCCCCAGTTGGTGTCCTTCTAAACTCTCTTTAAACCCAGAAATATGGACACCCTACACTGAAAAACAATTCATCGCCTTTCAGTCCCTTGAGGCCATTCCAAAGAAAGCCCACCCCCGCCCAAAAAAAAACAAAAATGCAAAGCAACCAAAACACGTCTGTGTCTGTGCGCGTTAGAAACAACAAGTTTAGGGGTTGATTCCCATTCCATTCTTTTCAACCATCATTCTGTTCAACCAGCCACTTTCCCCCGGGGTTCTGATGGTTTTCTGGAATTCGGATCCGTGGAAATGGACGTGTCCCCCAAGAACCACGAGAACCGGCCCAAACCCATCACCGGGTGCCCCTGGCTCCACCTTGGCCTCACCGTAGGCCGCCTGCCCGGGGCGGTTTTTTTTGTTTCGGACCACCGATTTAAACCGGCGGAACAACACGTAACTAGCCTTCCCTTAAGCAAAAGACGCAACAAAATCCGGCGCAAAAAAAAAAGAAGAGAAGATGGGGCTTTTTCGGATAACCGGGCTTAAAGCTTCTGAACCAATACGTCGCCTTCTTCCGTTGGCAGTTGAGCCCCTGGAGAAATGAGAAAGTACGTCCAGTAGTGAAATCGATTCCTATTGAACCCAACGGGGGAAAATAACAAAAATCGTCTCCAGCAACTGGAAGCCTTCCCAGAAGCAAAAGGCACAACTTTGGATGGGCGTTACTTTACAAACTGTGGTACGTGCTTGCAAAAAAAAGAAGAAGTTTTTTTGCAGCCCCCACAAATAACGAACACAAGCAAACACATCCTAAAAGCATGAACCAACAACAGTGAAGTTAAACCAAGATGGTTTATTAGATGGATTTGTCCAAACTACCAGAAAAAAAACACAGCAATCTGCTGATTGAACAGCCAATCATATGCTTGTTCTCGTCCTCTAAGGCACCTTGTCAGGCAGTGTTTTTGTTTTTAAAGAGGCGCCTGTTTTCCTCTTCGAGTAGCAGAATAGTAGGTTGTTTAAGCATTGCCCTTCGCTGAGCTTCCGTGGCAACGCAACATCTTTGGTACCTCTACAAGCCCTTTTCGGTCTTGGCGTTTGGCTTCAATCCTCCTTTTAACCATCTAAGAAACCATGCAAAACAAATCTACAAGCCCTGTTTGGTGTCGGTGTTGGCCAATTGGAACCATTCAAGAAAGAATGTGGGAAGCCCTTTTTGGTGCTGGCGAAGTGGCCAACTTCTCCCGATGTTTTTTCCTGCCGACTCCCCCTGCCGAACCTCCTGCCAGCGGCCCGGCCAGCCGCTCCCCATCTCTCCGTCCGTCAACTGGGGTCATTATTTTGACGCTTTCTGGGGGGTTTATCAAAGTCAGAAAATGGTGGTTGATGGTAAAATCTCGGTTGCTTTCTGCTCCCCTTGCCAAAAAAAAACAGTTTAACTTTTTGTGGTTTAATACGCAACACCCATTAGTTGGCAAAAGGTTTAAAGTCCGAACATCCCTTGGCAAAATGAACCAAAGAACACTTCTCACTTCCTGAGTAGATGGCCCCCAAAAAAGTCCGAACTGTTTGTTTACCACCAAAATGGTCCAACCCCCCCCCCAAAAAAAAAAAAAAAAAACGGTCCAGGAACTCAGGAAGTGACCTGGACTTTTCCCCTACCGAGGCCAGGTCCGGCCCGCGGTCCCATCCTGCAGCACCGCAGGGTGCCAGCCGTCGCCGAAGGGGCTGGCGCCGGAGGTGGCGGCCGCCCGCAGCGCCTCAGCCACCTGCGACCTCGGGGAGTGGGTGGCGGGGGGGGGGGGGCGGTGGTTGAAGGGGCGGATAGGCGGGGGGGAGAGTTGGAGGGGGGGAGAGTTGGAGGGGGGGAGAGTTGGAGGGGGGGAGAGTTGGAGGGGGGGAGAGTTGGAGGGGGTGGTGGACCCAAACCTGAGAAACATATTTTTCTCAAACGTGTTCTGAGGCTTGAACAAATACATTGCCTGCCACTTAGCCCGGCTTGGGAGCAGCCGGCCGTTGAAAACGCCAAAACAGAAACACCCTTTCAAGAAGTGGTGCTTGGAAATCTCGACCAATTGCTCCTTTGCTTCTTTGGCAAAACGAGGCTCAAGCCTGCCCGTTTGCTCCCCAAGAGCCAGCCATTCAACCTGCAGCAAATCTGCATCTTTGCCTGACGCTCCGTCCTCCGAAATGCATCAGTCTGTGCTGGCATCCGGGCCCCGGGCCGTGCATCGCCCTGGCCGACCGCATTGCTGTGCCTCTTTGGGCAGAAATTCCCCCCGCGCCTTTTTTTGCTGGGACCCTTTTCTTGAACTTCAGGGGATTTGTCGCAGACTGCAGTTTGTCTTCTGAGGGCTTCTTCATTTTCCTCTGGAACTGTTCCATCCATTTCCAGAGTCTCATGCCAGTCCACTGGCTTGTGCCGCGCCTCAGCCTTCAAACCGCTGCCCAGGCCTCAAGAATCCGAGCGAGCGGACCGAGAAGTCACCCGAGATCTGCGGCACAGCAACAGGTTGGTTTTTCGATTCCATTTCGAGCCTTACACAAATTTTCACCCTGCCCCTGAAACTCCGGCTCATTTTTGTGTATGCGAAAATGCGTCTCCTTTTTTGAGGCTACCCTGCAGCTTGGTGCAGGAAACTGTTGAGTTCACAGAAGCAAAAGCTGCCCCAAACCCATTTCAGGGGGTCCTTGGACCCCGTTTTGACAAAAAAAAATGGTGACAAAACGAAGGAGAATTCGCCGGCGCCTGAAGTGGGGAATGCAATCCAAGAGATGGACGCCTCTCAATCCCTCGGGCAGATCCCCGGAATTTCCGTGTCACGAGCTTGGCATGAAAAAACCCACCAGAGCCGGCAACCATTGACGACTATTGGCTGGAATTCGGACCCCGGCTTGGAGGAACCCCAAAAAAGCAAAAAAGTAAAAAGGGGAACTAATCCTGGGGAAGTATAGCGCTCTTTCTCTCATGGGGGCTGAGGGGGGAGGGAGGAGGGGGGCAGGGAGCCCAAATAAGCCCTGAATAAGGCCTTATTAAGGGCTTAATAAGGGCTCAGTTGGGCTCCCTCCCCCCTCTCCTCCCACCCCCCCAGCCCCCATGATTCTCGTTGCGGTCTTCTTTCATTCTCTCTTCTTTCTGTTTGTCACGTGTCTTTCTGTCGTTCTTTCCCTTCTGTCTTTCCTGATTTCTTTCTTTGCTTCTGTCTTTCTTTCGTTCCTTATGTCCTTATGTATGTTTCTTGTGGATGTCCTTTGTTAGTCCATATGTCTTTATGTCTGTCTTTATGTCTTTATTTGTTTGCCTTTGTTCAAATGTCGCCTATTTAAAGGTTATAACATGTCTTTATAACCTTACTTTTGTCTTTGTTTCATTGCATTTTCTATTATTGCATTTGTCGGTTCTGTCTTTCTTCCTTTCTTTCTTTCTTTCTTTCTTTCTTTCTTTCTTTATTTATGTATTTATGGTCTTTCTTTCTTTCTTTCTTTCTTTCTTTCTTTCTTTCTTTCTTTCTTTCTGTCTGTCTGTCTGTCTGTCTGTCTGTCTGCCTGTCTGTCTGTCTGTCTGTCTGTCTTTCTTCTTTCGTGTAATCATTTATTTCCTTATGTCTTAATTTTATGTTCCTTTCGTTTATCTTCTGGTGTTTTATTTCTTTATTTAGTGCTGCTTTCGCTTTTTATTTCTTGTGTTGTCTTTTCTTTATTTAGTGTTTTCTTTTCTTTTCTTTGATTTTTGTGTTACTTTGCTTTTTGTTCTTTTGTTCTGTCCTTTCTTTCGTTGTGTCTGTGTTTCTTTCGTTTTTTCTTTAATCAGCTCGGTTGTTTTTGAGTTATGTCCTTCCTTCTATTTGCTCGCTTTCTCCCTGTCTGTCTTCCTTTGTTTCTTTATGTTCTCTCTGTATTTTGTCTCGTTCTCTCTTTCTGTCTGTCTGTATTTTCTTCTTTCTTCGGTTCCTTATTTTTTCTTTCTGTTGCTCTTTCTTTCTTCCTTTCTTTCGTTCTTTCAGTCTCTACTTATTTCTTCTGGTCTTTCCTTGTGTATTTATCTCTTATTTATTTGTGCATTTATGTTTGTCCGTGCCTTCTTTTTCTTTCATTCGTTCATGCATGTAGTTATTTACTTGTTTATGTGTTTCTTTATTTGCTTTCTTATTTCCGTCGTTCTTTATGTCTTGCTTTCTTTCTGGTATGTGTTTTCCTTGTCTTTTGTTTTCCTTGTTGCTATGTCATTATTTTCTTTATTTGATGCCTGTCCTTTATATTGTGTCGTTTCTTATTGTTCTTTCTGTCTTTCTTTCTTTCTGTCTTTCTTCTTTCTCTCTCTGTTCCTTTTTTGTCTTGTCTTTCTGGTTTTCTTGCTGCTTTCCTGCTTTCTGTCTTTCTTTCTTTGCTTCTTTCTCCTGCCTTCCTTCCGTTCTTTCTTGCTTTCTTTCTACCTATGTGTCTAACTATCTATCCAACTTATCTCGCGCTCTCTCTCTCTCTCTCTCTCTCCCTCTGCATCGGATATTTCTATTTTGCAATCCATCTATCTCATCTATCTTGTCATCTATGCGTCTGCCTATCCATCTGTTCATTTACCTATATGTTTATCGTGTCTACGTATCTATCTATCTACTTACCTACCGCGCTATCTATCTCTGCATTTGTGTATCTATTTGTCGAATAATCTAGCTAACTATCTCATCTGTCTGTCTACAAACCTTGCTATGCATTTGCCTATCTTATCTATCTCTCTTTCTGTTGGCCAATCTATCTAGCTTTCCATTTGTTGCCGCATCCTAATGCGTTCAACGGTCCCACGTTTTAGGGATAAATCCCATTTCGCGCGACCGAGGCCGATCCCATTCAAAGCCTAGTGAGGTCCCGGAAAAGAGGTTTTGCAGCCTTGTGCGTTTGCTTTGTTAAAAGCGAAGCCAAGGGAAAACACCCTTTTGTGGCGAGCGGGTCCCATAGTATGGGCACATACCATGGTAACCATGGTAATTTCGACTCAGTGGGACCCACAAAAATGAAAAGGTTGGGGGGTGTCTTGTGGCTGGCGGATCTCTCAACTGGGGATGACGCTTGATCTCAGCGCTGAAGCAATTGAACTACGCTGCCTCACCTGAAATTTTGGACTGCAGCGTCAGTCAGAGCCAGCAGAAGCTTTCCCGCGGCTCAACGTTCGAAACGCAAATTTGACCGACGTCTCATTTGTTCGAGACGTGGCAAGATACACTGAAGTGCTACAAAAAGCACTTGCTCTTGTGGAAGCGCCCAACGGCTCATCTGTCACCACCATCAACCCTGCACAAACTTTGTCTCTTGTCTTTTTGAAGGCAGAAGGTTCCCTCCACTGCGACGTCTTGAATTGAAGGGACAAATTTGTGTATTCCTCTGCGCCTTTGTGCGGCATTTTCTGCGCCAGGACTACGCGGCCTCCTCCAACAGCAAGCGCTTCAAAGCGTGCTGCACTTTGGCAAGGAGTCCTGAATTCCTTCCGAATTAAAGAAAAAACTGCACCTCACTGGCAAGCCTTCCCGAAGTGACTGCAACACCAGTGCCTGCCAGCGCTTTTGCAAAGAGGCCTTTAAACATGTCAAAAGAAGGGACCCCAACAAATGCTGGTTGTCCTGTTGTATCATCATAACCTCATAATGTGTGTGTGTGTCGGATTATTAGGCCATCTCTCGTACGTCAAAGCCGCCCCGAAGAATGACGCCCGCAAGGAGAGAAGACAAAAAGCAAAAGGCCTCTGCTTGCGGAATATCGGGACCAAGCTGTCAGCTTCAGTGACTGTGGATCGGGGGGGATCGGGGTCTATCCCCGGTTCGCATGCGCGTATTTTCTAGTTGCGTCGTTGGCTTTGTTCGCACGGCGGCCGACTTCGGGACAAAAAAGTATCGTTTAAGTTTACTTTCCAGCCCACTTACATGGAACCTGACCGGGGGTCCTGGAAGACAATGCTCCGTTCAGAAGGAAAAGTTGGTGGGTTCCATGTTAGTGGGCAGGCGAGCAATTCACCCTTGACGGAAGCCAGCATGGCCCTATTGTGTTGTTTGATGTGCTTCCCGGGGAAGAGGCTCGAGGCTTGCGAGTCTAAGAGAACAAAGCGAGCTTTGGCCCTCAAGACCGGGATTGAGTATCTGCATCACATGCTGCATTTCAGAACACATCTTCAAGGACTTCCCAGGAATCTGCCCCCATTTTTGTTTGCCCTCGGTTGTGAAACGGCCAACCTGTTCAAACATTCAACCTCCTTTTCCCTTCCCACCAGGCAAACCCAAGGCCGTGCCATCCTGAAACTCAGGGGACCAGACCCTAGATTCTTCTTCAAAGCAGCTGCTTTGTCGATTCCCCGAAATGATACCCACCGGCGGGCGACCGCCCCGATGCCCCTCTCTTCCCTTGCAAAACGAACCAGGTGTCGCCCAAATAAAACAAACCAGCACACCGCCAACGCACTTCAAGTGTCGGGTCAATGTCGCCTTCCTCGAAATCTGTGCTTGGCCGGGGGATGACTGGGTACAGCATCAAAAACGATACTCTAAGAACCGCCTGGTTTTCCCAACGTGTTTGGCAAGTGCCCTCTAGAATCCCCCGTTTTTGCTGGTTCCATCAAGTCATTACAACTTTAGTATGGTAGGAAAAACATGCGCTTGCTTTTGCAGCACCCCACCAAAATGAACAGAAGCAACAGCAACTTGAAACATGAGCCAACAACACCGAAGCATCCCCCCCCCCCATTTCCGGGTGGCTTTTCCTCACGCATTTGGCACAGAATTCCCCCCCCCCTCTTTTCGTGTGGGCTCCGAGGTGCTTCTTGGGCTCAGACCAGCCGTCATGCCAGTTCTGGTACCCCGCGACGCAGTCAAAGTCCAGGTGCCCCGAGCTGTGCACCTGGACCTGAGCCATTGCGTACAAACATGTACGCATCATTCTTCCTGTTGTGAATATTTAGTAGAAGTAGTAGTAGTAGTAGCAGCAGTAGCAGCAACAGTAGTAGTGGTGGTGGTGGTGGAGGTGGTGGTAGTAGTAGTCGTAGTAGTAGTACGTACTAGTAGTAGTAGTAGTAGTAGTAGTAGTAGCAGCAACAGTAGTGGTGGTGGTGGTGGTGGTGGAGGTGGTGGTGGTGGTGGTAGTAGTAGTAGTAGCAGCGGTATATATACATGTGTTTATGTTATTTGCAATTGAGTTGTTTATTTATTTACTTATTTATGTACTTATGAATTTGTGTACTTATTTGTGTATTGCTTTATGCCTTTGTTGATTTAAATCCTATTGCGCTTGTCCCCCCCCCCCACACCGGTGGGCTCGCCATCACACAGGCAGAAGCAACAACTTGCGTTTTTTGGAACATCAAAAGTCAAAAGACGACGGGAAGGATTTGTTCTATGGAAGTGGGGTTGATCTAACAACCAATCATGTCGCAGGCTGTTCCCGATTAAAACTCATGGCCAACTGTGAGGGGAGTGCCACTTGAAGGCGTGCGGGGAGAAAAAGAGCAAAACAAGCCGAGGTCATCAGGGATTGGGTGCGGATTTATTTTGGGATTTTTTTCGTTTTGTTTTGGGATTTTTTTTCGTTTTTCGTCCGGGCCAGCAAAATGTCGTATTTTACAGCATTTTCTCGTGAAATTGACGCATTTTACACCAGCTCGTCAACATCCCCAGCATCGTTTTCAACATCCCCCGCATGTCCGACCAACATCCCTAGCATCACCAACAAATCGTGGGTAACAAAATCCAAAAATGTAGCTGGCGGGTTGACGGGGTCAAAACAATGATGCTTCAAACAGGAGGGCATTTCAATCCCAGCAAAAAAAAAACAAAAAAACAATTAAGAAAAACAGAGCGGGGTAGTGATGATTCGAACAGGGGTGATTAAATCTCTGCAAAAAGTCTAAAAAGTAGCGGGGGGGTTGGAAGAATTGATGATTCAACTAGGGGTGCAATTAATTGAATCTCTGTAGAAAATCTAAAACGTAGCGGGGGGGTTGGAGTTAGAGTTGGCCTCTCCCGTCCGCATTTTGCCATCCGGTCCTAGGGTCCCCCCCACACTTTTGGGCACAATTCAAATACGCCCACTAAAACAGCCTATTTTGAACATTCAAATTCAATCACCCAACCAATCCAACTCCAAAAAACACATATTCACACACCCCTCTTCATTTCTTACCCCATCTCAACATCACCCTTACACTCATTCAATAACAACAATCATAACTACATACCACCTCAACAAACCCCACCAAAAAAATCCAAGCTACATACCAACATTTTTTCATTCCCAAGATCGCGACCCCAAGATCTCAATAATTTCTCCCTTGATCCAATCTGAGACCCTTTCCCATTTCCAACAAATACGAACAGTCTAAAATGAAACCCTATGTTCGCCCCGAAAAATGGTTAACCAATGGAAAAGGGAGAATTAAAACCGTTAACCCAAATCTTGAAAACAATCCCAGTAAAATATGGATGGCAAAATGCGGATCGGGAAAGGCCTATGTAGGAAAGCACCCCCACGGCTTATACATGAAAATTACACTATAATTATAACATATAAATGTTTACATGTTATAATTATACTATGGTTTTAATCATCATCATCTCTGTATTCAGGTAATTTAAATTCTGGACATTCTACAAATTTAGTGTTATGTGCAAAACACCTTCTACAATATTCATTGTCGTAGATGTATTTAACAACTTTATTAAAGTCTCTGATCATATTATTGTAATTAAATTTTGTTCCTTCGCAACAATAAGCTATTCTGTTAACATCGTTATTGTAAATGCCTCTATATATGTTTCTTAATATGCTTATCTTGTCAAACGAGAACTTGAATTCTACTTTCAAGTCTTGTTTGTCAGGAAAACTATGACAGCGAGAGAATAAGTAAATATATTCATTTATGGCTGTTCCTCTTTCGGGGTTTTTAACTGCCATTTTTCTCCTTCTCGCTGACTTGCACCCCTCGCATTCTTCATAGTTAAATTTACACATGTTATTGATGATATTACTTGGCAAGTTTAACTTACTTAACTCAACTTTCTCGTCATTTAACTTACAATAGCAGTCAGCAACACGTTTATCAAATATGTTTAGCATGTCATTTGTATAGATCTTATTTAAGAATTCATTCATAATTTCCTCTTGTTCAATCTCAGTAAATACTACCATTCTGACGCTAACGTATATAGGTAATATTTCTTTAAATACATTCTCAGAGAAATTATAATTTATAGAAATACTTTTACCACTATAATTACAACATATAAGATCTTACATGTTGTAAGTATAGCAAAACTATGGTATTAAAGGCTTTAATCTATGTATTTCCATGGGTTGTATTCGTTTCTTCTGTTCCTTCCTTAACTCTTTTGTTGCTTTTACTTTGTCTCTGCATTCCTTACATGATTTGTAAAATATCTCTTCCATTTTAATTCTATCATACATTTTGTGAAAATCCTTTCTTGGCTTTGCTTCGTCGCATTTACTGCAATGATAAACCATTGTGCATCCTGTTTCTTCTTCATCATCTGTAGAACTCATAATATTAGTTATGCCAATATGTCTTTAAACGGATTTTCAGAGAAAAATGTTTTCAATCAAGAATAAACCCCTGTATCTTCATCATAGTCAATTTGATAAAATGTCATAGTTGAAGCCTTCGGTTCTTTAATTTCTTTGTTATTAAGTTTGTTTAAATAAATATTTCTTTTATTTTTATATTCACCATTGGTTCGATCTACTTCTTTACTTTGATAACTGTTTGTTAGCGGTTTCTTCTTTTCCATTTCTTGCAAGATTTCCAAAATATTCTTATTCTGTTCTAAAACCTTGTTCAGTTTTTTAACCATCTTTTCTAATCCTTCATCCATGTAAATATATATATATTATACTATAAAATAAAACTTTTAAAACTACATGTTTAAATTATGTTAAATCTACTCTTTAAATACTAATTTTTCATCATTTGTTTAATAGTTTCCTGTGTTTCCTTATCGCCATTATCGGATGGAGTAACTCCCCTCCCAAAGCGTATAGCAATATTATGAACATCTGTTTCTAAGTTGATACTGTCTTTAGTTTTATCAATATTCATTTTCTTATCATTCTTACTTAGTTTGAAACTTGTCGGAATACACGAACCTTTACAATTTCCTTTCTTTTGAATTTCTAATTCATTTTTCATTTCTAATATTCTTTTACACATTGGACAAGCAAACTCAATAACTGATGTTTCTTTAACAACTTCTTCTTTTTCTTCATCAGTTGAAGAAACAACTGGTTCAGTCTTATTCTTTTTCTTTCTTCCCATTTATATTAATATTTACATTTTTATTTTTGATATATTGTATCACAAACTTAATTGTTTCTAAAATAAAATAACATATTTTTTACATCTATTATCAGTTGTAACAACTTGTTCTATATTCTCTACTTCATCTATTATATCAATATAATCCGAATAGCTTCTATTCATATAAAATAATAAATATAAAATATTTTCTACATAACTTTAATATTATTTTATTATGTCAGATGTTCCAATAATAAAGCCAATAAACATAACTGAATATGAATTCAAACAATCTAAATATGAGCATGTGCCAAAATTACCATTTAGAAGTATTATAGTTGCGAGTTCGACAGGTGGCAAAACAGTCTTGGTTCAGAATCTTATTTTAAATGTTTATAGAAATTCATTTGCAAGAATATTTATATTTTCCCCCAGCGTCCATAACGACCCTACATTTACAGAAGTTAAAAAATATATCAGGGACGAATTGCACGTGGATGATGAAAAAGAACAAATTTATTTTGATAATTATAATCCAAGTGATTTAGAAAATGTAATTGAAAGACAGAAGAAAATAATTAATTATATGAAATCTAAAAAGATAAAGAAACTACATTCGATATTAATCGTTATAGACGATCATGCCGACGACCCTAAATTCGTCAGATATAGTAAATTATTACATGGATTATTTACAAGAGGCAGGCACGATGCAGTAAGTGTGATTTGTTCAACACAAAAATACAATGTTTTAGCGCCTATCATTCGTTTGAATGCCAGTTCATTATATATTTTTAGCTTGAAAAATGCCAGTGAGCTGATGAGTTTTATTGAAGAAAATAGCGCCATTGTTGATAAACAGCAATTATTAGATATGTATCATCAAGCAGTGAGTTTTGCTCCATATTCTTTTTTCTACGTGAATATGAATTCAAAAGACATTAACAACATGTTTCATATCAATTTTGAACAGGCATTTCAAATTACAAATGATGAATAAAGATATTCTAATTTAATATAATATAATAATATGGTTATAAAACAATGTAGATGTGGTGGATTTTATCGTAGAGGTAATTATAATTTTCATACTAATTCTTGGATACATAAACTTTATAAGGTATTGAAAAGAAGGGCAACAGACGAGGAATTATTACGATTTCAAAATATTTTTGTTGATGAAGAAGATTTAATAGATGATAGATGTAGCAATGCCTCAACGAAATTACCCGAAAGTGAAATGACAGATTATGATAGCAATTAATAATATTAATTTGTTTTAATATTATTAATTTAAAATAGTGAATAATTACATAATTGAACAGGTAATTTATATATCAATTTGTCAGACTTTTCTTTTTCTAGTTTCTCAATTCGTGCCACACATTCTTGAAGAGATTTAATAATTAAAGTGTCTGCTCGTGTTTTTTCATCTATACTTAAAACCTTAATGTCTTCCAAACTATTATTTTCATTATTTTTACTTTGAAAAGCACCCATTATATATAATATTATTTAGATTTTAATTTTTCAAAATTATATTTTTGTTTTTCTTCTCCGTCTTCTTCTTCTTCGTCTTCAGTTGGTGCTGGTATTTCTGTTGGACTTTCAGATGAAGAACTATGAACAGTAATAGGTGGCGAACTATGAACACTAATAGCTTCATTTGATGAATTGCTACTGCTACTTTGTGCATTTCCTGCTGTTATTTGATTAACTAAATCTGCGATATTTATTGTTGTTGCAATTGCGCTATGTGATAAGTTTAATATTACATCTGCTACTGTAGCGCCGTTGTGTAGCATTATTTCTATCATTTTTGTCAGTTTGAATCTTTTTTCTTCTTCGTCGCTGTCCTCCTCGTCTGGTGGTTTCTTTGGCGGTGGTTCTGGTGGTTTGTTGTTGTCGAGCATTTTAGTAAAGGCTGACACCATTGTGTCGCGTTGGTTTTTCAGTGTTTGTGTTGCTTGCGTTCTTGTTGGTTCATGTCTTTTGTATGTGTTGTGCCAAAAGTTTTTAAGCATTATTTTAAACATATTATCTTGGTTTTCCTTTACCTTAAACGCTTCAAATGTCATATTTAATTGTTGATTTGCATCATTATATAACTTTTCTTGAGTCTCTCTGGTTTCTGTGGCGATTGTATCTGTATTGGTTGCAATGTCAATAAATTCTCTCGGTATGCCCTTTTTCATCATTTTCGGTGGTTGTGTTGTTGTTGGTGTGTTTGGTTTTGTTAGGTTATGTATTGAAAAACTGTCGTCGTGATCATAATTATCATTGAACTTCTGCTTCTTTCTTTTCAGTATATTTTTAGTTAATATTATCATTATTATTATTATTATTATTATTTATATTTTTATTTCTTACCTTTACCCTTAAAACTTGCCTTGAGTTCTTCTATTCTACCTCTGCTTAAATTTGCTATCCATCCGCCATTATCAATAGTGTCTAAAATCATATCCACTAAATATTCTTTGTATGATCTCGCCTTGCCTCTGCCCTTGTGTTTCAATTCTTCCTGTATTTCGCTTTCTTCTGGCACTTGAATTCCTCTTAAATAAAACTGAAATTTAATATCATTTCCTGTTAAATTAGGGTTGTCTTTCCAGTAAGCGGGGCTAATAGTATTATCTAGTGTTGTTTTAAATAATGGCGTCATTGGCAATGGTGGTGGTTGTTGGGCTGTTGAACTTGATGCTCCTGTTGCTTGTTGAACTGGTGTCGCGTAAAAATTGTCATCTACTGCTCAAGGTGATTGTTCAACATCTTCTACGTGCATTGTTTGCTGGTCGTCTGCTACTGCTCCACCTGCTGGCGCTTGACGTGGTTCTGTTGGTGCTGATTGTTTGTTTGTCACCATTCTATGAAATAGTGTCCCGCCCATCTCTCTTAAATTTGATGCCATCGCTCTGCCTACTTCTTCCGCTTTCCGCTTTGTTGCAGTTGCTATATCTTGTAATTGTGTATCTACCATTGCCTCGTGTTGTCTTGTCGTTTGTTGTGGTGTTGAAAAATCATATTCGTCTGCTATTGCTTGGTCGTTTGCTTGGACTGGTGTTTCTGCATTCATTTTGTGAACTGCATAAGTATGCCCGTTTCTGCGTGCTTCTTGTTTCATCATTGCCTCTCTCATTTGTCTGTCTAATATTCTCATCTCTTGGTCTTTCAATAATTCTAAGTGGTCGCTTCCATCAAAAAAACTGCCTTGAGGACTTGCTTTAAAAAATGTAGCATCTCTGTTAGGTAGTTTTCCCGTTATTAAATCATTTTCGCCAATTAGACCTACAATTTCTTCATAAGTGGGGCGTCGTTTCAATCCAAATTTTGCATATGGATTTATTAATTCTAAACTTGCTGTAGTTGCCATATTGATATAATATTAATTAGAAAATATTGTTAATAATATTTTTGTGAAACATATTATTAATAATAAGATGTTATTGTTAATAATATTTTGTGAAAAATATTATTAATCTATATCAATATATTTTAAGTAAATATTAACTTTTTTGTATCTTCATACCATTTATTTAAATGTTCTTTTGTTGCATGGGGTAAGTTAGGACGATATAATTCGCCCATCATTCTATCCAGCTCATTTACATAGTTTGCTCTCTTGTTTCCTTCGTCAATCTTTTTCCTTAATGCTACTGATGCTTCTTGTGAATTTCTTAACTTCATTTGTTCGTGTAGGTGTTTTAGATATTCTGTATCTTTTAGATCAAATGGACTATATTTAATTTGTGAGGATTGCAAAAATACTTTACCTTTATGTTTCTTATTATTTATTTTGTGGAATTTATACATTATATATGTATCATAGATTTTAATTTTAATCATAGAGCAGACTTCCGGATTCGCGTAATTCCAGAACAGACTCCGAAATCATATGCACAAATAATTCTCGCACATCTTCATTATCTGTCAGTGCTCTGTTACTTCCTTTTAGTTTAAAAACGAGTAAGCCTCCTTGTTTCGTATTCTGGCCTGTAAAATTAGTGTCCGCCATCTTTTCAAATGAAATCCCAATAACGAACTTGTCTTCTCTGTAGCGTTTATATGAAATGCTAAAGGCGTCTTGGTCAGGGTTCAAATAGTGTAATGTTCTTCGGAGGTAGTAGGCACTCTCGGCGAGGCTCTGGCATTCAAACTCTGGATATTTCTTATTGTTAATTTGTAATTGCCACGTTAAATTTAAATCTTTATCTTGAAAACCTTTACCTTGGAAACGCTCACGATCAGCGCCATCTGGATCAGGACCGTCAAAGATTCTTGAATTAATCATAGGATTGTAAAAGTAATTCCATCGCTTGTAAATATAATTATCGTGTCTGTAGTAATTATTATTATCAGCATCTACACCTGCTCTTGGTGTGCGATACAATGTAATGAAACAACCATTTAATTTAGAAGCGGATTTAACAATGTTCATATTAATTTCATTTCCTCCCGCGTTGAATGATTGTGTCATAGTGTGATACATTGGAAATACCAATTTCAAACTTTGACCTTCTAACAAATGTTTCACTATATTATTGTTGACCGTGTTGTCCAATTGTATTACCTCAGCTCTAATGATTACGTTATTTAATTCCCACTGCGTTGAGGTGTCTCCAGTTGTGAAATAATAACCTTTGGCATCATTTTGAGTGTTGGCATCGGTTACGGTAAAAGGCGTAACTACTGGTATATGTTCATCTGATGCAATTGTAAATTCCAGTTCAAGTGGAGCATAACGAAGAGGTAAATAATAATTGCTTTCTAACAATCCGCATACTGGTTTATGCCCTAATCTCATATACCTGCCACCAGGAATTCCTGCTACTGAATGGCGAGTATATCGTGCTGTTAAATCTCCCCAGTTGTTGTGGTCTCGTGTAGTTGGATATGTTGTTCCCACAGGGTCGGCAGCGGGATTGGTTCGTGTATTGACATCAATGAATTCTGCAAATCCAGTAGCATATGTGTGTCGCCAGTCATCATCCCAACGAGGATTGGCGCCCCCCTCTAAATCGTCCATATCTCTGGCATCTTGACTTTTAAAAGAATTATACAATTCGCAATGTCTATTATATTCAATAATATCCTGAACTTGCTGGCCTCCGACAGTGCATCTATAACGACTGAAGAAGGATGACAAATTACCTAACGGGCGTAAAAAATGGCTTCGTGTTCCGTCGGTGTTTTGAAGATTGGCAAATAAACGAATAGAAGATAAATCAAAATATGTGTTGTCTTCACCTGTTATATGAAATCTAATATTTTTGTTTCCTGCATTTGGATTATAGACATTGCTACCTGATGGAAAATAATTAACGTGTCGTCGGTCTGTGATATATTGTGCTGTTTCTGGAAGTCCAAAATTTAGCGAGTTAATCATTGTAGTTTCTGATTCGGCGATTATATTATCCATTACTTATATATGATAAACTTAGATTTTATTTTTTTATTTTTATATTTTTCTTATGTGAAAGCATTGTAGTAGAATTATTTGAAGTTGTATTTTTTATAGTATTTATTAAATAATTGTTTTTTGTATCAACTATATCTTTTATAGTATCATAATCTAAATTCTTATATTGTTTATCGTATTTTGACGGTTCTTTTGTCAGTTTCTTCTCTACTGGAATTTTGTTTTGTTTGTCTTTGTTTTTATACATTATTAATATTATTGAGATAATGTTAGTTCATTTACACGCTTTATACAATCTTCTAATTCGTCTCTATACTTATACAAATAACTTAAATCATCTTCATCTAATGGAATTTTCTTTTCTTCTTGTTCTTTTAAAAAGTCGGTATAATCAACTCTACTATAATCTGTATAATGTATTTTGTTATTTTCTGGATGTAATTTTAAGTAATCATTTTCATAATTAATAATTTCACTATACATGCCTATTATAAGTCCTTCAATATTACCTTTTCTGTAGTATAAATGATTTAAATCATTGCTTTCGTGCTCTTCCTTATCTTTATTTAACACTTCCTTGCCACAATGACATTCGTATTTACTATTTGATATTTTGTATTCTTTCTCTTTCTCTCGCTCTATCAATCTTTCATAAGCATATTCAACATCATTGTCCCATTTCTCAGCATCAATACTCATATATAAGTATATATATATATACATTTATTTATTTATTGTTCTGGTGTTGAATTAGGATTAAACCCGTTTGAAACTGCCGTAGTAGGATTAATTTCAGTCATACCTTGTCCTGTCCAATTATTGAAACTGTGTTTATCTAATAAATTATTGCTTTCTATTTCTCCAGTTATCGCTGCGTCATCAAATGCCGCAATTACATCTCCACGATTTCTAAATCGTAGGTGTCGCGGGTTTTTCTGCTGGTTAGTTCCTGATACAAAAGGTGATGAATAAACAGTACTAGCATATTTGTTGCCGTGTCTGTTGTTGATTTCTTGAACAACGGATGACCCGAGGCTATGTCCAACAATTCTATTCACATCTGGATTTTTCCTTAATTCTTCCATTGCGTCTTTATACCTTTCGCTTAATTGAACATTATGAGTAGGAATAAAAAACAAATCTGCAATTACATCATTGACTTTGTGATTTAGTCCCGTTTTAGCACCAGTGCCACCAATATATAATGTGTTGCCTATTCTTGTTATTCCATTCACATTTGAATACGCGGCGTCTAAACCCTTGACATCATCAATTTTATTTTTATTTTGAACATTAATTTCTTCAGCATATCGTGTTTTATGTTTCATTATTTGCTTATCAAAATGTTTATTGAAACCTCCTATTTTGTCTTCCAATTTCTTTTTATGGTTAAAAAATACATCTTCTATTAAATCCTTACCTGCAGTATAAGCTTTATCACTTGCTACGCCTGCCATCATTTGTGTAGGCGTCCTGCCTTCAATAGCACCTAATAATAATTGTCTTCCTATCATATAATAATAATTATATAATAATTTCTATTGTATATTATATTTATGAGTGATAGGTTAACATATAAAAAATCTATGTTGATAGTGCCTACAGATTACCAGAAAGCAATTCTACCAGTGACTTTATTATAGAACTTGACCAAAACTTTGAAATTCCACCAAGAACAAAAATGTTCGTGACTGAGTGTTCATTCAGCACTCCGTTTTATACAACAGAGAAAGGGTTTTACGAACGCTTCTATATTATGTTGTATAATAGTTCCAATGTCTTATTAAGAAGCACTGCCGTTGATGTATCCGGTGAAATTTATTATGCCAATCAATTATCATTTAAAATACAATCAGAATTAAACGCGGCATTTAATGATATTGCACCTGACTTATTCTTAACAGTATATGGACAAAGCGAGAGAAAGATGGAGCTTAAATTAAATGACCCTCTAACTTACAAAATCAAAATACCTACAGATGAAGAATTAGAAACTTATGTAAATGGCGAATGGAACAGAGGACAGTTTGAATATGACAATTTAAGACCAAAATCTATTAATTATTTATTAAGTAATTATATTGCCTATGATCCTGCGTCATCTTGGTTAAGTGGATACTTTAATTTAGTTCCTTTTCAGAATATATACATAAATTGTCCTCAATTAAGCGATTATAAATATTCAGCGCCTAACAATTTCAGCAGTTCAGTAATTAAAAAAGTTCAAATTAATCAACAACTTGGCGGAGTTATAACAGATTTTACAGCGCCCATATATGCAGATTTTATTGATGTAGGCGGTAAAAATATTAAGAGACTACACTTTAGAATAACAACTTCAAGAAACGAATTAATTGATTTTCACGGCGTTCCCATTTCTTTTAGCATTCTCTTTCAATTAGATAACTAAATAAACCCCTAAAAATTAATATTAATAATATTAAAAATCAAATAATAATATTAAAAATATCAAATTAATAATATTAAATTATTAATATTTCTCAATTTGTCCATATAGACAAAATATATAAAACATATAGACAAAATATATAATATATTATATATGTCAGAAGTCGAACCTGAAATTACTAATACAATTGAAGCAGACGCACCAGTAAATGAATTACCACCAATTGAAGAAGAAGAAGCACCAAAGGCAGAACCAACAATAGAACCAACACAAGAAATAAAACATGTAGAACCTCTTAAAAACAACTCAAAAACTCAAGCACGCAATGAAAAGAAAATAACCTGTCCAAAATGTGCCAAAACTTTAACATTAAAATCTTACAGATACAGTCATGAACGCAATTGCCAAGGACCATTAGAAACTAAGCCTATAAAACCTAAACCAAAAGCAGTTCCGATAGCAAAACCCCAAAAGGTAGAATACAACGAAGTAGCGCACCGCGAAGAAGAGCAACATATTCCACAACAACCGCAACAAAATAATATAATAGCGAACACACCGCCCCCAAGAAGATCGCAACAACAACCGTCTCCAAACCCGCTACAAAATATAGCGCAACATTACCAATTATTGCAAAATGAATATTTAAGACAGAAGCAAGAAAAATATAATGCATTAAATAAGAATATATTTGGTTCAAGAGGAAAGAAAAGATAAAATATAATTATTATATAACCTACTATATAATAATTATGTTTTCAACATTATCACTAGACGGCTCAAGTAGAATTGTAGCAAGTGAATTAGTATTAATAAATTCAACAGAACCATCGACATTGAGCAGTGTTTATGCTACAAAACAAGAATTAGCAGACACAGCAGGATCATTAGGTGGAGGTTATACAATTGAAGAAGTTGATGCTCTTATTTTAGCACAGAAAAATAAGATAGATGCCAATATTTTAGATATTACTGAATTAAACGCAACATCAACAACTATGTTTAATGAACAAGTAAATCAAAACGCAACAATTACAAGCAACTTTAATAATATAACAGCACACGGATTAACCATAACTTCAATACTACCGACTATATCAGCAAATACAATTAAACTTGATTCTAATTTTAATAACATTAGTTCAAATACACATTTAATCAGTAATTTAAATGCTACAATAACATCGCATATATCATTAATTGACACAAACATTAATAACATAACAGGACACGGAAACACAATAACAACCATTCTTACAGATATAGCAGATTTACAAGCAGGAGCGGGCGCTTCTTGGACTACAGCTGAAAAAACAACTATTCAAGCAGATGTATCAACATTATATACAAACGATACTAATTTATTCAATACTAACACTGCTTACAGTAATACATTTGCTTCAATTATATCAGATAATAATATACAAGATGTATTAATAACTCAAAATTCAAACACAATAAACAGTTTAATATCAGCAGATTTACAAAAGTTAGATAAAATAGACACTAACGCTCAATCAGTAGCAGGTGCTGTTAATTTTAGCGATAATGCAACCTTACATAGTGATTTAAATATGCTTACTACTGGTTCTATAATATGTAATAAGTTTAGCTGTACCCCTTCACCAAATTTAGGACTACAAATGACTTTTCAAATGTTTAATAGAGAATTCAATATTAATCGTGATGGTCGGATGTGGATGAGTAGTTCAGGAGGCGTTTGGGAAACGCAAATCGGAGATGCTAATGTTGGTCGTGTATGGATAAAGGATCGATTCGGTTTAGGGGCAGTTGGCGTTGTTAATTATGTTTTAAATTGTGCTGGGCAAGCTCGATTTACAAGCGCTGTCCAGTTTATAGGAACAGACAGTGCAATAAGTCTTAACAATGGTTCATATTTAAATTTTAATAATAATGGTTCAATACGAAGATATACACCAGATGCTACAGAAGGTTTATATATGGCGCATAATAATTTTGTTGCTGTTAGTGTTGGCGATATTACTAATTCTTCTAATCAATATTTTATGTGCGACGGTGCTGTATCAAAAACCATATTCAATAAACCAGTTGATGTATTAGGTGATGTATATACAAATGGCGATTTAACAATGGTTTCTGGTAAAAAGATTGAAGTCAATCAAGTTCAGTCTGTATCAGGAAATACTTTATTATTACAAAATTCACCGAGTGGCAATGTTCAATTTGGCAACACATCAAAACTAATAATTGATAATGCTGAAATGTATGTCGATACAAATGATTTAATAATCAGGAATAGCAACACTTCAAACTCTATTAATTTGGTTGTTGGATTATCTGCAACATATGCTGATAATAAAATTATTTTGAATAGTGGAAGTAATAGCGAATTACGAGGCGACTGGACTATTGACGGTGATATGACTTTTGGAATTGCTCATAAAATCAATTTGAGACATTTAAATAGTGATGCTGTTTTAAGATTAGAAGCATCAACAACTATTGATAGTTATATTGATGGCACTAAATATTTACAACTGGATGATACTCAATTTTCATCATTTAACGGATTTAATTTAAGTAGCGATAAGAGACTGAAAGATAATATAGAAGATGTAGAAGATGATACTGTAAATATGGTAAAAAAACATTAAGATTAAAACATTTGTTAAGAATCAAAAAACCAGAAAAACTGAATTAGGATGGATTGCTCAAGATGTTCAACAATACACAAATCCGAAATATAATATTGTAAATGATTCGGGAGAATACTTAACGATGTGTTATGATCGTATGGCTTGTATTAGTTGGGATGCTTTATCAAAACTAATCGATCGTGTAGAGTATTTGGAAAATGAAGTTTTTAGAAAGAAAAAGAAAAAAGACAAGTCAAAATAATATAATATGATCCAAGACATGGAGAAACGATTTAGAATTAAAATTATTGAAAAATGATTAATTTAATCATAATCAATGATTAAATAAACCAATTATTCTACACCACTCGGCATTTTCAGCCCGTAATCTTCAAATTTGTATTTTCTTGGGAAGCCAGTTTTTTGTTTTGGTTTTTGTTCTTCGGGTGCCATTTCAATGCCACTCTCTTTAATCATTTTATCTAATCTTTTTCTATGTGCGGTGTTTAGAGCATTTTGCCTTTTTTTTGCTTTGTATGCTTCATCGTCTCTGACTTTATAATAATAGAGTCGGTTGTAATACGCCAGCATTGTTTTTATTTCTTCCAGTGTCAAGTCGTCGGGGTGTTTGTCTGTGACCATTACTATAATATTATATGTAACATTTCTTTAAGACATTTTATAGGAAATTAATTTAAATATGAATTCTTCCCTAAATTACACCTAAAGAAAAAATAATATTAATAATTAATATCTAAATTACATTATGTCATTGTCAAAAACCATAAGAAATAACATCAGGTCATTAAATTCAAGAATTGATAGGTTGGCAGGCGATACCAGGGAAAAAGCCACCGAATTGAGAGATCTATATGAACAGCGAAAAATTGCACAGTTTAGCACCGCATCAACTATTATTGATGGGTTTATCAATGCCACCACCCCAAAGGAAAAAAAGAAATGGGACAAAAGATACGACGATGTGATCCAAAACAACCGTATAAATCTACCGTTGAATGTTAGGATGGAACAAAGCACTGTAACTAACATTGTAAAGCAGTCTAAGGCGAACGATGATCATGGACATTAGACGTCATGCTTTACCGCGAAGGTGTTAGGGAAGGTGACAACAAAAAGCCGGCTTTCACATACAAAACAGAATACGGAGAACTCAAATATTACCCCATAACAAAGGACGGTAAGGAGAGAACATACACCGTTAACACCAGCACAAATATAGACGAGTATGTAGGCAAACGAATTTTAAAAATCAATGATCATGATCTATTCAGAAAGTTCATTATAACACTCGCCCAAGATCCAGAATTTGTAACAATGCTAAATATTATGGGTGGGTATGTTGGCGTTGATCAGAAAAAAACAATCGAGATCAACAGGAAGGAGAGGTTAACCAAGAAGACTAACGCTGTTGCTTACAACGTAGAGACGGGGTATATTGACGCCTTGAAGATCTTGAGAGCCAGAAAGGTGGAAGGTGGACAGCCTAGTAATCCACGACAAGCCAACCTGAGAAGATCGGAAAACATCAGTATGTATAATACTTACATGTATACCGAATTGGATACATCGAAAGAAACATTTATGGAAGCAATCCAGAAAGGTAATTATGTAGACAATCAATGTTGGTTGAATACACTCACAGATTATTATAAAGATACCCTAATGAACAACAAGAAGAAAGAACCAATGTCGCGAGGGATGATACTAAAACTAATAAATAAAACAGAACAGGAATTCACAGAGTCGGGGGCGTCAATTGATGACATGATCCCGGTATTTATAAAATACAGAATGCGTGTGAGAATAATAGACCAACTGGGCAAAATCATTTATTCTTATTCACCAGAGATGTTTGACCGCAACATCAGAGCCTTTTATGCAATGGTCAAAAATAATCATATCTACACACTGAATAATAATATTAAAAGATTGGAACAAAAACAAAATACTGATGATGCATTTGTAGCAAGGGCACGACCCGACTATCATATAAGTGATAGAGAGAAGCCATCGATTTGCAAAATGTTTTCTACTATTGATGACATTTTTGAAATGGTTAAGGCAACAATTGCGAACAGAACCGACAAACAGGAAAAGAACTTTTTAGATTTAGTTCATAGAGAGAATGATCTAAATAAATTATTTTGCGATTTCAAAAATATCGGGTATGAATGCAGGATTGTTCACAAAGCAGGGACTATTTCAGAATTGAGGGCGGACTTCAATAATGTATATTTAAATATTAGGTCACAGTGTCTGATAGACGACCAGATCAATAGTGACATCACAGTAGACAGAGAAACGGTTTACAACAATATGACTGAAGCGATGTTTACATTCAAAAAGAAATTATTCAATCCAAATCACAAGTCTTATTATAGTCCTACCGATATACAAGTTTTAAATAATTATAGAACCATCGTCCCACAAGGCGAGTTATTCAAGGGCTTGGATAAATTGGATGGTCCAAAACAGGAGATCGACATGAACAAAGCGTTTACAGATGCATTTAATACGATTACCAGAATCGGAGTTTTTAATCAGTTTGATAATTGGAAAGCTTATAATAGTAAATGTAAGATCAAGGATGTAAATATATATTTGGTAAAAGCAGAACTGACACATCGCAATCTGTTTTTTAATAATGATACTAATATAGTTTATGGTATGTTTCTTAAGCATTTTATGCCACTTGTTGCATCTGGCGAGTTGTCCATTACTCACTACAAACAGCCCCACTTCATTCACAAGGTAGATAATAAAATGTTGGTTGAGGAACTCTGGGGAAAGCGAATAAGCGAAAATATTGAAGAAGACAAGGCAATTAAAAAAATAATAGCCAACTCGATTTTTGGCTTGTTGGAAAAAAGTAAGAACAGCAGTCAGAGATCATTCGTTTTTAATGATCTCAATGAGGCGATCAGCCTTCAGGCAGATGCAGGGGGGAAGTTAAACATGATGAGCAGGAATACTGCCAAGTGGGTTGAGGAATATGATGATAATGGCATGTGGTGCCGTGATAGAGAAGTATCTGAACAAAACGACAATTTATATTATATTCTGAATGTGGTTGATAGGTGCGAGTTGTCCAATGGGTTTCGTTTTATTAAAGAAATGCTATTGCAGTATCAATGCAATGCGCATATCAAAAATTGACAGAGAACAATGTTAAGGTATTGAGTGTCAAATGCGACGCTTTTGTCGTGGACTGTTCGGGTTTTAATAAGTTTGGTTTGAGAAAGACTCAGCGGTTGCTAGATTTTCACGATGGGATCGGTGGGTGGAAATTAGCCAAGACTCACGATGAGATCCATCATACAGGAAAGCAGTTGTATGAACAGAAGAAGTGTGAATATGTTGATATCCCGATTGTCAAAAGTAAGAGAGTTAACATCATTAATGAGTATGATGAAAATGAATTGGTTGAACTTGTTGAGAAATATAGGTGCTTGATGATCAAGGCCAAATTCGCAGGAGCGGGGAAGTCCACCATCTGCAAGAACATGGAGAGACTCAAGGGTTATAAAGTGTTGTTCGTGGTTCCTACCAATAATCTGGGTTTGGAGTGCGAAGTGGAAAGCGTCACTGTAAATAAATTCTTCGGTATAGCAGTCAATGACGAGAAGCTAGATAAATACGATCATTCGATGTTTGATGTCATTGTGTTTGATGAGATTTGTTTTAATAATACCTTTGTATTGGCAAAAATCAAGGGCTTTGTTGAGCAGTTCAAGGACAGTAAAATAATGTTGGCAACCGGTGACGCCAAGCAGTTGAGCCCCATAAAAGCACTGACTAACACTAAGAAACACGAGATTTATATGAATGAATGTATTGACAGCATTTTTCCTCATCATTTGTTTTTGGAAGAGTGCAAGCGATTGAAGACTCAGGAGGACAAGGATAAACTTAAAAGTATTTATGCCGACATCTTTGAGCATGAGTTGTCTCTACATGATGTCATCAATAAGTATTTTAAATATACTGATGACATCGCAGGAACAGAAAGCAATGTCGCATATTTAAATAACACTTGTAGAGAGGTTTCAAGGCAGATCAGGAAACGACAGGGCAAACAAAATGAGTTTGAAGTCGGTGAGATCATGATATGCAGAGAGTATAGGAAGACAAAAACCTATAAGTTAAATGTGAATTTTAGGTATGAGATAATTAATATTTCCGATCCTTGGATTACCATTGCTAATATCAAAACACGAGAAGAGATTACATTACATATTGGTATCTTGAGAAGTCATTTTATCTTTGCCTTCTGTTATACTTGTCATTCTGTTCAGGGGTGTTCCATTGATGACGATGTCACCATTTTTGATTGGAACCATCATCTGATAACTCGCGAGTGGCTTTGGACGGGGATCACTCGGGCAAGGGATTTAAACAGAGTAAAATTTTACAAATACAGTAGTGATTTAAATGAAGAGTTTAACGCAAAATGCATTATGAATTATTTTGATAGAAAGGTGTTAGCATACAAGGAACAGGATCGTAAAAATGGCTTTGGTATTCCAAAAGAAAATTATGTGGATACCGAATGGTTGAAGGACAACGTCAATGGAAAGTGTGCAAATTGTGGCTGTGGCTTTGTGTTGTCCATGGATTCTGGTAATATAAATTCTAATCTGACTTGTCAAAGGTTATGTAATGATCTTCCCCATACAAAGGATAATGTCATTGCCTTCTGTGCTTCTTGTAATAGATGCTTCAGTGATAAAATAACATATTGATATTTATTTTATAGTATTATTTATATGAGTGATAAAGACAAGATAATCAGTGAGGTCTACTACGATCAGGCTGGGTTTGGTAGCATCGCCACCACTTACAAAGATGCAAAAAAGAAAGATGCATCCATAACAATGCAAGATGTCAAGGAGTGGTTTCAAGAGAACGTGGAACGGAAAAAACAACTGTCTGGATACAATTCGTTTATTGCCCCTGATATCAACTTTGAATATCAATTGGATCTGTTTTTTATATCAAAAATGATTTAGATAATCAAAAATATAGGATAGGCTTATTGCTTATTGATGTATTTTCCCGCAAAGCCGTGGTGGTGCCTATTGCATCCAAGCAACCTGCCGACATCACGGCTGGGATCATGGAGGCATTAAACAAAATGGGAGGGAAGCCCAAATTAATTTATTCGGATGACGAGGGGAGTCTCAATACCCAAGATCTTGTTGATTTTTTCAAGGACGAAGGGATCCAAAACTATAAAACACGAGGGCACCCCCATTTCGCCGAGCGTTTCATTCGCACGTTCAAGGACATGCTTTTCAAGAGGGTTGATGCAGACGAGGAAAAGGGAAAGGTTAACATACAATGGGTTGATTATATCCCCGAGATCATGCTGACATACAACAGTAAAATGGTTCATTCTGCCCACGGTATGACTCCAAACGATGCCCACAAAAAGGGAAACCATCTTGAGGTCAAGATGAAGCTTGAGATGAACAGAATCAAAACCCGTAAATATCCCCCGGTTAGGGTTGGCGACGAGGTCAAAATATACCGCAAAAAAGGGATTTCCGAGAAAGAAAGAACGAGCAACTGGAGCAGTGTCAAATACAAGGTTTCAAGGGTTGAAAAAAAACTTGGTCAAGATTATTATTCTGTTGAAGGGATGAACCGCCCCTATTTGAGGTCAGAGATTCTGAAGGTTTGACTGGTCTGGTTTGGGGATTCTACTGTTATTTCAATAGAAAGGGAAACATCTCTCTCTCCCTCCCTTTCCTGCCACGCGCCACGACAACGACGACAGCAACAAGAACGGCGTCCTGAACCAGAACACAAGGCGGGGACTCCCGCTTCTGCAATGTGTCCAGAATTGTTTGTTTGCGCGCTGTCAAGTGCAAATCAGAGTGACGTCCACTGTCGCAGATTTTGCTCACACGGTGCTAGTTTGAGTGTCATTGTGTCATGGCGTCCTCTTCTGATGTGCCTCCGGTGGCCACGGTGGAAGAAGTTGAGAGTGACTGCGAAGCAGAGCCCGAAGTCAGTGCTGACTTCGTGCTTGGCTTGATGAAGGAGAATCAGGCCTTGCGGATTGTCATCGCTTCCGGTCTGGGCTACGAAGTCCCCGACAACATCCCCGCCCTTGAGGTGAACATGGCCAAGATCCAGTCAGTGCTGGATGTTCACATGACCAAGCTCGTGGAGTTGCGGGCGGCCAATGCCCAGACAAGCGGGCTTTTGGTGGCCTTTCCCAACATGGTCACCCGTGAGATGCCGGTCGACCGTGAATTCTTCAAGAAGACCGTCAAACAAGCAAAGGAGTTTGTCCTCACCTTCTTGGGCAAGAACAAGTTCAAGATGGACTACCGCAAGTTCGTGTTCATCACCGGCGACGGCGTGGTGATGTCCAACAACCGAGTGAACATCATCAACTATGTCAACTCAATGGGTCAGCGTATCAATGTTGCTCCCACTGGATCTGGTGGTGCGAAGACCATCAGGCTGAACAACATGGTCAAGGGACAGGAGAAGCACACCATGAACGTTGAACAGCTCAAGGCCATTGCCTCATCGGTGCCAGCAGAACTGAGTGGACTCATCACCGTGCAGAAGCTTGAGACGCACATCAGCAAGTTTGTGTCCGACATCGAGACCAAGGGCGCCAAGACCACCTTCGTTGAGTTGACTAAGTCCTTCTACCTTCAGAACCCGCAGGCATACGAGGAGCTCCGCAAATATCTTGACGAGACCAACACAGGGTCGGTGGACAGCAAGCTCAACAAGGTCGCAGAGCAAATGTTTCACTTGGAGGTCTTCGTTGGCCACATTGAGGGACTTATCAAGGCAGTGGACGCAGGAAAGATGGCACTTCGTGTGTGCTATGACAAGATGGCACAGGAGACCACGCGGCGCTTCAACTTTAGCACCTTCGTTGAGTTGTTTGCCAACGTGAAGGCTGTGGCGAGTGCATCGGCCTCTCACGATGCCATGGTTCCTTGAAATTACGGGAGATATAAGATCTTCCGGTGTGGCATTTAAGGTGGCAACCGCACAGGCCATCTTAGCAGAAACCAGAAAAGAGCGAGAGTGCCAAAACATGCTTGCCATGAGTGAGTTTCTTACTTGCCATGAGTGAGTTTCTCACTTGCCATGAGTGAGTTTCTTACTTGCCATGAGTGAGTTTCTCACTTGCCATGAGTGAGTTTCTCACTTGCCATGAGTGAGTTTCTCACTTGCCATGAGTGAGTTTCTCACTTGCCATGAGTGAGTTTCTCACTTGCCATGAGTGAGTTTCTCACTTGCCATGAGTGAGCTTGCAATTGGTACATGTAGCATTGGTGTGTGCGCCACGCAGTTTGACGCAATCAAGTGCTGGTTCTCTATTTGTCGCACCCCCTTTTGCCTAGTCACTTGCGCCATGAAACCTCAGATACTAGCCGAAAATGGAGAATGTGATCTGCCTCTCTTCGTGGCAGATGACTACGACAATGCGTATCAGGCCTTCTACGATGCTGACGTGACAAAGGTTCGGGCGAACAAGAGACGAAGGAAAAAGAACAAGAAGAAGCACATTCATGCGAAGAGGTTCGAGCGCGCGGTACTAAGGTGCCTGTCTGATTTTGACCTGTTTGACACACTACACATTAGGATGTGTAGCAGCGGGCCACAGCGCAGTGTTGATGAATGCAACATTGTGCGGATGCCGTTTCGCAAGAAGTGGTTCGGCCGCTTGTATTGATGCTGTTTGCATCGTTTCCAGCACAGTGCGACACCAAATGTCGCGTCAAATGAAGACCGAAAGCATGTGAAAAACAAGACTGCGTTAGGCCGTTGATCACTGCTTTATGTGGCAACTGTTTTTTTCCAGAGAAGACTGTTGTCATTCGCCCCGTCGCAGGTTCACAAGCAGAACAACAACTACGAGACAGTCTGCATCAAGGGAGGGCACGGATGTTTTCTAGTGAAGGGGATATAGCCTTTCCCGATCCGCATTTTGCCATCCATATTTTACTGGGATTGTTTTCAAGATTTGGGTTAACGGTTTTAATTCTCCCTTTTCCATTGGTTAACCATTTTTCGGGGCGAACATAGGGTTTCATTTTAGACTGTTCGTATTTGTTGGAAATGGGAAAGGGTCTCAGATTGGATCAAGGGAGAAATTATTGAGATCTTGGGGTCGCGATCTTGGGAATGAAAAAATGTTGGTATGTAGCTTGGATTTTTTTGGTGGGGTTTGTTGAGGTGGTATGTAGTTATGATTGTTGTTATTGAATGAGTGTAAGGGTGATGTTGAGATGGGGTAAGAAATGAAGATGGGTATGTGAATATGTGTTTTTTGGAGTTGGATTGGTTGGGTGATTGAATTTGAATGTTGAAAATAGGCTGTTTTAGTGGGCGTATTTGAATTGTGCCCAAAAGTGTGGGGGGGACCCTAGGACCGGATGGCAAAATGCGGACGGGAGAGGCCATCTCTAACTGTTGGGGGGGGGCGGCAGCCCCCCCATGATGTCGGAAGAAGTGGTGATTCAAGTAGGGGTGCAATGATTCAAGAAAGGGTGTGATAGAATTTACAAGGCAGCGGGAGGGTTGGCGGGGGTGGCTTCCCCTATGATGTTCGAAGAAATGCATACATACAGACATACACGGACTACACAGATTACCTAAAATGTCGTATTTTGCAGCATTTTCTCGCGAAATTGGATGCTCGAAAAAGTGATGATTCAAACAGGGGTGCAATTCAATCTCTGCCGGGCCAGTAAAGTGTCGTATTTTACAGCATGTTCTCGCGAAATATACCCCGCATGTCCCACCAACATCCCTAGCATCACCCACAAATCGTGTGACGGGGTCAAAGAAATGATGATTCAAGTAGGAGGGCATGTCAATCCCAGAAGTGATGATTTGAATAGGGGTGCAATTAAATCTCTGCAAAAAGTCTAAAAAGTAGCGGGGGGGTTGGGGGGGCGGCAGCCCCCCCCATGATGGTTCAAGAATTGATGATTCCCCCCCCCATGATGTTCGAAGAATTGATGATTCAACTAGGGGTGCAATTAATTAAATCTCTGTCGAAAATCTAAACGTAGCGGGGGGGGTTGGGGGGGGGGCGGCAGCCCCCCCATGAGGTCGGAAGAAGTGGTGATTCAAGTAGGGGTGCAATGATTCAAGAAAGGGTGTGATAGAATTTACAAGGCAGCGGGAGGGTTGGCGGGGGTGGCTTCCCCTATGATGTTCGAAGAAATGCATACATACAGACATACACGGACTACACAGATTACCTAAAATGTCGTATTTTGCAGCATTTTCTCGTGAAATTGGATGCTCGAAAAAGTGATGATTCAAACAGGGGTGCAATTCAATCTCTGCCGGGCCAGTAAAGTGTCCCACCAACATCCCTAGCATCACCCACAAATCGTGTGACGGGGTCAAAGAAATGATGATTCAAGTAGGAGGGCATGTCAATCCCAGAAGTGATGATTTGAATAGGGGTGCAATTAAATCTCTGCAAAAAGTCTAAAAAGTAGCGGGGGGGTTGGGGGGGGCGGCAGCCCCCCCCATGATGGTTCAAGAATTGATGATTCAACTAGGGGTGCAACCCCCCCATGATGTTCGAAGAATTGATGATTCAACTAGGGGTGCAACTAATTAAATCTCTGCAGAAAATCTAAAACGTAGCGGGGGGGTTGGGGGGGGCGGCAGCCCCCCCCATGATGTCGGAAAAACGCCACCTGCCGAAGAGGAACTGGGAATGCAGAGGATGCGAAAAGCCAAAAAGCCACCAAAAGCCGCATAAACCAGCAAAAAGCCGAAAAGCCTAGAAGCCCAGAAGCCGAGAAGCCAAGAAGCCGAAAAGCCAAGAAGCCAAGAAGCCAAGAAGCCAAGAAGCCAAGAAGCCAAGAAGCCCAGAAGCCGAGAAGCCGAGAAGCCAAGAAGCCAAGAAGAAAAGCCGAAAAGCCAAGAAGCCAAGAAGCCGAGAAGCCAAGAAGCCAAGAAGCCAAGAAGCCAAGAAGCCAAGAAAAAAAAACGAAAAAAAATCCTAAAATAAATACCCCTCCTTAGGGATTTTTCCCACGCCCAGATTCCAGCATTGAGTTGGCAACCCTTCAGTGGCCGTGAAATTGTTGGGGTAGATCAGTCCAGCAGGGAACATCTGAGGACGATCCCTTAGATGAAGAGAGCGAGAGATTTCGCGCGCTTTCTCCAAGCGGCCCAATGCCAGTGTCCTCCAGAGTTGGTGTGCTGCCACCTGGGCCAATTCGACCATTGGCCCCCCTGCGAGTGAAAACTTTCAGCGAACCCCCCCTGCGCTACCCAAAGTTGAAGGGGAAAAATGGAGGCAAACAAGAAAAACACCAATGGAAGGTCGTTGGTCAAAACAACTGGAGAGTGCACCAAAAACAACATCCGCCAACCAAACTTTGTTAAAAGGTGAGCCCTCAGCTAAGTCTGGCCATGCCACATCATCCCCGCGTTGGCGATGCCCGGGGGCATCGAGCTGCTGCCGCCACTGGCGCCGCCGCCCCAGCTGCCGCCGCCACTGGCGCCGCCGCCCCAGCTGCCGCCGCCGCTGGCGCCGCCACCACCGGCACCGCCGGCACCGGCACCGCCGGCACCACAGCCAAGATGCTGGTTCGTGCAGCCTCGTGGTGCGGTGCTTTCTGGAAACAAAAAATGCTGGCAGCAAAGCCGAGCGCCCCACAGCCTCCCCGGTCCGAACAAAGCTCATGCAAAACCGTGCAAAACAAGCTATTCTGCATGTCATGTCAAAATCATGCAAAAACTTTCAAAAAACGTGCAAAACCAATCTGTTCTTCATGTCATGCCCCCTCTGTACTTGCCCTACGCATGCCTCTATGCACTTCACTGTCTACTTTCCCTGCACATGCCCCTATGCATTTCACTGTCTACTTTCCCTGCGCGTGCCTCCATGCATTTCACTGTCTACTTTCCTTGCGCATGCATCTATACTTGCCCTGTGCATGCCTCTGCCTACTGTCCCTATGCATGGCTCTATGCACTTCACTGTCTACTTGCCCCATGCATGCATCTATGCAGTTCACTCTGTACTTGCAACACGCATGCCTCTATGCATTTCTACTCTGCGCATGCCTCTATGAATGTCACTGCCTACTTTCCCTGCGCATGCATCTATGCACTTCACTCTGCACTTGCCCTATGCATGTCTCCATGCACTTCACTCTGTACTCGCCCTACGCATGCCTCTATGCATTTCACTCTCTACTTTCCCTGTGCATGCGTCTACGCACTTCACTCTGCACTTGCCCTGCGCATGCCCCAATGCATTTCACTGCCTACTTTCCCTGCGCATGCCTCTATGACACTCCCTGTCTACTTCCCTGCGCATGCATCTATGCACTTCACTGTCTACTTGCCCTATGCATGTCTCCATGCACTTCACTCTGTACTCGCCCTACGCATGCCTATATGCATTTCACTCTCTACTTTCCCTGCACATGCGTATGCACTTCACTCTGAACTTGCCCTGCGCACGCCTCTGTGCATTTCACTGTCTACTCTGCGCATGCCTCTATGCATCTCACTGCCTACTTTCCCTGTGCGTCTCTCTATGCCTTTCACTGTGCACTTTCCCTATGCGCGCC
Organism: Effrenium voratum; assembly: GCA_963377175.1. NCBI lineage: Eukaryota > Dinophyceae > Suessiales > Symbiodiniaceae > Effrenium > Effrenium voratum. The sequence continues at coordinate 113,093 of CAUJNA010002502.1, read as the reverse complement.
TCTTTGCATTTCACTGCCTACTTTCCCTATGCAGTTGAGCTGTGCAGCATGCAACAACTTTACCACTGTCTACTTTCCAACTTTGCAGCCGGAGCTGCGGGGAGTTACTTTGCATACTACTTTTGTACTTACAAGTTGCGACTTTGCAGCCTGAGGCTGGTCCCTGCCGACAGCCGCGCGCAGACCGCAAAGATTCACACAGGACCACAGACACGCACAATCCCCTCAGAGGGTCGCGCGCGAACCGCGAAGATTCGCAGGACCATGGCAAGAGCAATCCGACACGCACGATCCACGAAGAGGGTTGCGTGCGAAGAGCAGAAAACGCAAAAAAAAAAAACACGAGTTTTTGCACCTCGACCACGTCGCGATCCCCGCAGAGGGTCGCGCCCGCGCGGCAAGAATCGCAAAAAAAGGCACCCTTAGTTTTTGCACATCGACCACGCCGATCCCCGCAGAGGGTCGCGCGCGCGCGCGCAGCAGGAATTGCAAAAAGTTCTCAGTTTTTGCACATCGACTACGCCGATCCCTGAGAGGGTCTCATTTTCGCAGAGCGCGCTTGGTCCCACCGCGCCGCCTTAAGAGACTAATGTTAAGTTAGGGCGCAAGTCTCCTCGTGCAAGTTATGCTCGTGCGAGAAGGAATGCAAGATCGCTACGCATTTCACTGTCTACTTTCCCTACGCAGTTCACTGCCTACTTTCGCTATGCAGTTGAGCTGTGCAGAACGCAACGACTTTACTGGAAGAACCCTTAGCAATGCTTTCGGGAAAAAGCGGAAACAGAACCTGTCATTTGCTTAAGCCGCCCTGGGAAAAATGAGAACATGCGACATCGATGCCCCTTAAATCCAAGGGAAAATTGATTATTATTTTTCAAAAAAAAAAACAATGAGAGGAGAGAATCAAAAATTAGTTGTGCTGTTTTTGTCTGCAAAAAACCAAAAAAAAGATAAGGGGAAAATAGGTTATGTTTTGATTTGTTCATTTATGGGGAAAAAAAGGAGGACAAATAGGGATGAACCCCTCCGAGTGGCACCAGGACTTCTTGCCCGCGGACCACCCGGTGAAGTGATGCGCCAGCCCGGCGTGGCAGTCGTAGGGCAGGCTCGCCACCCCGTCGCCCTTCACCGCCATCCACACCCATGCGCCGTTCACCTGGCGACGCCCCGCTCCAAGCAGTGGTGGCCGTTTCTTTTTTTTTCTGGGGGGGAGATGGTTTAGGTGTTTCTCTTTTTTTTCCTGCAGATGTTCTTTCATTTTTGTTTAGTGGTTGCTTTTGTTGCTATTTTGTTTCTGGGGAGTTTCTTTTTTAGGCGTTTTTCTTTTCTTTTTTTCTGGGGGGGGGGATTTTGATCCCTTGAGGAGGTTGATCCCTTGCTCCAAGCAGGTACTTGTTGCTTTTGTTGCTATGTTATTCTGGGGATTCTGTTTCAGGTGTTTGTTGTTTCGTGGGGAAGTTGCTCCCTTGCAAGCAGTGTTTTTTTTGTGTTTCTTTTCTTGTCTGGGAAGTTGATCCCTTGAAAGCTCCTCGGACGTGTCAAGTACATCTGACTCGAAATCGCAGGCCTAAGGGGTGAGAAGGGGGGCACCTGGGTTGCACGGCATGGCTTGCCTCCGAAAGGAGTTGCTGCTGCAAAGCAGCGGTGTTCTGAAAAAGACGAGCGTCGGTGTCCCTCGGGGAAGCAGGTTTGGAGGTGGTTTGGAGGTGCTCATTTCGAGTGCGCCCAGCGCAAAACAAGGAACCAGTGGCAAAAACATGAAACCAATCCAAGCAGGTTCAGAGAAAAAAGGGTACCTTGAAAAAAAAACATCCATATGTGTATATTATATGTGTACATACGTATATGTTTGCTTGCTTATGTATGGTGTTGCCTCCATGTGTTTATGCGCAGCCCCCTGCATGGGAGCACAAGAAAGGAACCTGCCTGCACGTGCTTCCATACCATGCCGAAGCCCGCATCCACGGTGGGAGCGTTGGCGCCCTCGCAGCCCATCTTCTTCACGTTGCAGCACCACACCTTCTTCTGCGGCGACCTCACGGCTCCGCTTTCGGCTCAGGGTCAGCTTTCGCACCCCGCCACCCACCCACCCACCCCCCGCCCTCCCCCAAAAAAAACAAGGCTTAAGAAGGAGAAGTGGGTTGAAAACTCCTAACCCGCGCCTGGGTTTGCAACAGGGGTTGTCAAAAAACAGGGATGTGGACCCTCAAAATGGTGGTGTTCCTTGTTCTTTTTGGTTGGTGGTTTGTGGTTTGACCCATCCCTGTGACTACGATGGCCCTAAACCAAGTGTTCCCTGTGACGGCAGCATCATCTTCGCTATGTTTGGTGGTTTGATTTGGAAGTTTGAAGGCCGCACAAGAGTGATTTTGTTTCGGCTTCCTTTTTAACCTACCCTCAACAAACAGGAAGTCAACAGGAAGCCAACCACTTGGAGGGTGCCAAACAATTTGAGACAAACCACGCAAAGATGCACATATCCGCTTTTCCCCACTCAGACCAACGCCAGTTCCTAGCCGAACCTCTCTCACCCCACAAACTTCATGGGTCAGTCCAGTCCCGCAACTCGGAGTTCAAGGCAAAGGCTGGGTTGTGTTTTTTTAAAAAAAATAACACGATATACATATATATATATATATATAAGTGAATTGCCTTGTTTTTAGAGGAAGTTAACCCTTGTGATCGTTGGAATAAAAAAATGTATATAAGTTTGGCGCTGTTTTAAGGGGGACATTTGAATTGCGATTTTTAATTGACTTATGTCCTTTCGTTTCCTCCTAGGGGAATTCGCATGACTTAGTGCTATTCAGCACCCGGCGCTGCTGGATTGAATCAGTGTTCGATCTGTTTTCCACCAAACAAATAGCAACACACATGCATTTGTCATTGCAATGCTCCACAAAAAATACGTCACGCGAATCGATTTCCCCCAGTGTCGGCGAAAATTATCGCGCGGCTTTTGGCCCGAGACGAGCGGACTCCCCCCCCTCTTGCTTGCCGCAGAGGCGCCAGGCCCGCACGAAGTTGTTGAAGGCCGCCTCCACCAAAAAAAAAAAGGCGGGAAGGCACGCGTGGGGATCGGATTGAGGGTGAGGCGGGAAGGGTGGTTCAACCCATTTTGGGACGCAGGGACGGGGCGGGGGGCGGGGGGCAGTTTGTTTCGGGCACCAGGGTCCAAGCCCTTTTTCGGTGCAGCTTCCAGCAAAACGAGCATGGCGCTGCTATTGGTCAAGAAAGGCTTCGATGCAAGGCGATGCATTTTGGAAGCACTCTCGTGTGCTAGTGTCCTGTTCAGGCCCCATTTTGTCACAGCCCCTTCTTCGTGGTTTGGAGCCCGGTGGCTTGGTGGTGTTAAGGTCGGGTGGTAAACTCCGTTTACCCACTATAAGAACTAGAGGTAAAGATACCAAATGACCACCAATCCAAACCACCAATTGAGGCTTGGCGTCAAAAAATAACACGATACTATCATACACAAGAATAAAACGGGAAAGAAGAAAACGTTCATGCCCCTTCCCTTCCCCTCATTTTTCGCAAAGCTCCCAATGGCTGTAGCTACATTGCTCTGCCTTCAAGGCTCATAGAGCCGATATGCTGTTGAAAACTGAAAAGAAGGAATCCACAGAGCGGATTACACCAAAGCTTCCAACGCCCCAACCCAAACCTGCTGGGGAATCAAGCTCCGGCCCATCGCCGTCCCAGCCCAAAAAACACACAACAACAAACGCGTCTTTGGGGGAAACATGTTGTGTGTTGGTGTGTTCTTGTTTTTTTTTTTGTGTGTGTGTGTGTGTTTCTTCTTTGCGCTGCGCATGGTTGTTCTTTTCTCCAACGGCTGGTTGCAAGGGCACGCTCAAGGGAAGCCAACCAGACTACTGGTGACAAATGTGGTGTTTGTGGACAGGGTTGTTCTCTCTCAAAATTCCCCCCACCCACCCACCCACCCAAAAAAAAACAAAGCAAAAAACTGCAAACACACACACCAAAAAAAAAAAAAAAAAAACACCCCATCCACCCCACTCCCCCACCCCCCAGCCTGGCAGTCGAAGGGCTCCGAGGCCGCCGCATGCACCTGGCACCCGGCCGCCTCCACGGAGCAGGCACGGCACACGTCGCACTCCACCTGACGCCAGGGACGCGCCGACGCTCCAGGGACGTGCTCGGAGGGCCGGTGCTCGGTGCTCGGTGCCGGTGGGTCCAGAGACAAAAATAAATCTCAGCCAGCTGGTTTTGGGGTTTCTTGTCCTTTGGTTGCGCTGGAGGGAAAGAATCAGTTGGCAACCCCGGAAAAGGGTTCTTTTTCCTTGAGGTTGGTGGAAAACCTCCTGAGTTGGCAAACTCCTCCGGAAATGAAACGTTCTTCCTGGCAGTTGGGACCCCTCAGTTGGGTTCTTTTCCTTTAGGCTGTAGAGACTTCTCCTAAAGACTAACCCCCCATTTAAGAAGGGGACTCCAACTTGTATCACAGAAGTGGGGATAAGCCCCGAGTGATCCCACAACCCTGGACTCCTCAGTTGCCAACCCCGGAAAGTAAGGATTCTTCCTGGCAGTGACCCAGTTCAAACTCCTCCGGAAATGAACTAAGCAGAATCCCTCGTTGATTCATGGGGCTCGGTGTCTCCTGGCAGTAGCAATTCAACACCAGGGAAACGCCCGGAAAAGCTTCAAGGTAGACTTAATCCCGGGGCTGGTGGATTTCCCTCAAAGGGAAGCGCCTGGTTTGAGAATGGCTGGGGAAAGCTTTAACGGAAGGAGTTCTAAGACCGGAATCTCCAACGAGGAGTCCATGCTGGTTTGCAAGGGGGCAACTGAGAACTACACCTGGAATGAATGACTGATGACTGACGATAACATGAGGAATAACTTATAGAACGATGCTTCGATAAATGAAACTACGCTAACATTGGAATATAGGAGGCCACGGTACCTGATATCAACAAAAATATTGGTCCGTTGCATGTTTTTGATCGCCCTCCTCTTCTTTTGTGTTTTGCGGGGGGTCTTCTCAGAGGGCACCTCATCGTCTTTCTTGTTTTGTGTTTCTGTTTTGTGTTTGTTTGCTGTTGTTTTTTGGGGGGGATGCACCAGTTTGCTGGGTCTACATGCCTATGGTGAGGCAAACCCAAAGCTGCACCATCTTGACAAACGCCAGCTTCTAGTTGTTTTTTTAGGAACAGGACATCCTACCGACAATCCGCGTTGGCGGGAAATGTTGGCAAGTTCCCCGTAGAATCTCCAGTGGTGGTTTCCATGGTGAGGAGACACACGCCCCAAAACGGCCTTTTTCACGGCCGCTGGAGGAAAGAAGAAGAAGAAGAAGGAGAAAAACAAAAACGCCCGAACCGCACCACGGTAACGACAAAGCACCTGGATCCGGCTGTAGGCCAGCGCGCAAGCCTCAGCTCCAATTTCACGCGCTACTCAAATTGCCAAAGACCAGGGAGAAAAAGGGTTTACATGGGTAATGTTGACCCCATATTCGTCAACTCTATTTTTTTCGGGGTTTAGTGGTTGGAATCATCACTGGTGGGGGACTGTTGGGGGGTTGAAATTCATCTGGGGTCAACATTCTTGGAAGCTTGACCACCTTTTTAGACCAGTGGCAAACCCAGGTCCGAAGGTCGATTCGAACTTCGGAGGGCCGAGAAAAAGCGCTCCGCTCCCCATGACTTTGCCACCGGTGGGTTTCCCCATGCGCGCGTTGTCTTGGAATCCCATGGTTGCGGATGGACGAAATCCACCACTTGGAAACCCTGGAAAAACCATGGGTTGGCACAAGGGAATGGAACCATTCCGGGGTTTCTTGGGTGCAGAATTTCGGCCATCGGTATCCAGTGTGAGTCGAATGGCTGCTTGATCACTTTGAAGTGGATCTGCTCCAAAAATGGATCCCTGAAATCCCCGTTTTCCACCATCAGCTGACCCAAAACCCTTCTCAGGTGCTCAAACCCAAAGCACCAACACGGGGCAAAACATTGGGCACATCGCCCAATCGGCGCCAGTTGGGCTAAGTCCCCTTGGGATCAAAAACTCGGGCGCCCGGAAGTTGGGATCGATCCATTCCCCGATCCAAGACGGTAGGTCCTTCAAAAAGCGTCCGAGCAAAGCGGCCCGGGGCAAACTCGGATTCGCACACCATGGGCCTGTCGTTTTTGTTAAAAGAAACCCAAAATGGCGTCGGTTTTTTTTTTGGGGTTCCTCCCCCAAAAAAAATTCTCCCTTGGGTTCCTCACCCCTCGCAAGAAACAGACGCATCAGAAGTATCTCTCCAGGGACCTTCATGGGTGCCAGGAAGGGCCATTTGGCGGCAAAGGCTAGGCTGGGACCCAGGTTTTCTGCAACAACCAATGGGAACTCCTGCACTTTGGGAGCCTTCTTTCTTTGGTTTTTCCCAAGCCCCGTCAGGGGCGTCCAACAAGAAAAACCTGTTGGAGGTCCTCCAGATTTGAGAGGTTAGAATAAGTTGGTACCCGATTCTTGTTGCTACTGTTGCTGCAGTCTATTTTAGTAGGGGAACCCACCCCAACAAAAAAAGAAGGCACTGGCATATAACTTAGAACTCGGTCAGCTTTCAATGGCCCCCTTGACCCCCGGAAAAAAGTCAACCAACAAAAAAACGGTTCTCTCAGACCGGATTTGCAGGGCCCTTCCTGTTTCCTGCTCGCAAAGAGCACTTGTACAACCATCACCCGCTACTGTGGGATGGGCGAAATCCTGCACCACCTAAGGAACGATGATTCCCCTGCAAATACCAACAAACAATGGTTTCCCATGGTTTCAAAGTGGTGCGATTTCTGGATTTCGATTTTCCATCCACAGTATTGGGATGGGGCCCCAAGTCAGATGCCATCCGTCTTCGCGCCGTCGGCGCCTTTGAATTGCCGCGGCGCATTGCCGTGGCCGGAGAAGACGTGGTCCGTGGTCCAGGAGATGCGGTCCTTGCAGGAGCTGCTCTCGCCCTTGTAGGTGCCTCGGTGCGGTCCGTGCGGTCGCGTTTTAGCTGAGCCATTAGCACGTAGATAACCCTCGTAAATGGCTTTAAATGGAATGAAACTCATCGAAATCAAACTAACCGACCAAAAGGACACTTATCTGCCAACTTCACAAAAATCGAAAAAGGGTGAATTCAGAATTGGACCACCGAACTAAAGGACCTTTTCCGGTTTTTGCTCGTCCCCCCCCCCAAAAAAAAAAAAGTACGCGTCGAAAATCGCCGAGAGCTCGCGCCACAAAAATCGCGGCGGAGGCGCAGACTGCATCGCAGCCCAGGGGGGACAAGGTGGTCTGCGGGCAGCCCGCCTGGTAGTGGCTGCAGCACCTGAAATTTCTGACAGCACCCACGTGGAACCCCTGGAAACCAAAAAAAAAAAACGAACCAAACATGCAGACCAAGCTGACCCGAAAAAGAAGAAAAGAAGAAACAAAGAAGCAGGTGATACTGTGGATGGAAAAGCGCACCACTAAATGAAACCATGGTTGAAACCAGAACTTTTGCTGGTATTTACACGGGAATCGAACCATTCCAGGGTTTCTGAGGTGCTGCGAAGTGGATTTCGTCCATCCACAGTATCTCCTGCAGCCCCTTTGAACCCTTGCGGTACCGTGACCCGGAGCCGCTCCGAACCATCCCAAAGCGTTCGCTAGAGCCCCAGCAGCTTCCATCTGTTGAGGAAAAAATACCGGCGGCTGCCATTGAAACAATCGCCACTGTTAGGTTCCAACTTAAGGGAATGGCTCGGAGACTGTGAGAAAAATCTGCCACTTTTGGAGGTTCCAAAAAGGGAAATGGCTCGGAAACCGTGAAAACAAACTGCCACTTTTGAGGTTCCCTTCAAAGGGAAATAACAAAGACCCCAAGCCTTCTCCTCCCTCCAAAGCACTCCACCCAACCTGTTGGCCGCCAGAGGGCCAGTCCTGGCGCGCGGCGCCCCAGGCGCGCGACGCGCCGGAGCAGTGGAACTTCTCGCAGCCCTTCTGCGTGTGGTCGCAGCACCAGTTCTTCCTCAAGCGGTCAGAGTTGTCCGACTCATGGACCTTCAAGGGCTGGGGCTATGGGGCTGTGGGGCTGTGGGGCTACGGGGGGGGGGGGGGGGCTACCCATGGATAAGCACTCATGGACCGCAAGAAGGGCTAGGGGGCCACGGGGCTGTGAGGGGGGGGGGGGGTATCCATGGATAAGCCCAGGATAAGACGAGGCAAAGCCCTTAATAAGGCCTTATTAGGAGGTTAGTTCGGGGGGCTCCATGACGGATGGATCCGAGCATTGTTGCGTGTTGAAAGGGAGAACTGAGCAGAACCAACAAGGGTGCGCCCAAAAAGACAGCCAGAATTGCAAACAGAAGGATTAAAAGAGCAAGTCCAAGAGATAGGGATGCGAACCTACAGGTACTTGCCAGAAGAATACAGAAGTGGCATAGTGGCTGGCAATCAGCTAGCCTGCCCACAGGTACAGTTCGCTCAAAATTCAGGCATCCAAGCGCACCACACCACACACCCCAGCCGCTGTAACTCTACTTGGGTTGCAATGCAGTTGCTTCCTACGCAGCCGCTCCGATCAGATTGCGCTTCAGCACCGTGAACCCACCGTCCTACATTCTAAGGGTGGGAGTAAATACCCCTTGTTCATACCCCTCGGCTTCCGTGGTTTCCAACCCACTTTATAAGGGGTATATACCCCTTTGGGGAGAGGGGTATGAACATCAGCAGGCCTCTTGGGTTAATTTGTCCAAGGGGTATGTAAAAGGCGTATGTACGAGCACCCCTGGATACATGCAGCGCTCCCTCAGCTGCTGGCCTAGGCATGACGTCGGAACATAAACTGCAGCCACCGGAGACCCGCGGTGCATGGCAACCGGGCCTTCTCGATGCTCATGTGGGCTGGGGCTCGGGAGAATCCCGCATAAGCTGAACCTCCATACAACATCTAGGCTCCGAATTCTCCTTCATGGGCGCTTATCAAGCCCTTCATAAGGCCTCATTTGGGCCTATTAGGCCCCATGCTTCATCGCGCTGCAAAAAGCAGAGCAAACAAGCAAAGCCAAATCATGTTGCAGTTCCACACACACGGCCTTGGGGTGGTTGGGGCATTACTTTTTTTCCTATTAGTAATATTTTTTGTTTGTTCTGTGTTGCTTCTTTTGCGTGATATTCCACCCTTTGTGCCACATTTTCGCATTAGGCTTGTACCACTAGAGATTCTACAAGCGTTGATTTATCTCAGGGAAAACCCTTCTCCAACTTCCAGCGCAACCTGAGGTCACCGAAGTCCTTTCCACGGCACTTGGAGTCCGACCAGCCCTGCTGCCAGTTGAAGAAGCCCGCCTCAGCCGCCCGCTCGCTCCCGCAGCCCCCCAGCCCCCGCTCGGCTCCCGCCCCCCTCTGCCACTCCTGTCCCCATTCACAGCCCCACAGACCCGAAGCAAGTCTTCCTGAGCCATTGAGTTCCCAGTTTTTAAAAGTCGGCCCCTTTGCCCGTTACCCCTGTCTCTGAAGAGGGGTTCTTTCTAGAGAATGCCAGGCCTCTCGTATCAAAGTCCCCATCGCGGTTTTGTCCGATACACGCCAGCAAAGAAGATGGCCCAACGGTTCCCGTTCGGTTTACTCATGTCCTTTGCCCGCTTGGATGGGACTTGTGCAATCTACGTTCATTGTTGAGGACCCTTGTTTGCTCCTCATGTTGGCGTTCACTTCGGGTAGGCAGGAGCTAATTGTGTTCAGCTTTGTTCCACCAGAAAAACACAAAATCCATGTCAAGGAAAAGAGAGCAACCTCACGAACCAGGTAATCATCAGGTAACAAGCCAGGTACGACCTGAACAACCAAAAAACGACGACCAGCCACACATCGGTTTCGGGCGCTCGCAAACTCCCAACTCACCGGGCCCACCTGGCTAAGGGTCAAAGATAGGTACCCAACAAGGACTACAACCTGCGGTTCCCTTCATTTTGACCAAACCCCCACCTCGCAGTCGTAGATCTTCCCTGTGGCATGGCCCATGCCCTCCTCCACGTGGGTGTGCAGGTGGAACTCCTGAGAAAGCCGGGCGCGCCTTCCACCTGTGGCTTGTCAAGACCCATGGGATCTCATTTTGGTTAGGTGAATTTACCACCCATTTTAGAACCTATTTTAGTGGGGATTGACCTATTTTAGTGGTTGGATTGAATCGGATGTTCACTGGGGTACGGGGTTTTGACCCATGGCCATATCCAGTTGGGTCACGATCTGAGTTGGAAATGCCAAACCCCCAAACCCCACTTGGTGGGGCACAGAACATATCTCACAGTCTGGCTCATCAGTCTACATGCAAAGTAGGTAGACCCCAAGGCCCGCTGCCAAGAAAAATCGACAGCCTGTTGGTGTTCCTGGGTGAGACTTGGGGCTTCTCGCTCCCGAAGTTGCAAATCACCCGGGCGTTCTGCTTGTCCGAAGTTCACACTGGGTGGGGCTCCGAGAAAGTCTTGGTCAACAGGTTGAAATTGAGTTGCATGTAAGAACTTTTTGCGAAGTCTTGCCGCATTTTGTTTGTGTTCGGTGCATGTCTGCTGCACTTGTTCCTGCAAATCCCTCCTGTCCGGCTTGTTTTCACACATGCATAACGACACCTAGTTCGCGATATGCCTCCACGTTTGCCCAACACATGGTGGAACAAGACTACCATCCTTTGGCAACAGAAGGGCACCGAGCTACCGTCAGGTGATTGAAAACATGAGCCCTATTCAGAATTGCCGCAGTTGCGCCCAGTGGTCACACCATATCACAAGCATCCGGGCTTCTCCCTTCTACTTCTCGTTTGCACTTCCCAGTGCCCAGCAAACCCACCGTGCCCGAGGTCACCATACCAAGTCTCCGCCCTCTGACTGGAATTCATGAGCCCCCAAGAACTTGAGGCCCAACAAATGCGCCCTTGAAACATCTGAGAACGACCTGCCATGCAAACCTGAGTAAGTGGGGACCTACCCAACCCCCCCCCCACCCCACCCCCGGGCCGAGGTACCCCGTGCCAGGAGCCTGGGCAGCCCTTGTTGAAGTGGTCGCAGCAGAAAGCCTGGCGACTCGCGACCCACATCGCTTGGCAGGCGACCCATTGGCTGCGCAGAATGGTCTTCTCTTTTCATGATTAGACTTTATTGCTTGCTTCACATGGAGCCACTGGTAAAATGTAAAATGTATCCTAAGTCTACCCCAGTCTTGGTCTTGCATCGCTTCTTTCTCAATCTTTTGTCATTAGTTTCTCATTCTTTGTCCCACTATTTCTCATTATTCTCTTTCTTGCATGTTCTTCTCTTTCTCATTCTTGTTCCCAAAAGCATTGCAAAAAAGTTCCTCCCCTAAAATCGTTAGCCCTATCGCGCAGCAAAATGCAAAAAATGAGCTCAGGCGATATCCCCAACAGCATGCGGTGCTCTTTTAGCGCTCGCGCCACCCCGCAGCCCTCGCAGAACCTCGTGGAACCCTGGTGGAACCCTGGTGGAACCTTTACCTCAGGGGCGCCCCGGACCACCCCGGAGCCTATCTGGGCTGAGACCCCAAAGCTTTCAGCTGTTGGGAGAAAAAAACATGCGACACAAAGAGCCCATACATAGCAAGAGACACGCGCGCACACGCAGAGCGAGAGACATGAACACAAGCAGAGCATGCAACTTGCACGAGAGAACTCGCGCAGAAAGTTCCACAAGAGAACACGCCCAGAACTGCATGAGAGCCAACTGCACGAGCACACTTGCACGAGACGAGAACACCTGCACGAGAAACTAAACATATTATTTTATGCCGGCGCGGTGGGCCAAACCCACTCTGCGAAAATGACACCCTCTGCGGGGCGTGTGGTCGATGCGCAAAAAACTTGGGACTTCGTCTGCATTTTGACTTGCCCGCGCGATTCTTTGCAGGGATTGGATTGTTGGTGTCGGTGCGCAAAAATTGGGAAACTGTCTACTTGTTGACTTGCGCGTGCACAGCACCCGTTCTTCCAGTTTGGCTGTTTTTGTGGGGGAAGGGGGGCGCTAAACATTCTGAGCAACTTAGCACCCAAAGAATTGCTTGTTTCAGCCTGCTGGTGCATGTCCTTCTGTTTGTTCGGTGCTTGGTTTAGTTGTTTGCTTGTTTGTCTTGTTGATTTGCTTGTTTTTGTTGCTGGTTGGTGCTTGCCTTGGCCGCGTGTGGCGACCTTTCACAAGCTGGAAGAATTTAGGATGTGCGGGTGCTCCCAGAGACTTGCCTCACAGGAAGCAGACAGAAGGCTGTCTGCCAAGCATGACAGCGGGCAATCCACGACTTGTCCTCTGCCAACTTCCAAGTTTGCTAGCTTGAAAGCCGCCTGCAGAATCCCCTATAGTCTAGCTGGTTTTCGGATACTCGGCCCTACAACATCCGGACAAAAGTAGACCAAAGCTTCAACCTCAAAACGTCAGATCCGGCATGGAGGGGGACGTCACTTTAGAGAGCCTGGAAAAGGGGTTTTCAAGCAAATGGCCATCCCTGTTTCCTCCGGGAAATCGAAAGAAGAAGCTTCGGCTTGGCACTTGCCCAATGCAAAGGCGTCCGATCCGCCCGAACACCCACTCAACATGGATTATAGCCAGTATAGGAAGGGTATATTTCTCCACTTACCCATCTTAGATCAGGCCTTCTTCACGCCTGACCAGCCGAAGTACCAATTCTTGTACCCCGCGTCGCAATCATAGTCCGTGTCGTGCTCATGGTGGTCGTGATGCTCGTGATGCTCATGGAAGTATTGGTAGATGGGTTTGGATGGCACCGGCACCGGGACTGGCTTGCGGATGATCTCCGTCTTCCTCAGGAGAAGCTGATGAGCTATTGCTTATTCTCCCGATTTTTTTCTTCGGAAAACGATGCGACTCATTGCTTTGCTTTCTTTGCCAGCCACGGCGTTTGGGCCCTTCCTAGGGAACCTTCTTTGGGTTAGGAAGGCAAGCCGACAGCAAAGAGCCACGTCCCCCGCCTGTGATATTCTCAAGGCTGATCCCCCCCAGCGCCTCCACCCTGTCCGAGAACCCCCCCCCAAACAAAAAAAAAAAGGAAAAGGGATTGAGACCTCCCCTCTGTCCACGCCCCTCACGGAAAGATGCAGCGCATGTTGAATGTTTCAGGTACCCTTTTCGTGGTTTAAATGAACTCAAATTCATCCAAACCATCCAAACCAAGCAAGGCCAACCTAAGTGCCTGCTTCCTCCCCCCCCAAAAAAAACTCTGGTGACATCCCCAACAGCATGCGGTGCTGTTTTTAGTGCTCGCACCACCCCGCAGCCCTCGCAGAACCTCGTGGAACCCTGGTGGAACCCTAGTGGAACCCTGGTGGAACCCTGGTGGAACCCTCGTGGAACCTTACCTCAGGGCCGCCCCGGACCACCCCGGAGCCTATCTGGGCTGAGACCCCAAAGCTTTCAGCTGTTGGGGGAAAAGAAACAAAGGAAGAAGAAGAAAAAATGGCCCCAACACCCCGTCCTCATTTCGCGCCTCCGTTTCAAGCTTCTCCGTTTCACGCCTCGCTTCGCTTGAGCCCAAGGGGCCCAGGCACCGGGACCTTGATGAACTTGGGCTTCACCTGGAAGGTGTGCCTCGGACGACGTGACTTGGGAACTCCCGAGATCCAAACATGCGCAACGTGTCCGAGGCTCTCAGCTGCCCACCACTCCCACAGAACCACTGGACCAACAAAACACAACAACACGGCCGGTGTCATTATTTGGTAAACGGCCATTATAGGAATCACAGGAATCATTTCATATTGTAACGCCCACCCCCCCCCAAAAAAAAAAAGAAGAAGAAAGTACCCTCAAAAAACCCAGCAGTCACCAGATTTTCCCGAAGTCTACCGTTGCTCAATTTACTGGGGTCATTATTTTGACGGTTCTGGTGGGTTTCAAAGGCAGAAAATGGTGGGTTGTTTCCCTTTAACCCACCACTGAACGGGGTGACTTTGATCATGGTAAAATAATGAGGCCAGAATTCGGAAGCACCAAATGTCCATTGGGCGTGTCTCCTCTGAGCTTGCCTCGACCAGCGGGGCAAAAGCCACGGTGGTTCACAAAGGGGACCCCAGAACAAAATGTGCTTAAGTGCTCTGGAAAAATTAGACCTTTTTCCAGTAGCTATAGGTTCCCTTCCGTTCAAAGCCAAGTACAAACGAAGGAGACAAACCACTGTTCTAACGCCACATCGTGTAGCTCCAAAGCGACCGAGGAAGCGTCCAATAGTCTAGCATGGCTCATGTAGTAAAAGAGTTGGACACATTTGTTGGCTCGTGTCCATTATTAGTGGCTCGCGGCCCCGGACCTAAGCAAAAAAGGGCAAACGAAAGTGCCACGCCTTTTTCGAATAATCAAAAGGTGGGCCGCAATAGGGTTGAGAAACCGCCCTTCAGTTCGGATATGATCACTTTTCGGAAAATTCGAGCTGGATCAATCTGCAACCTGAGCTCGTGGAACATATGCCCCTCAAAACGGGTACCCACCACTCCCCGAGAAAACAAGTTCCCAACGGGGAAAAGATAGGTAGTGGACGTCACTCATGAATAAATTACGGTTGCCTCAATTTCGAATGACTTACTTCCTTCTAACCGGCAAACCTTAGATTGAAATAGACTTCGGCTCAAAAGGCGAGTCGAAGTCGAAGGGGTCGATCTTTCGAGTCTCGTGTTCCTCTTGTTTCAGGGAACCGATATTGGCGACCTGTGATTTCCCTGTTCCCTTGAAACCAACCCCAAAGGGCGCTTAGATTGTATGACCCAACCTGTTTGGGCCCCTTCCTTTCACCCACTTGTTTTCGGGTAAAAAAACCTCACCTCCTTCCTCACAGGCACACAGACACACACTGGATGGACGCATTGGATGGATTGGATGGAGATAAGGTCTATTTCTTTAACGACACGCGCACACACACACACACACACACACACACACACCCGCGCGGAGTCGCTTTTTTTTTCACTTGCAAAACCTGACCGAGGTGCTTGACAATGGTGTGCCCCGGCACCGGCATCGGAATCACCTTGGGGCTGTCCGGCACCGGGTAAGGGATCTCCTGGCGCCGGGATTCAAATTACCCAAAAGGAAGCTTGAGAATTGTGTTGTCTGGCAACTCCGAGGGTGGTAATTAGAAAGGTGTCTCTATTTCCAAGCTGGGGACATAAACACCCATCAAAAACAGGTACCCGGGAGAAATAGCGCCAGAACTTCCTGAACAACGAAAAAGGGCCGGCCTTCTGGCTGTCCTTTCGGCTTCTCTCTCCGTAAAGAGGGCAGAAACCTTAAGGCACTCCGAAACCAAACAAAAAAAAGGAAGCCCAGGCCCGGGGCCAGGATCAAAACCTGACTTCAGAACTCGGACCAGCAACTGCCTTCCCATGGTGAGCATAACTTCTGCCCCGCATCGATGTGAGCGCCCGCCAAAAAACAAACAAACCGGAAGACACGGGCAAGCTCTGCTCAGCTTCCCATGGTCCTTGGTTTGGAGTGTGGTTCTTTAAGGCTGTGGCTCAAACAAATGCACCAAAATGGCGCCTTGGCAAATGGCCCCAAAGACTAAAACCTGCGTAACTCTAGCTCTTGAATTTTGAGCCACACCCCCTTCGGAGGTGTTCCGGTGGTTTTGGGTGTCTTTCAACAAGAACCAACCCTCTCAAGGCCTTGAAGGCCGAGCTTTCTCTCTCTCCCTCTCCTTGTAGGTGACCTTGGTGTGCGGCGCAGGTGCTGGGATGTAGTGGGGCACGTAGACATTCTTCACCTCGCTCGACAGCTCCGGGCCCCGGGAAAGGCGGCTCCGCACACGACTCCCGCGAGATGTTCGGCATGGGGCGCGGCTTTGCTGCTGAAAAAGACCCCCGCACAAAACGGGTTCCCCCCCTTTAAAAAAAGCGCATCCACGGATACAAGCTTCATGTCAACTCGCCATCTGCAAACCTTGGGTGATGGGTCAAGAGTGCAATACATATCGACCCCTCGACCCGCCTTGTGCACCGTGTGGTACACGTCTTTGTTCCTGGGCTTCGCACCCCAACATTCACTCCATGCTCGGTCGCGGGTTGCCTCATGGATGCTCCTCGTCCGGCATTGGTTCTTGGCTTTGCTTGCTGGAGCTCAAGGAGAAATGGAATGACCCCCATGGACCATCCAACTGGTTGTTTGGTCCCGAAACACTAACGGAAGACTAGGGGAAGAAGCCGGAAGACTACGGAAGACTAGGGGAAGAAGCCGGAAGACTACGGAAGACTACGGAAGACTACGGGCGTCCCCGGGTTCATTCCCGGACCTGTTGATTCACGGACCAGCAAGTTGGTTTGGCCTCAAACGGCCCCAAAGGCCGCAGCAGTTGCCAAAATTGGCCGTGGGGGTGGCCTACCTGAGTCAGAACCTGCATCCCGCAAGGAAGGGAGCAATAGACAACCAGAGATCCCTAAGGAGAATAACCCGGTGGGCTGTCCCCGTGCCACCATGGGACCCAAAAAAAGCAACCCCAATTGACCCTTTTGTGAAACCCCTCTCACTCACCTCACCCGACCCACACAAAACGTAAGCGGTCACAGGTGCGTTGCCAGCCGAAAGCCCCTTGAGTCAGGCGCAGGAAAGTTGGCGAATGTCCCCACCCTCCTTGTCTTGGGGCGAAATGGGATCCAACCCGAGACCTCCAACTCAGCAAACCCAAGGGCCCCCCTGGCCTCGCTGAATTTCTTCCTGAACGGCATGAAAGGCAGGCGTCTGGGTGCCTAGTTGCCCCTACCAGCCCCCTTAGAAACAAGGGTTGGCCACTTACACTTTGGCCTGCCTTCTTAAGATTAAGTCACTGAGGGCCTGCAGCCGCGGTGTTGGCCCCTGACAGCTTTGGACTATTTAATGGTGTCACTGCAAGTGGGTGTTTTTTTTGAACCCCGCCTAAAAAAACTGTACCCAAAATGGAACCCTGGCAAGTGGAAAAACCTGCGGTTTGCCCCTCCTGTCTAATTTTGAGCCACAGCTTTATTTAGGGCCAATACTGTGGATGGACGAAATCCTGCACCACTGAAGGAACCCTGGAATGATGATTCCCCTGTAAATACCAACCAACGTTTTGGCTTCCCATGGTTTAAAAGTGGTGCGAAATGGATTTCGTCCATCCACCGTATTGAGGGCGTCAGCAACTCGGAGACTCGGGCGGGCTGCACGATCACCGGCTTGCACGTGATGCCTTTCTCGTAGCAGCAGTAGCGCTGGTGCTGGGCGCTCCACTTCTCCACGTCCAGGTGCTCCGACTCAGGCGGCGGCTTTTGTTTTTTGTTTTTTTTGTTTGGGGGGGGGGGTATTCACTGGTTCAGAGCCATACCGTTGATGGACAAAATCCTGCACCTCTGGATGAAACCCGACAAAAGTGGAGTTCGTAACTTGCAAACGGGGGGATGCCCCAAGGGGCGATAGAAGGGACCCTGAAGACAACGCTGGCTTTCACGGGGCGTCTGCCTGCGCTTTAAGGCTTTGTGTTTGTTTTGGGCCCCTATGTGGGCTTTTCTCTTTTTAGGGGACCTCCCCCAAAAAGAATTATGGTGTTCCGTTGGTTTTCCAGCATGGCCATGGGGATGCAGAGGGTGGAAGGGTTTGTGGTTCGTGGTTTGTGTGTCCTGTTAGTTTGATGGTTGGAGGGTGCTTGATGTATCCACGTGGTGTGTGTGTGTGTTTGTTGGTTGGTGCTCCTTCTCTGAATTCCAGCATTTGTTGGATGAGTGTTTGACTTGAAAAGGGCAACAAAGCAGGACAGTGGCGTTGCGGTTCGATTGGTTGATCCTAGTTGTTTCGGAGCGGGCATGTTTAGTCATCTGCATACGTGTTTCATAGGTGCTGCCAAACAGGGCAGGCATCAAGAAAGCCAGTATTCAGGCGCTTCATCATGACGGCCCACATTATACCAAGGCATCGCGAGTGCATGTTGACAGAATCGGTCGGCCAACCAAGCAGTTCAATCGGAGCTTGTCAAATACACCGATGCCGACTGGCTCTAAGGCACGGACAAAAAATAACGGGCTATGCAATGCTTGGGTTGACTGCTATGAGCAGCCAGGGGCCTGTTCCATCAGCAGAAAATGAAAAAATGAAAAGTTGGTCTTGACGAAAAAGTGATGTCGCAATATCCAAACTTTTCGTCAAGACATCACTCAAGACATCACTTTTCGTCAAGATATCTACTCAGAGGCGGTAGCAATCTCCAAACTCTGCCGAACTGAAGAAAGAAAAAGCTTCGCGGAATCTCGGGGCTTCGGCTTCTTTACCTCGTCCTATTCATAGCCAAACCCCCCCCAAAAAAAAAAAAAAAAAACGGCCTGGACCTCACTCCCCCCCCCCCCACCAAAAAAAAAAACTCCCATCACCCCCCTCCCCTTGCTTGCTTGCGCATCGTCCGAGTCCGAGGGGCGAGGGCGCACTGGTAGGGCGGCGGCGCCTTCACGTAGACCGTCTTGTGGTAGGTGACCGGCACCGGCACCGGCTGGTCCAGGGGCACCTGCACCTGAGCCCCGCTGAGTCTGGGGAGGGGGGGGGTCCAAGGGGGAGGCATCACTTCTTCATACCATTTCCCGTTCCTTTTTTTTCTTGACGGGAAATGGTGAATGGGTCCCTTCTCTTCCCATCACCAGCTATTTACTTTCATTATCTCATTCCACGTTCCGTCTAATTCCAAACTAAAGGCATTTTGGAAGGCTCCGTAAGGAAATGAAAGGGGTGGCCCAACTTACCCTGCCTCCCACTAACATGGCACCTGACAGGGGGTCTCTTAAAGAGGAAATTCATCTACCAGGTACCTCCCCATAGGATTTGTTGTTTTTCAGGATACCTAAGGAAGAATACAAAATACCAAGTTCCCCCCCCAAAAAAAAAAAACATAGCTAAGCATGAGGAACCCTAAGGAACCCGAAAGGGGCTCTCAACTACCCACCCACCAACTCCATAAAAGATCCACCCCGGGCCGGCGAGCGGAAGGCCAGCGGAAGGCCAAGGCCAAGGAGGCGAATGGGAACAGCGTTCGTACGTGGGATCCCGACCGTCCACCGAAAAGGGACCGGCTTCGGGAAGGGGTGGCTTCCTGTTGCTCCCTCAGTCCAAACCCCAAGCCCACTCAAACTTGCTCAACTAGCCTTGAACTCGACCCGAGTCCCACTCCAATCTTCAGTCCAATGTATACCTGCCTACCTGCCTGAAACCCGGGGGTTCAATCACCAACCTCCGCGCTACAAACTGGCACAAGCTCCTCCGAGGGGCCGGCACCCGCACGTCATGCACCACCACCTTGGGCTTGTACTCGATGTGTGGGGCACAGGCCCGGTGGTAGTGCTGGCAGCAATAGCTCCGGACCTCGGATTGAAGATGCGAAGGGTCCCCACTTCTTTTTCTGGCCCCAGTAGCTTACCATGATCCAAGTCACCCCCCTTCAGCGCAAAAATGCAAAAAAAGGAACCACCAACCGCTTTCTGACTTTGATGAGCCTCTGTGGTCCTAGTTGGTTCGCATGTAGTGTTTTGTCTTTTGTGTAGATTCTCGTGGGTTTTCCTTTGGGTTTCATTGCACCTTTCCCCTGTTCTTGCAAACAATCCTGAGGCAAGAGAAAGAAAGGGAAACCCCACGGCCTTCCCAACCCTGGGGAGGCACACTCATCGGACATCTCCTGGTTGCTCTGGGCCGAGTCTTTTTTGTGTGCGCGTGGGCCTTGCAAGGGGACGTTTGTAGGAGCCATCAACTGGCCAAGGAGCCCGGAAAAAAAAAACCTTGGGACGGCCAATTGGCCAAGTGTTCTTCTAAGCCCCCCCCCAAAAAAAAACACAAAAAACGGCCACCGAAATCTCTAGGAAGCCTTTCGGCGGGCCGCTGGCCAAGAACCAGCCCGCCTCTTTGCGTTGGAAGGCCTTTGTGGGAGAGTTCCGTATGGGAGGCGCCTACAGTGTTTGCAAGCTCTCTCTTTAAAGCTGGGTGGGCTGGTAATTAGCAACTCCAACATGGCACCCGGAGAGTCATCGCTGATTCGGAGAGATAAACCTTTCTGGTGGCATACGATGTGGGTTTTTCAATTGGCTTTGGGTGGATTTTGGGCCGTTCTTGGGAGTGTTTTTTTGTGGATGCGTCTTTCTCCACAAGCATGTCGCACCCACAATCATCCAGGCATCCTCCCAAACTCCTTTGTAACACAAAATCACACGCAAAAAAAATGAAGAACACGCGAGCTGTTTGAAACCTCAACCTCCTCCCAAACCCCCTCCCAAACCCCCCCCAACACCCAAAAATAAAACCCCGCGCCTCGTCAGACCACTGGTTCTTCCAATCGCTGTAGCCGGTGACCTCAAGCCCCCCGGAAACGGCGAAGCGATGTGCTCGGCTCATCGATCTGCTCGGGCGGGACCCGTTTTGGTCTTCAACTGAGTCTGCGTTCTTTGACGGACCTGCCCCTTGGAACCTCAGAAATCAAAGGTTCACCTTTTCGGAACCAGAAATGCCAGGTCCACCGGTTGGAACCTTGAAATATGGACCAAACGGAAACCAAAAGCCAAAAGGTGTTGCATCTGAGTTGGTTGGCCCCTTCAAGGTGTGATTCAAAAAGGACATCAACAGGAAACCAACGACTTTCGGGGTCCCCTCATTTGGAGACCAAATCTCACAAATGGAGTGGCCCACAAAGGGGTCGAGAGGAAAAATTGGTGAGTTGTTGGGTTCAGGCTTGGTGGGTTCACATGAAGACGTTCCAATTCTTCTACTAAAGACTTCACCGGTTGCACCTCTGAGCGCCATTGGAAAGGTCAACTAACCCGCAGCATGCATCAGCCAACCAACCGACCAACCGCAAGGCCGAGCCTCCCGAAGGATCAAGCCATGCTCCAAGAGTGACTTCCAAACGGGGGACGGCCCATATGATGCTGTGGATGGAAAAGCGAAATCCATGTCGCACCACTTTGACACCGTGGTTGAAACCGGTGGTTGTTGGTATTTACAGGGGAATCATCAGAAACCAGGGTTTCTTAGGTGCTGCGAAGTGGATTTCGCAACCATCCACAGTATGAAACCATTTCTGGAATCCAGGGCGTTGATTGCAAGGAGTCAGACTCTTCCAAGATACACACACACACACACACACACACACACACACACACACACACACACACACGCCCCTCGCAGGACTGGGGGTGTCAAGGGGTCAACATGAGCAAACCAATGATGTAAAGCCCACGTTGCGTTCGGGGTGCCAAAGGCATGTTCCCAAGAACAACTACCAGGTCTTCCAGATTTAAAGAGGTTTGAATAAGGGTACCCGATATTTTTATCTGCAGTCTATTTTACTTGGGGAACCCTCCCCCCAGAAAAGGGTAAAAGGGCACTACTGGGGGACCTAGACTAGAACAATTACTACGAAAAGGTTTGGAACTTTGGGCACACGTCCATATGCACCCCTAGCAGCAGCCGCCTCTCAGTGCTTCTGATGAGCTTTGATTGGGGACCCGTTTGTCTCAGTTCACTTACTCCTTTTTCTGGGGGGGCATCCAACCTGATGTCAATACGGTTTTGACCTAGGAGTTGTTCCCCCCCCCCCCCCCGCCCAATTCAGGGTCTATACCCCCAAAAGACATGTTCATGGTGCCGCTTCATATTCGGACAACCTCAAGATTTATGGGAGTTGATCCATATTCCTGAATGACCATGGGTAAGTGTTCCCCTTCTTAAACATATCCTCTTGGCGGTTTTCCAACCAATGGCCATCCCATGTTCCTCGGACCTTTTCAGAACCCCCCCTAGCGGAGTGTTTTCTTGAGGGTACCCCTCTTGTGCGATCGATTTAAAAAGGAGAACCAAAAGCAAACCACCCATTGTAGGGAAGCTCCCCCAAAAAGGTTGAGACGCCCATATCAACAAAAGGCGACCCCGAGCCCATTCCCTATCTTCGGAACTCCGGGGATCCAGGCACAATCCGGCACTACCAGGGGCACGGGGCGCCCAATGTCGCTCTGCCCCACCGGGGCAGCGCTCCAAACGAAGTACCAGCAAAGACCTCGAAGATGGACGGCTGCGAGTCGGCCCATGCGGCCCAGTGGGGTGTGCAGGGTTGCAGCTCTCACTCCCTGACTGGACTTCTTCCACATGGCGAAGGGGACCAATCCGTGCCACATGCTGTTCGAAAACGAATTCCTCTGGAGCTACTTGGCTGTGGCGCCCTGGTAAGTGGACATATGGACCACAGCCTGCGTAACCACCCGTGTTTATTTTGAGCCACACCCACTTGAGCTCCCCCAAAATGTTTACTTGAACGGGTCCAGACCCGAAAAGTTGAAAGCCGAAACCATCCAAGTGACCAACCATGAGCTCTTTGGCTCGGCAAGGCTTGAGATACGTAGAGAAGCCCAGGTGTTCCCAGTAAGCCTCAAGAGCAACTCCAGACATGCTTCCTTCACTTGAAAGTGGGACCCCTTGATACCAAACTGCCAAAAGTCCAGAAATCGGAGGACAGCTCTCCAGTTCGCAAGCAGGTTTGGGGACTCCTCCAACAAATTGCCCCCTTTCCCAAATGCCCTCTGAGGCCACCCAAAGTGGGGTTGAACAAATGGTGAAGCACCTCGGTCCTGGTGCTTCCACTGAAAAAGCGGGCATGCGCCTTTGAGCCTCCCCAAACGAGACTTCTTCCCTCGAAATAGTCAGGGACCTGCCTCAGGGACCCTGCCTCTTTGCTTGGACAATTTCGATGCAACGCTCCAAACTGTCGGGGGCCCAATGGATTTTCTTCAGCTTCCCTCAACTTGGTTTGGATTGGGTTTGGGCTGGTTGCCCATCTACCCCCTACAAGAACAAGGGGTTCCCCCAAGCCACCAATCCGAACAAACAATTGAGCATAGGTGTCCTTTTGGAAAATAGATGGCCCTGGTAGATGATTGAACCACCAGGTACACCAGGGCCCTCTGTGTTTTAACAAAACCAACCAAAAAGGACACTTATGCAATTGAGGGTTAACAGAATTCTGGCAACACCCCCAGTTGACATTTTGCCAACTGCAGTGGTTCCAATCAGCTTGGGACATCACCTCCAGCATTGATACGAGCCCGCTTCATGTTTCCCAAACACAGGGAGAAATATAAATACATACAGGTGACACTTTTTTTAATATACTAAAGTAAGTTCATCACAAGTGCAAAAACTTATAAATATAATCGCGCATCATCATTTTTCGGGCCCCGGCCGGCGACCAGCGGGAGGAGGAAGATGAAGCAGCAGGCGAACCCGATCATCGGCTTCTCTGTCACCAGGTTCCTCTCCTCAGCAAGAGATCTGGAACCGCCGGGGTATGGTGGAACATGGTTTGCGGGAATGGCTGGTCAGCTTCCTTCGGCAATTGGTGTTGTGGAGTGGTGGTTTGTGGCTAAGGGGTGGTTCCGTTACCTACTGTATTGTGGCATGTGGGATGCACACACCCTTCCCCACTTCACGCCAACAAAAGGAAACCATTGAAAAGCGTAGCTTGAATTCTCATCAGAACACCTGTAGAGCGGGTGCCACCCACTGGCAAGTACCACCACGCGCCCCGCCTGTCAACTCTCGGGCTCTTCGCGTCCCTTTAAAAGGCATTTGGCTCCGGCTGTGTCCAGTTCGTTCCCTCTGATTCTGTGCTGCTTTTTCTCTCGAATTCCGGAATTGAGGGATGGTGAGCTCGTTAGACCGCTCGCAAAGAAAGAAAGAATCCGTGTTTTTTTTCTCAAGTTCCAAAAGCTGACTTGAGGGATGGTGAGCTTGTTTTATACCGCTCGCACAGGGAAAAAAAAAAGTTTTTTGTTTTCAATTTCCAAAAGCTGACTTGAGGGATGGTGAGCTCGTTTTATACCGCTCGCAAAAAAAATGTGTTGCTTTTTCCTCAAGTTCCAAAAGCTGAATTGAGGGATGGTGAGCTCGTTTCATACCGCTCGCAAGAAAAATCCGCTCTTTTTTCTCAAGCTCCAAAAGCTGAATGGAGGGATGGTGAACTCGATTTCTACCGCTCGCAAGAAAAAATCGGCAGACATATTTTTGTTGCCCTCTCCTTGTTGAGGCTGCCTTTGCCGGCCCCCACGTACCTCACGCTGGTGACCTTCTCGTAGGCGCCTTTGCCTGGCATTGCGCCGAGCCGAGATGCCGCGAGGCTGAGGCGCCTACTGGCGCCCGGCGCCGAAGAAGCGGTAGGGCGACGATATTCAAAATCTTCCGAATTTCTCGGCTCCCCTGCTGAAAGTGACTAACTTTTAGTGGCTCAACACGGAAAACCCATGAGTTGGCAAAAAGTTAAAGTCCTAACATCCAAGCAAAACGCACCTCCGGAATGTTCATCTTGCATCATGTTGCTGATGGTGTTGTTTACATCTCCGACATATGATAAGCATGTTATATGCTCCTGTTGCATCCATGTCATTGTTCAATATGATTGCGGGGCTTGATTGCCATCAAACGACTCAGGGGGCCCCTTTGGTACCGCAAACTTTGGAGGATTTGGCAAGCCAGAACCAGACAAGTCCCGTCAGTCCACGGCATTTGGGGACATGAAGTTTCCTTGGCGACTCACCAAGCCACCTGTTTTCCAAGGACCGCCCAGTCTAGTGGCTCACTCGAATGGGAGTAGCATCCCTTGACCCATGCGCGGCATCTGCCCCTGAAGCCCGGCATCCGCATGGACTGGGATCGTGCGCATGGACTGGGATCCAACGAGGAGCCAGCCGCTCTTGGATACGGAGACTCGCAGCTGCACGGCCGGCGCCGCCGCTTTTGGGACCAAATTTCTGGGGGGGGGGGGGGGGGGACTACCCAGCAGCAAGACCACCAAGCAGTTTTCACTGCGCGCCAGGAAGATCAGGAGGCCTGGCCAATCGGCCGAAAGACCTGCTCGGACGATCTATTTTCCTAGCAAAACAACCAAAAAGGACACTTATGGTTAGAGGTTGTCGGCTCGGCCTTGTGCTTTCGGAGGGTGCCCGTTTTCGCCTTGGTTTGAACGGAAAAACCACAAAGAAGCCCAGCAGTTTTATGCCTCGAAGTTGCCAAGCCCCTCCTTGGACGCATGCCCTGTCTCGCACACCCCCAGCGCCGGCTGGGCCGGCCGGCCTTGCCCCACATCCTCCCACCGCGACTCTGTCCACCCGCTCTGTGGGTCCACTTCGGTGCAGCCGCCTCCAGTGTTCCACGGTTGAAAATTGACCGGCGCGCCCCTTTGCAAACACTCCCACCCCAAAATCATCAAAGTAGCCGCGAAACATTGGAGCAAACAAGGCGTGCTGTTTTTGTTGACACCAGTCAAGTCTTGTGTGAGCACGGGGTCCCCGTGGCCATCCAAAGCGTAACATCTTGACATCCATGTGTGTTCGAACCAGTCAACAGGCCTTCAGTACCTCAACTGTGGACCTTGGGAATTGTGATCTGGGTTATTGAGCACTTACCCCAGCAATGCAAAAATGTTCCATGCAAAATCCTACTCAGCGAAAGTAGACATTGCCCTCCTCCTCCATCTGGGCAAAATGTCAAAGGAAGCCTCAGGTGAGGAATTGGAGAGGTGGATGTTCTGTGCCGCCCATGCGTAAGCTTTGAAGTCTCAGGGGAGGAGCCCACATAAACGGGAACATGGAAGCACACCATGGAGATCTCACCTGGAAGGTAGACTTCCCACCGAGCCGTTTTTGAGTGCGAGGCCTTCTGCCAAGCTCGACTTAGCGCGTTCTAAACCGAGATGAAAATTCTTACGTGCTATGAGAAAGCAGTCATAAAACATGAGCACGGGAAAAACTGTTCTGAGAGAAGTGGAAGCCTCAGGTTGCGCATTTGATGACCGTGCCGATGTTTCTGCATCTCCATGCCAGCGGCGGTGTTGAGCAGTCGCCCTTTTCTAGGGGCAAAGAAAGGCCCTGCCACCCTCCCCAAAAGTTTCTCAGAACCTAATGGAAGGGTTCTGAGACTGGTAGTGGATTAATAGGGGGCTCCCGAAGGATGCCAAAAATGGGACACCCGCCCTACAGACCACCCAGTCCGGGGTTCGATTTGTGCGCCAAGGTCCCCTCCCCCTTGCGGCCACAGCGACACTCGGCAGCCATGGCCTCCCCAATGCTTCTGAGTGGAGTGCCAAATTTCCCCAAAGTACCCCAGCGATCTTCTCGTAGCTCTGTCAAGCAACTGAGTTTTAAGGGAAACCCTCCAACAAAGAATCAACAAATAATTCTGCCTCTCCGGGATTCTGCTCATCGGGAACATGAACACATCGCAGGAACTGGGGAAGTGAAAAAATAAGGCTTGATTCACCAAGTAAAGGACCTTCACGGTGAGCTCGTACCTCGAGAACACCCAGACTGGCCAATGGTTGCCAAGGAGCCCACAATCCGAGCGGGCTTAATGAGCTTAGCACTGAAGGCATTCCTTGAGGGACCTCTTTGGGATATCTTTTCGCTTCCCCCTATGTGACTCTGCTAGCCGACCGAAAAGGCAGTTAACAAAGATCCCGGTATGACAGTGCTCTTGCCACAACTTGCGGAACTTGTTGCTGCCTTTGAAAAGCAGTCACCTTGCTGCAAAACCTCTTTGGGTTCCATGTTAAGCAAATATGATATCTAGTATTCCCATGCGCTTGGGGGGTTCCAATGCGCTTGTAGGGGTTCCAAGTTACCTCAGACTGGCTCACTCCTGCCCCTTTGCGGACTTGCGCCCTGGTCACCAGTTCAGGCTGTGCTGGTTAGGTCGGCTCGGTGTTACGTCCTCCCCATAGATTCCGGAGGAAAACGCTCGGACCTGTTAGCACCTACCTCAGCAGCGGCTAAACCAGCTTAGAGTTCGGGGTGATGCCCTTCTCCATCAGGTCGCTGGGCTGACATGTCACCTCGAAACCCTGCCACCCATCCACCCAGCCAGCCACGCTCCGGCCTTGTTGGCGCTGCCGATCCAGTTCTGACACCCTCTGAGCCTAAAACAGCGATACCACCAGTCAGGCCAGGAGTGCGCCCTGGATGGACGCGAACCAGGAAAACTCCAGGGCCGGAGTCGCTCCCCAAATCCATTCCGAGCCGTCTGTACCGCAAGTTGCTGATTAAAGGGCTGAGTGCAAGCAACCATCTACCCTCGGTTCAAATCCCCAAACCCATCCAAACTACCAAGTAAGGATTATCATCACCTCAACCCCAAGCCTTACACCGAACTCTCCTCCCCCCCTCCCGTCAAAGGCAAGGAAAGAAACAAACCAAAGAAACAAACAAAGAAACAACACGCAAACTGCCAGCGGCGCCCCTCCCCCGTTCGCCCCGCTTCCACCCTTCCTCTTTCGCGCGGCCCCGCCGGTGCTTTTTTTTCTTCTTTTCAGTCGAGGAGGAAGCGGGTCTTTGGCTCCTCACCGGCTAAAGTCTCCACCCACGTAGCCAGTCGGCCCTGCTCAAACGCCACCTAAAGCGCGACGGCACGGAAGCCGTCGGTTTCGTGGGGGGATGGGGGGATGGGGGGATGGGGGGATGGGGGGGGCGGGAAAAAAAGCAACCAACCTGAAGTCAACCAAAATGGTCGTGGGTCAAAATCCAAATCGTACCCCCAGTGAACATCCCAATCCCCACTTAAATAGGTTCTAAAATGGGTGGTGAATTCACCTACCCCATTTTTGGTACCATTGGTTTTGACCCACAGCCAAATGTCTGCAGAAAAAACCTCAGGCCCCGAAGAGCGATCTATCGGGGAAAGAAAAAAACTCCGCCCAGGCACCACCCGCGCCCCCGGCGCAAAGGGCAAGGGCGCGTCGCCCTCCCAATCGCTAGGCGGCGTGGTGCTGGTGACCTGCGCGGGGGGGCAGGGGGTGAGGGCCGAGCTTTTCCGATTTCCACACGGGAGGAATCCAAGTCGGGGGCCCAATGGATGTTCTTCATCCCTCAACTTGGTTCGGAGATTTTTCTGCAAGAACCAGGGTTCTTGCACCCCAAGCCATCCGAACAAACAATGGAGCATGCCTTTTTTGGACCATGGATGGGGTTCCCTGGTGGAGAGTTGAACCACCGGGTAAAACAAGGATCGCCCTGTTTGTTTAAGCAAAACGACCAAAAAGGACACCTTTGTGCAAGCGGCGGGGATTCCCCAGCCCAGTGAAGCAAAGAAAAAGCGAAGGTTGAGGATGCCAAATATCCAAGAGGTCACCTGGTTGATTCGTTTACGAGATAAATCTCAATGGATTCACGTGCGTCTGACCACACTGAGGCTCGCTGAAAGCTAGGTCTGGATTCGTCAAAGGGAACTAGAAGGGTTCTCACGAGGGCTGGGGTAGGAGTGCCCCGGAACTTCGCCCCTGATACTCCTAGTTTCTTGGGGACTGGGCTGGCCTGAAGTGCGTTTTAATGCAGGGGCCAGGGCCGGGCGGGCCGGCCCCCAATGCAAATGGGGACTTTGCATCAGAGCCCTTGTAGGATTTTTTGGGGGGGTACAAGCCGCGCTCGAGCAGGCCGGAGGAATCTCTTTTTGTTTTGCGGCCAGGGCGCACGGCCATAGCACAGGAAGATGCCGGCCCGTTGGAAGATGGCCTGGACTCAAGGGCACTGGGGTTTAGGCTGGGGGAAATGGTCGCAAAGGGGTTCCAGGAGGCGCGTTTCTTCAGCATTACCTTGTTGACCCCTTGTCAGGTGGAGAGTCTGACAATGCCTGCTCCTGAATGGGTGCAGACATGTGTGTTCTCATCTTCTCATCGATTCAGAAGTTGCCTCTTTCAGCATTTGTGGGGGGGGGGGGGGGGGTAGGCATAGGCGCTGGACCGAAGAATGAAAACCTCCGAACAACAACCCCTCGCGAGAGTCACCAGTTGAGGAGAAATCTCTGGGGTGGCTGCGTAAATCTCCCACAACCCCCCAAAAATCTTTTTGCAGCCCCCTACTGAAAATAAGAACACCTAAAAGCTTGCCAACAACTGTGAAGCTCCTTTGTCTTGTGAGTTGGCAACCAGGGAGCCAAGGTATGCAAAAGAGAATGTGTGCTTCAACACCTAGAGAAGGGGCTCATCACGCTAACAACAAGCAACGTGACACACCAGCCTCAAGTAGACGGGCACACCGTGGCGTACACGTGCGCTTGGTGCCACCAGAAAGTAAGACAGCCCTACTTAACAGTGACCCGTTGGTTCCAAAAGCGCGATGAGTCATCACCTCTCAGCACATTCATAGGCTTGCAACCCTCCCCCAAGCCCTTCCTGCCCCCGTTTCCCCAAAGCAACAAGGCAGTGGGCCTTGGAATCCTACTGTGGATGGACGAAATCCTGCACCACCTAAGAAACCCTGGAATTCTGAATCCCCTCTAAATACCAACAAACGCTATGGTTTCAACCATGGGTTCAAAGTGGTGCGATTTCTGGATTTAGCAACCACCCACCGCATGTCATTCACACGGGCCGCACGCGCGGGGACTGTGACTAAGCGCCCCACGTCGCAGGCGTGGTCGTGGCCGCAGAAGGTGGCCTTGATCTGGCCCGAGCGCACGAAGGCGTCGAAGATGCCTCAGCCATCTCTTGCTTGACGTTGGAAGGGGAGCACAAGCTTATCAATTTTAGCAGTTAAGTGGGATTTCCCACCAAACCACAATAAGCAAAACTTATCAATTTTTAGCAGGCACTAAACCACAATAAGCACTTTTTTCAAATCTTAGCAGTTCAGTGGGGATTTCAACCACTAAACCACAATAAGCAAAGATGTTCAAATGTTAGCAGTTCAGTGGGGATGCCAACCACTAAACCACAATAAGCAAAAGGTAAAATGTGTCCCAACAACTACCATGATCTGGCCCAACCCCTCGCACAAAACACGCTTCGACCACATGTGCTTCAAGAAAATTCCTGGGTCTGTTCAAGTGAGCAAGAGCCCGGTTCTTCCAGCAACATGGTGCGCATCACTTGCTGTGTCTCCTGTCGGAAGTGAGCACGTGGCGGAAGCTGAAGCTGGGAAGGCTCAACAAACTGTCCCCACATTGGTCCAACAAAACGCATGCACAAGCCTAAGGTACGTGAGCCTCAATGTACAATCCGTCTTTTCTTTAATCCCCTCCCCACCCCACCACCACCCCCACATTAATCCCCACCTCAATCCCCCCCCACTTTCATCCCCACCCCCACCACCCCCACCAGCCCCAAATCTCCAAAGCTCTCTCTGCTTTTTCCACAAACACCACCCCCACCGCCCACCCCCATGGCGCACCAGGCGCCGCTGTTCAGCTTGGAGCAGCCCACCGCCCGGTGGAAGCCCAGCGCCCGCACCAAGGAGGGCACCCAGCACCAGGGCCGAGGCACCATGCCCGCCTCGCGCGAGAGGCATCGATTTGGGCCCCAAAAGGTGTGGGGGGGTGATGGTGGGGGTGGAGGCGGACAACACTGGTCGGGTCGATTTTGCCACCTCCTTCAGTTGGGGTCTTGGTTTTTCAGGGTTCTTCATGGTTCCTGGCGGCAAAATGGACTCTGGGTGTCCGTGGTTTGAAGTGGCAACTGCTGGCTTTCTTATATGAGTGCACCCTGCTAGCAAGACAAAGGGTTAGGCCGTCAGCTCGTCAGCAAGGCAGGCTTGGGCACGACTCAAAACGCCAAGATCCGTATTCTGCGGCTTTGCGAAGCGAAAGCCAAGGCCCCTGAATGCCGAGCGGCCCGCAGCGCCGAGTCAAAGAGCCCCTGGGTGCCGTGCAAGGGCGTCAAGCCCCCGTACTCAGGAAGCCTTGGAAGGGGCACTCTCAAACCGGAAACCAGGGAACCCCCCCGCCCTCAGAAAGGACCTTCATGGGCGAGCGCGCTTTACCTTGTGATTTGCCCACATGTTGTGGAGAACCAACTCCTTTTTCTGTGGTACCAACCCAAAAGCAGTCTTCCTCAAAGGACACTGTGTTGGAGTCCCTTGAAGGCGGAGATAAGCCGCCCACAAAAACAAGAAAAGGCATCCAACCAAAACCCAGACTCGGAAATTCATTCTCTGAGCACCCATTTCCTTTGTACCCATTTTCTTGGTTTACCTTTAGGTAATCCTTTCTATACCTTTGAATCCCTCCAGAAACTTGGGTGCTGTAGATCCCCTGGCAAAAAGTTAAAGTCTTAAAGATCCAACCCCTGGGTTTTCCACTGAATCAGCCCGCCCGGCCCAGCTGCGGGATGTGGAAGAACGCCAGGCCCGGCGTTTTCGGCGGCAGCCGCGCCGCCAAGTCTTCGAAGCCTCGGACGCAGTCCGCACCGAAGGTCCCGTAGCCTAGGCATCCCAGGCATTGCGCTCCCAGCGCCGTGTTGGTTGGAGAAAGGGGCTGCAAAAAGGAAACTGGACGGGTCCGTCTTTCTGGGCAGCTTCATTGGTGGTGTTTGATTTAACCAGGACATTGGTCCGTGCGTTTTTGAGAATGCCCCTTTGGTTTGGTTGGAGAGTTTGGGGCTGCAAAAAGGAAACGGAACTGTCGAAAAACCCGAAACGTGCAAAAAGGAAACTGCATGGGTCCAGGGGAATTCGCATAGTGCAATTCAGCCCCCCGGCGCTGCTGAAGAATCAGTCCATCTTAAACAAAGAGTAAACACACACATTTCTGGGCTGCCCTCAGATCCCCCACTGAAAGTGGCTAACCTAAATACGAACTCTAGCACGCTAAAAAGCCAAGGGAAACCCAGCGCATGGCAACCAGCAGTTTTAAACGGGGGGGTCCCTCCTCACTGGCTGAGTGGATGGCCCAAAAAAATCCAAACTTTATATTTACCACTAAAATGGTCTTCCCAAAAAGTTTAAAGTTCATGAACTCAGGAAGTGAGCCTACTTGTTCTTTCGAGAACTCCCCCTTGTTTGATGTTTTTTGTGCAGGGAAATCAAAAAGCAAACCCACCATTTTGCGGGTGAAGCCCAAATGGAAACCGCACCCAAAATTTACAAGGGGCCCTTCCCCAAGAAAACTCGTGGAACATTGAGGGTCTTTTGGGGTACCTTCTGGTAAACTGCGAGAGCGTAGCAAGGTTCCCCACATTCTGCCTTTGAACATCACGCTGGGCAATAGAGGGACTCTGCCTTCCGGCGACTCTTTCAAGAACCTCTGAATCGGCCGTTTGAGCAGTGTTTCTGCGTTTGTGAGCCCTCCCACAAGGGGCGTTCCCTTCGAGTCAGACGGGAAACAGTCAGCTTTGAAAAGATTGGTCGAATGCAAGGTCAAACAGGCCGACGCGCCTCAAAGCCGACTCTTTGGTTGGGAGGTCGTGTGTCCCCTTCAGAAGAAAATTGCTGCGCTTCTTGACCCGCAAAGCAAGCAAAGAAAATACGAACCTGCTGAAGAATGTAGATAAGCATGGGTTCTTGTTTGTCAATTGGACATGTTGCCTATGTCAGAATGCCTTCAGGGGAGCCAATGAAAAAACGAACTGGTCTCATCGGTTCATCCCCGCATTCCCTGCAATTGCCATCAGCAAGTGAACGCTTTGGGGGAAAAAGGCGTCCAGGCGGACGCCTTGAGACACCTGGAAGGTTTGAAAAGGAAAGCAAGGCGAAACCAGCTGGGGGCCAAGTCATCTTCAGACCCAACTCCGGAGTGTTTTTTCTATCGGACCCAGGGTCCCACCCACTCCAACTCGGAGCCCCGGGTTGATTATGGAGAAAAAAACGAAACGCTGGGGCCTTTCTTCCCTTTTTTTGCGGCGGGTCGCGAAGCACAACCAACATGCTTTGCTCCGCCAAGGCGCGGATCTCGGGATCCGGGCTGTTGCCCCCCGAGTCCTTAACTCGGAGAAAGCAGACCTTCGGGCTGCCATTCGTGCGCGCGTGTCCTCCCAAAATGGTTGTGTACTTGTTGGCTTCCTTGCTTCGCCATGGGCCATAAGGCTTATAAGCCGATTTTAAGGGCTCTAATCAAAATAGGACTGATAGTCCGATACTCCGGCTTTCCACTCACGCTGCGCATGGGTGGGGAGGGCAGATTTGGGGCAGCTCCTTCAACCAAAACCTAGACCCTTGAACAACCATAGCTTTCTAGCCTGTATGCCAAGCGGGTCGATCACTACGTTTCACCCACGAAACTAGTGAAAACTGTCCAACCTGTAGTCTGAGTTTCCACTGTTTCGACCCACGAAAGGTGGAAAGCCCTGCGCTGCAATCACCTCTGGGCCTTTCTTAGTTCTCCGGCATCTAAGATGCCCAACCAGTGGAGGCATGCCGTTCCCGAACTTACGACGCGGACGACGTGTTGTTTCTCCTTGGAAGCTTGCGAAATTGTCGACCCGCAGCTGGCACTTCGGCAAACTTGCTGCACGCCGACCCGATTGGCCAGCCTCCGGAACCTTTGTACCCTATAGGAACGCAGCCTCAAAAGGGAAAGCCATTGACTTTCTCGCTCTCTGCAGCACCCCGAGGAAGGGCGCCCTCAAAGAGAAATGTTCGGAGCTACGACAAAAGCCCTCCCCTTGGCCTCGCGGCAAAAATAGTAGAAAAAAAACACATGTTCCACAAAAATGTCTCAGACCAAGCCCAACCTCCTTGCGCCAAGCCACAAAGAACCAGAGGCGGAGCGCGTCCTCGTCTGCCTCCGCCCCAAAACCGATGGTCATCCTCGGCTCGAGCCCCAGTAGAGCTGGGCCAAGCCCCCACGTAAGCCTGCAGCGTAATGCTCTTGTTGAGGGCAGTGGGAAATGACAACTTCTGTGATACAAAGACGAACCCCCTATAAAAACAGGAAGTTCCCTTGTATCGCAGAAGTGGGGATAAACCCCTTGATCCCACAACCCTGCTCTTTTTTTCTTCCTCATTTTTAGCTCCCCTTTCAAGATGGCCAGGGTCTGTCTCCCCAACCACTCCGAGCTTGGGAGTTTGTGAGAAGTGACGCCATCTCGGAAGAAAGTTTCAAGATGGGCTAGCCGCTCTCCTCGACGAGGTCGTCATGCTCTCCACCGGAATATTGTTAGTGCCGGGTTTCGCCTGTCCTGAAACAGGATCCATTTCGTGCGCATATGCCTCCCAACTGGCAACCTGTCCACTTCGAAACACAGCAACTTTTGACCCGCTTGGGCTGGACCAGCTAGCCCACGCACTCCGACAAATTTATGGTGAGAGCCCAGCAAGAATCTTCGGGACATCGTTCTCTCAAGCCGAGACCTTTCTCACCCCTTCAAGCACAAGTTGGGTGTCTGACCTAACGCATTCCCTGAAAATGGAAAAGAAATCCCCTTCAGCCAGGCTTCCGAAATCAAAAATCAGAGGCCAAAATTTAGAAGGACAACTAAACGAACCCCGCCAGTCAAGAGCGGCGATGGTTTTCATCGCATCAAGAATTGAAAACTTTCATGAACATTTTAGTGCACGGGCTGCACTGAGCTGTTAAACCTGGAGCGTGATCGACTGTGGCTCATCCTGGCCTGGGAAGATGCACGACTGTCCCACGATTGCACCTTGCTGCTCGCTACGGACCGCCACCCATGCGTTGGCCAGATCACGGCCACCAACGACGACCGCCTCCTGAAAGGCGAAGCCCGTCGCTCGTCATGCCGTGCTCCTGACGCCACCTGGCCGTGTGCCAGAGACAGCTGCCACGGGTCGCACTGCCCGCTGGCGTTTCTGCACGCGAGCATCAATCCCAGACGGAACGAATGCCATGGCGCTAAGGATCCCGCAAAGAGTCCAAATGGCTGAAGCATTCTTCGCAGATGGTGTGTTCCCCGTCAAGCCACTGATTAATGACCTTCCCGGCCCATGGAAACACCATCGCGACTTTCCTAGTCGCCAACCGGCACTGACTCATACACCAGCTCTCTCCAAGAGTCTCGGCCTGCCTGCCAGGTCAACGCCTCGAGGCCGGCCCGCTCCACGTAGCAATGGCCCGCACCTGCTCCACCTCCATGCGCGCGCGGCACGCATAGTACAGATCCCAGGCTTCAGCCGGCCCCACTCCATCTTGAACCAACACAGCACGGTTGGCCCGCAACCCACGGGAATTGGAAGCCTCCCCGCTGTTGCTCCCACCTTTCACAATCAGTAGCCACACAAGGAACCTCACCCAAAATTGGGGATTCGAAAGGCCGATTCCTCACCACCGACCTCCAAAGCTGCATGGCCTAGCCCCGTTCTTCGCGGGCCACCAATCCTGCCATGCGCGCCTACCAAAAAGGGTGTGCCAGTTTGGCTCAGGTAGCAATTGATGATACACCCAATGCCTGCCAAACTCTAAACATGGCATAGAAATGAACCCCCCGCCCCCCAAAGCTAGGCTGGAATTACGACCCCAGCAAAACATGAGATCTTTTTTGCCTGGTTAGTGGAGAACAAAGGAACCCAAAAAAAGCCCCAAAAAAAAGAACAGTCCCGCGAGATCTCTGCCACACATCCCCCCCGGAGCTGAACGTCGCGCGTCGTGTGGTTGAAGGACATCGCGCCTTTGGACGCGCAGCCCGGCAGGTCGTAGATCTCCGGGGCCGGCGCGGTGGACATTGCGGGGCTTGAGGTCTTTGGGAGGTCTTTGGGGGGCTTGGGAGGGGCTTTGGGGGGCTTTGAAAGGTTTGGGGGGGGCTTTGAAAAGGTTTGGGCTTTGGGGGTTTGGGGTGGGGGGGGGGGGGATTTGCGGCTTGCTGCAAACTGTGAAACGTTATGCCGTCAACGTGGGCGGCTGCTTGGCTACGGCATGACTCCGGCGGCTCCTCAACTCCCCAACTACCACCAACGGCAGGGAAATGCACCGCTCGTTCACGAGTTCACTTTTTATTTGCCGCGACCCGGATCTTCTGCCCGCTCTTTTTTTTGTCGAGGTAACCTCTTTAGGCAAGGCTTGCCAAACGTTTCGGTTCACCTGGGCGGCTTAGTGGGTTCCCACATCCGAAGCACTCCTTGTCGAAACGTGGTGCGGCCAGGGCTGGTTTCAAAAACTTTATCCCCCCCCCCCCGCCTTCAGCAGATCCTCCCGGCTCCAGGGGGACTCATCGTCGTCGTGGTTCCCAGGCACAAAAGTCCAGGGCAGCCTGAGACGCATAGGTGTCCTTTTTGGAAAATAGATGGCCCTGGTAGATGATTGAACCAACAGGTAATTCAGGCCACTCTACTTTTTTAACCAAGCTAACCAAAAAGGACACATCTGATGCGCGGTTTGTTGGCGTTGTTGAGCCGAATGAGTGGAAAAAGCCGTCCCTCTTTTGCGGATGTGTGTTATTCTTTTCGGGGTACTCATTTCTGGGTCGTTTGCACAAGAAACCCAAGCCAATCATCTTGCGCAGATGGTTTGCCACTTTGTGGTCCCACGTCCTTTCAGAGAACCTCCAGATTGTTGTTTGTAAAGGTGATCCGTAAACAGCCTAATCGATTGACCCGCCAACATTGGAGGTCCAACGCCTTTCCCACTCAGTGTTGCCTTGCTTTGTGCCATTCGTAAAACTGAAATGATTTCAACCAAAAAGTTAGTCTAAAGATCCAACCCAAAAGCAATCAACACTGCCAACGTCCTTTACATTTCCAACGCCACCCAAACAAAACGGCACTAGGGTGCGGCGCTCCAAAGCGTGTGGAGCCTTGCACATGACTGGTCCCCCACCATCCCTCGGGTCTTTGGGCCAGGCCCCCGCACCCGGCGCGCTGAATGGGCGCCAACAGCTGCTCCAGGGCAGGGCGCCAGGCGCTCCTGCGGGGCTTTGAACCGTGAAGAGTTACACTCCATCAGGCTAACATTGCACGGGTGCGGGGGTGCGAGGGTGCGGGGGTGCGTGTGCGTGCGTGTGCGTGCGTGTGCGTAGGTGCGTGGGTGCGTGGGTGCGTGGGTGCGTGGGTGCGTGGGTGCGTGGGTGCGTGGGTGCGTGGGTGCGTGGGTGCGTGGGTGCGTGGGTGCGTGGGTGCGTGGGTGCGTGGGTGCGTGGGTGCGTGGGTGCGTGGGTGCGTGGGTGCGTGGGTGCGTGGGTGCGTGGGTGCGTGGGTGTGTGGGTGCGTGCGTCCGTGGGGGTGCGTGGGGGTGTGTGGGGGTGCGTGGGGGTGCGTGGGGGTGCGTGCGGGTGCGTGCGGGTGCGTGCGGGTGCTTGCGGGTGCGTGTGGGTGCGTGTGGGTGCGTGTGGGTGCGTGTGGGTGCGTGTGGGTGCGTGTGGGTGCGTGTGGGTGCGTGTGGGTTCGTGTGGGTGCGTGTGGGTGCGTGTGGGTGCGTGTGGGTGCGTGTGGGTGCGTGTGGGTGCGTGTGGGTGCGTGTGGGTGCGTGCGGGTAAGTGCGGGGGTGCGGGGGTGCGGGGGTGCGTGGGTGCGTGGGTGCGTGGGTGCGTGGGTGTGGGTGCGTGGGTGCGTGGGTGCGTGGGTGCGTGGGTGCGTGGGTGCGTGGGTGCGTGGATATGGGCGTGGGTGCGTGGGTGCGTGGGTGCGTGGGTGCGTGGGTGCGTGGGTGCGTGGGTGCGTGGGTGCGTGGGTGCGTGGGTGCGTGGGTGCGTGGGTGCGTGGGTGCGTGGGTTTGGGACGAAACCCTTAGTGTGAAAGGGATGGAGAAGTCGTTTTGGTTGAGCTTAGGGGAAAGCTACAATTCAGGGAGAACCCTGCCTCCCAGCCAACTTTGCGTGCTCGGGAAGGGAATTGTTGATCTCAATGCTAGAGACCCAAACAACTGTGGCTTTTCTTCGGCCTCCCCCTCGCAAAAACGGGAGGCACCCTCAAATACTAATGTCGCGGATGGGTTCGAAATCCAAGTCTGTTGGCTCGAAACGGGCAATGGTTTTCACACAAGGCAGCCTCTCCACAAAGCATGGCGCACCGCGCCCTGAGGCCCTGGAAGCCCCATGATTCTTGTGAGGGGGCCTTCTTCCCGGCTGCACTGCGCCATGTTTGCGCCAGAAATGGGGAGGCGCAGCCGCACGCGAGAGACCCTGCCTGTCGCCCAGGGCTCCAAATGGCCTGGGAGTGTTTGCGAGAGAGAATCCAGGCACGAATGTGTTTGTGAGCCAAATTTGGGCGGGTCCCACGCGAACTTGAGAACTCTTTCAAAATCAGGGCACGCTGAATTCACGCGCTCTTTGTCCGTAGATGTGAGCAAAAGATTCAAGTTATCTTAATGAGCCCTTATTTGTCTCAGGCAGTGGGATTCTCCAAGGTATCGTGGAAGGGTCTCCTTTTTTGTGAGTGTCCGGTTGTTTTGCCTGCAACTTGCAAAGCAGCCCGGCACTCCCAAAAAGTCCCTTTCAAACACCTCGGTTTGGTGAAAGCTTCTAAGATTCTAAGGCTTATCAAGGCACCCAACCTACCCCCACCATCCACCACCCACCATCCACCACCCACCCGACAACCCCACCGCCCTTGCGCCTCCCATCCAAAATGTCCCCGGTGAGCACCACAAAGTGCACCGCCGCGTTGCTCAGCGCAGCCTCCAAGATCGCCACGTCACCCGAGGTGCTGTAGCCTGGCCCCAGCAGAGCGCGTCGCGCGTAGGCTGGATAGCTCACGGCGGGGGGCGGGGGCGGCTGCCACCGTAGATTGCTTTCCTTTCGACCTCCATACAAACGTCACAAAATGTGGGTTCACGTGCCGCTGTTCCGCAGGTCAAAGGGTGTTTTTTTTTAAAAAAAAAAAATCTGGGGGAACTCAAGAGGTGCTGCTGTGGAAAGCAAGATCGCAAGGCTCAATCAAAAGAATTCGATACCAGGACAAATGTTTGGATGCTCTGCGTGTGTTGGCCTTCTTGGGTTCCGTATTGGAAACAATTCCTGACTGGGAGCTCCGGTGATGAGTGGGGTTGTTGTATCTGATTCGGAATGCCCAATCGTGTTAATATCTCTCAGAACGACGCGTCGCCTTGGGCTCAAATTGCCCAAGACACCTTGACCACCCTTGCACCCTGAGGAAGGAAATCCAAACTCCGAACCAAGCAAAACGTCAGGGCATCCTCGAAAATTTCTCCAAATTGAGGTTTCAAGAAGGAACTAATCCCCCCCCCCCTGCCCCTCACGTTTGAAACTTTAGGACCCTCCGCAAGGCCTGCGCTCAGCTGACTCCGAGAGCGGCCGACCGAAGCGCCCCGCCTGGCTCCATCTCCACCCGCCGCCCCTGCGAACATGCTCCATGTTCTGCGGAGAAAAAAGGCCCAAACAAAAGAAGGAAAAAACACTGCGGAGGCGAACCTTCTAGGCAGTGTTTGTTTCCGCCTGCCAAGGAGTCCTCCCCAAGAAACCTGCTTGGGTGTTGATGGGCCTCCGGGCACCAGAGGATTTATGCTCAGTTGGTTCAGGTGGGACCCAGAAATCAAAGGTGATCACCGTGTGGTGCGAAAAACAACTCTGTTGAAAGGCCGAATCCGCATAAATGCCTGAAAAAACTGGCGATCTGCAGGGGTGGCGCTTGGAAACCAAGCGCCCCGGCATGATGTTTTTTGCAAACATCACACTCAACCAGTCCAGGGCGCAATTCTCTGTATCTTGCTTGGATTTTCATTACACAGTTGCATTCATCTAGCCAAAGTTCGACAAGTAATCCCCAAATCGCAGATTAGTTCGCTTTTGCTCACCCGTTTTTGTTGCGAAACGCCACTGCGGTATGTAAAGTGTAGTGAGAAGATATGAAGCTGACTGCCACTTCGATCGAATCGCTCTTCCTGTGCCCACCATCCACCTCCACCCAACCGCTTTCAACTCCGCCAGGAGCGTCCCTAGTTTTGGAGCTGTTGCGTCGTCTTCATGTTCGACGCTTGGATTCCACAACCCAGCCTGGAATCACATGACTGTCCTTGGATGCAAGCCGGAACCCCGTTCCAAACACGGGTCGCATCACAGTTCATCCGAGGTCCTTGGTCAATATCACTCGGGCTTGGTGCTCCGTTTTCATCCAAGAATTGGAAAACGAGCCCTGAACAAAGAAATGGCAAGATGCCTCTTGTTTTTCCACAACTAGAAACCCTATGCCAGGTTTGGATTATCACCTCCGCCGCTCGCCTTGGGGCAGTCCCAATAGCGGCACCCCGCCGGGAAGCGGTGCACGTCCGTCAGCTGCAGCACTCGCACTCCGCCGCCGGCGCTGGCGTTGTTTGGCAGTGGCACGTGGCCCAGATCCTCCATGGCTCGGAAGCGCCGGGCGCACAAAAGCCACTGGCTTTCCGCGGGTGGCTTTTCTGTGTGTGTGTGTGTGTGGTTGTGTGGCAGTTTGGTTGCTTTTCTGTTGCTGGGCGTGGGTGACTTTGGGGGGGGGGGCGAAAACTATCTGCAGATCAGACTTCCAACTAGGGCCTGCTGCAGGCGATTCTGGCATGCGAACGGCATGTGCACGTACAAGAAAATAGTGTAGAATAGCCTTGTTTGAGCATCCGGACGGCACAAAATTTCACGCAGCAAATCGAGCAAATGGAAACGTTCAAACCTCACCCGCCTTCGGTATTCGTGGTTCTGGCACGGCTGCCAAGGATCATCCAGGCCCCCCTCATTTTCGAGAAACCCGGGTGGCCGCGGATCTCCAGTGGCCGCTTCTTCACTCCCACGTCTCTCTGGAAACGCAAAAAGCTCCAGGAGCTCAGCGGTCTCAGGATAGAGTTCGTTGCTGGGAATTCTGACTGGCCAACCCCTGTGCCACAAAAACGAAATCAAAGAACCATCACAGAAACAATACTCGTTTGGCTGCTTGGTTTCTCACATAGGCCACAAACTCGAAAAACAATCGAAATGAAAACACATCACGCAAGCGGTTAGCCAACCAGGTGCTCCCCTGGAACCGCCAGGCCACCACGCTGACCCCGGTAAGCACCACAGGCTTGCCCGGGCCTCAGACAACGGCGGCTGACACATCATACCTTTTTTGAGGTAGGCGGCCCTTGATCAAGAATCAAACTGGCAGACAAACCACAGTCCCAACTAAAACGGAATCAGTACCAAAACAGCCTGTACTGTTTCTGGCCCCACGATGCGCACGTGAATATCTGGGTGCAGAAAATCCCGAGCAAAGGTATCGTGATGGGAACGGCCTCGGAAAAAAATACCTGCACCAATGCCTCGTAAAAACCCAGGGCAGTCTGAGCACCACGCCTGTTGGCCCAGTTCGGAATCGAGTGCGGAATTCCTGCACAAGCCGCAAGGACAGCAAAGTTGCTCCTGAACTGCACCCTCCATTACTTTTGTTCTTTGCACTTGCAAGACCCTAAAACCTGCTTCACAGCGCGAGCCTTCGGAAAAAATGCGTCAGCACGCAGGCTGCTGGTGCCTCGGCCGAAAGGCTGCTGCCGTCGAGCCGCTGAAAGTCGCAACCAGCAGCCAAACCCACCTGAGAATCACGGAGTCACATCGGGGAAGAACTCGCAAACACTCCAACCCGGACCGTGGCTATTGCCACCTAGTCCCAAACAACAAAGTTCTTGCATCTTTGTGTTTTCCTTGAAAACCCGTAGCCTGCCAGCACAACGGAGGGTCCCGGCAGCGTCCTTGCAACTGAGCCTTCCCCACTCGCACACTGCGCTCAAGTCTCTCCTAGAACTGCTTTGCTTGAGCGGCACCGCGAATGCAATCCGCATGGCACATCGCATGAAGACGCATCTTAAGCATATATATCTACGTACGAGCAAGTGTTTTGTGCTTCACGCCCTTCGCACGCTGCGCCCCTGACTTCTGCTTTGCTGCCGGGTGAACCGCGCCACTACGGACTTCCAAGTCTTGCTGTTGCGACGCCTACGTGTGTGATGCCTTGGGAGATCACAGGTCCGCTGGTTTCGGGCGGGTGTCCTGTGCAGGCGCGCTTGAACGCGCAGCCGCCAGAGTGTGTCGGGAGCAGTGGTCAGGGACTTGAACATCGCCAGTTGAAGTCGTTGCTAACGGCCTGCCCTTGGGGAGCGGCGCTCAACTTGCCATTGGCACTACCCTTGTGTCGGCTTTGACATCCGCAGCCGCCCCTCGGCGGGGGCCGCACTGCGCCTTGCTCGGAGGACCAAGGGGCGCCCGTATCCCGAGCTGATGCAAGACAATTCCAGGACGCCGCCTAGTTGCGCTTGCCATCAAGGTTGGCGGGCGGTTGGGGGTCGAAGCCGTTGATTTGATCCAGCACCTTGCAAAAGCTCGGGCCTGCGCCTCCGCAGCTACCGCCACCTGGACGGCGGCGGCGCTTGTGAGTGACTTGTTTTTTTTCAGCACGCCTTTTTCCATCGCCTGGTTCTGCCCCCGGATGTCCCCGGCCGTGCACAAAGGGTCTTGGCGGCTGTTTTTTCGGAGGCCAGCTCCTCACGGGCACAAAGCTGGCCATTTATATCTCGGCGGCCCCCGGCCCAAGAGCCCGTCACCGAGGCAGACGGCTGCCGGTGCTCGGCGGGCAAGCGGGGTCGTCGGTGGCCGCTGGAGCGAGGAGGCTCGGCCCCGCTCCTGGGAGGCTGCGCCTGCCCTACGCCCGGCCGTTGTTGCAGCTCTGGTCGCTCGGTGGCCCCCCTTTGCAGCCCAGCTTTCGTTTGCCGAGTCCTTACTGGAGGGGCGGGTCGCTGCTGGCACGGCGGCGGGGTTGGCCCGCAGAGTCCAAGGGCGAGACCAAAGTGGTGTCGACAGCCAGCTGGGCACCGCCATGCAAGGACAACCCATTCGCAATGACCTCAAGGCGCCAGTCATCGACGTGGTCAACCACCAGGTTGAGATCGGCCTAAGCGGGTGTTGGTGGTCACCCGGGCCCCAGCCTCACGGCACACCCGGGCGGCCGCCCGTTCGAGAGCGCACCCGCGACTCCGCAACAAACCCGCCCGAGAACACGCTGCACGGCGGTCGCCAAGGGAGTCCAAACGGCGATGGCACCGGCAAGTGTTTTCGGTGATGGGGAGTGGGAGCCGGAGGCGCCGAAGAAGGACGATCCGGAAAAGGTGCGAGGGGGCGGTGAGCTCAGGGCTGGTGGGGAAAGCGGTCAGAACACGGCCAGCGAAGCGACTCCAACAGCGCCAGCGCAAAGGGGTCAAGGCCTTCCAGGGCCACAGTGGTATGCCGCTTCCACCCACGGGCTGCGTCACCGCTGAGAAACAAGCTGTCAGCATCATCGAAGCGCGCGGCCGGCAAAGCGCCAGCCAACACATCCTGCCAAGTAGGGCTCCCAGCTGCGGTCCGCCAGCACGAGGGCCGCCGCGGCAGCAGCTCGCAAGGAGGGGGCATGGGCCTCAGGCAGGCTGACGTGGGGCAGGACTGCCCGAAGAACCGAAGGCGTTTGCCTTTCCAGAAGGGGCAAGCTGCCGGCCCAACACGCCTAATACGCAGCAGGGGCGACGGCGGCCGCAGAACGTAGACCGAGACCACCAAGCCGAAAAGGCAACCTTGCAACGCCCAACGCCTGCGGGGGCAACGGGCCTGCCTGAAGCAGGGTCGACAAACAACTCTCAGGTGGGAGAAAACGCACCAACAGCAAGTGCGGAGATTCCAGGCAGCTCCCGGCCAGAAGCGTTCCAGACCCGCGTCTTGCCATGGCTCAGGCGGATGCATGCAGTGCGCCACAAAGTCGCAGACAGGCGATCATGAAGGAAGCGGACGCGGTCGGGCCGAGCGACGATTTAAACATCATCGAGGTAGGCCAACAGCAACTTGTTGGGCTCCAAACCAGCTCTCCCCCCTCAGCCTGAGAAATGGTATGGGCCGTACCTTCAGAGTCATGCCACACGAACCCAGACGCAGAGGCGTAGAACAAACGGACGAACGGGAGCCGTGACACGTTGTCAAAGGCACCAACCCCATCCACAGAAAGCACAAGCTCAACGGCCGAAGCCAAGGCATAGACGAGCGAGTCCGCCCCAGCCCAGGTGGAAAGGGCAAACTGGTGCGGGCGGCACGTTTCAAGAAAAGCGGGGGCGTGTTGCTGAGCCAAGGTGTGAGTGACCAGCCGCCGGAAGAAGTCCCTGACGACAATGCCCCGGACACGGCCGGACGGCTTCTGCAGAGCGACCAGGCGACCTGAACCCAGCACGGGCCAGCAACTGGGCGACCTTCCAAAACCGATCCGAACCAACCTCACTATCCAGCATAAGCCGTGCTGATTCGGTGGTGAGCCCGGAGGGTCCTGGGGCGGCACCCTTCTTTGCCCGGCGCAAGTTGGCTAGAAGGATGTCCCGGCACAGGGCGGCGGGCGCAGCAGGCTGGAAAGACAGGACCTCGGACGGCAGAGCGGAGTACGGGGCCGCAGGTCGCCGGGCTGGGTCCCGAAGCTCGGCCAGGGTGGCCTCGTTGCCAGGCGCCAAGGGGGCTGCGGTCAGGCCCAGGTGCACAAGGCGGCTCTTCTTGTCGGCCGTATCCAGTGAGGCACGTGTGCGTACCAGCACGCGTGGACAAACCAAATTGGAAAGGAGCACAAGGGTAA
This sequence comes from Effrenium voratum, assembly GCA_963377175.1. Lineage (NCBI taxonomy): Eukaryota > Dinophyceae > Suessiales > Symbiodiniaceae > Effrenium > Effrenium voratum. The sequence goes on along the minus strand of CAUJNA010002502.1, from coordinate 68,911 downwards.
ACGCTGCTCGAAAGACTGTGCGGCCAAACGTCGCAGAAAGTCACTGACAACAATTCGACGAACCCGACCGTAGCGCTTTTGAAGCCAACCATGCGGCCAAGGCCGAAAGCTACTGCAACGAGTACAAGGGTCCCTTGGCTTGCGCCAGGGCCTGGGCGGCTACAAGAACTACACGGCAACACTCGGCAGTAGGGCCAAGCACCCTTGCCGGCGCGCCGGAGGTTGGCAAGCAGCAAGCCGAGCAGCGGACGGACATGACGCTCGGGCTGAAAATCGAGCAGGGCGGGGGCGATGTCCCCATAAGGTTCAGACGGCCGGCGCTCAGGATCGCGAAGCTCAGAAAGGGTTGCCTCTGCAAGCGGGGCAAGCGGGCCGGCCACGAGGGCGGAACTGGCAGCTCACAGCTCATCCACGCGGAAAAGGGTAGTCGCCCGCTCGGCACGCCGGTCGGCGCTGGGCGCTATGGCAGGAAGGGGGCTGCTGGGGCCGGAGTCGGCGCCCCAGCCAGGTCGGCTTGGGCAAGAAGCCCAGCGGCCGGCATTGAAAGCAAAGATGCGGTCGCGCCACTCAGCCTTCCGAACCGCGCGGAAGCAACATGCGGGGGAGCAAAGGCCAAAAAGCCCAAGCGCGATATGATATAGAGCGACATCTTCGCGGCCTGCATCTGCAATGGCCTCCAGCTGCCTTTTCTCGCGTCGTCTGTTTTGCAAACTCTTCAGGAAGTTCCCGCCTTGGAATGGAGACACTCGTGCCTTTTCAGTCGGTGCTGGAGCAATGCCTGTTGCCAAACCACTATGTCCCTGCCTCCGCTCAGGAGGCGTTGGTCTCAGCCTTCGACGTGTGTCCGGAAACACGAATGTGCCTGTTGACATCAACCAGCAGGTCACGTGCTGCTAGTTGAGCCGCTCTCCCTCAAGGAGAAGTTTGTGTTGCAGCTGCTCGATCGCTGCAAACTGGGTTGTTTACGATCCCTCAATCACTGTGGCTGCGTCGGTGTCTTTTGGGTTGGGCTTGTTTCGCGGACTCGGCTCTCGACGCGTGTCAGGCAACACGAACGTGCTTGCCGAATCCAACAAGCAGGTCGTGTTGTCGGTGACCATGACAGCTGCAGGCCTGGCTTGGTTATCCAAAAATGAACGAACTTGTAAAGCTAACGCTCAGCTCACTTAGCAAGGCGGCATGCGCGAAGGTGCGGCGGGGAGAGAGGCCGCCAAATGCCGCCAACTGTTGACAGCCGCGGCGGCGGCGCCAGGCACAGCGGAAATATTCCGGGCGCTGGCTGACCCCGAGGGGGGCCCGCCTTTGCACTGCGGGCGGTGTTGCGCCTGAGACACTGCATCCTCGGTTGGCACGCGGGTGCCGCGGAAGAGCCGTGGCAGCTTGCGAAGCACTAGCAGGAAGAGTTCCCACAGGCCCATGCTGGAGATTTCCATATGGGTCAGCGCCGCCCCCAACGGTGGAACCGGCGCGGAGCATTATTGATGCAGGTTCAGGAGGAGGCCAACCGGTGGAGCGCCGGCCTGGTGTGCCAACTCCACGACCTCCTGTTCTCCGCCCAGGGCACAGCACCGACTCACCTCGCTGCTGACCCCTACGGCGGAACGCTGCGAGGGGAGCCCAAGAATCCCGAGCCAAGTGCTCGCGGCGGCACCCGACAGGATGCGCGCCAGCAAACCCAGCACAAACCAACTTCTAACAGGAACGTGCGACCCCATCCCACGAGGGAACCCCCGCTCAGGTGCTTTCCATGGAGGCAGCGCCATCGACAAACAGGATTGCTGCATCAGGACGGGACTCAACGAGAACAGCGTGGGCAACAGCACGTGCAGGAAATGTGTTGCATTTTTTTTGGCCAAGGAGCGAGGCACCAAACGCCGTAAGAAATTGCAACCCTGCCGCATCCGTGGGCTGGAGGGTTTGCCAGTTTCCTCCGCGTCCCCCGGTGCAATGGCATGTCCTTCGGTTTGCTCCAGCCTGGCCTCACCGCGAATTTCGCCGGCGCTCCCGGCGCTGGATTGGTCGGACTTGTTGTGCCTGTTTCCCTTTTGGCTTGTTCCAGCGTTGCTTCAGCCACAATGCTTTCGACACTGCTCACTCTTCCGGGAATTCCACCACTTGCCTGGCGCGGCGCCGTGGGCGAGTGGTGCGAACTATGGCCTCCACTGCCACAACTGCCTTCCCTTGACACGCGACGGCCAATGCTCACAACATCCTTCAAGGCGGTCCGCGCGGGGAAGGGCTGATGCCAGTGGCCAGTTCCCTCAGCGGCCGCCTTCGCCCAGAAAGCCTTGAGACAGAGTGGCCTGGCACGGCGTGCTTTGCTTCTTGAGCGTCGTGCACGTTGCCGGCGGTCCGAAGACGTGATCCCGACCTCGCGGCGAGCATCTTGCGGCAGATCCAACTAAGTCATCACTGCAGCGTTGCTAGATTGAGCCGTTTTTCGAATTCAATAAGTCGAAAACTCGGAGAAGGAAAACAAGAGTCGACTAGTCAAACAACCCAGGTCGAAATCGGAAAGTTGAAAAATCAGGGTCGAAATCCGAAAGTCGAAAACCAGAAAAGTCGGTCGAAATCTGCTTGAACTCCAAAAAAAGCGTTTGTCCCAAGTCGAAGTATTGAAAACCATTGTCGCAAAGTCGGCAAGCCAGGGTCAATATTCGAACCTTCGAAACTGGACATTTGCTTTTCTCTCGCAGAGATCAACTTAGCAATCTAAGAAGGCTATACGCCCACGTATTATGGAGTGCCCTTCGGGTGGCCCTTCTTCTTGCAGGCCACAACGATACTTCTGGATCCTCCTACGCTTGAAGCCCCCAAAGAACGATGAAGATTTGGAGCCCCCGAGGGATCAGGATGGTAGCAGTAAAATGTCTGGCAGCATCTTACTAAACAACAAGCAAGGGCTTGTGTTGTTACAACGGGTTTTAGTAGCATCTTAGCTCAAGTTTAGCAAACCATGGTTTGGTAAGGGGTCATCATGGCACAATTTCCCTGTGGTTTGTTTAGTAAACATCATAGTAATGAGTTTGGCATTCACCAAGACGCCTTTCATGACCACGTTCCCCCATGCCGGCTTGCGCAGGATGCCACTGAGACGCAGTTCGAGGTGAGAGACACTGTGGCTCGCACAAGCAGTCATGCAAAGCCGACCCCGCTCCGAGCCCACCCCCTGCCCGAGGCAGCAGCGACGGCGGCAAGGGCGCCAATGGCGAACGAGGCGCAAAGGGCGCCATCGGAGAGGCAAAGCGCCAACAGCGCGGGCACAACCGGGCACCTGGTTCAGATTCCCCTGCAGTGCCCCGGCTCCGCGGCCGCTACCGCGTTTTCGACTGACGATGTGCGTGTTGCTCTCCAAGTCGTTCCAGACGAGTAACGCGCAGAACTGACAGCCCGGTTGGCACCAAGGCATGCCTCTTGGAATGTAAAGAGTAGGCTTGAGCAAGGGCCCGCCGCTGACGATTCCCAGGGCACTCGAGGCCAAGAGCTGGCGCACTAGGTGGCCGCGTTGGCGTATCACAGCGAGCACTCGGTGTGACCTCCCTTTGAACCACCATTTTGGGGGTTTCTCTAAATAGTGGTCCTCTAAAATTGTTTGTTTCCTTTTGGTTTCCCTTTCAGACCAACCCAAAGAGGTAAACACTCATTTAAAGGATCATTTTCAGGATATCATTGTCATGGACCCAGCTACAGTTGACGCAGTTCGTGTGTTATTTTTGCTTGTCCGTTGTCTTCTGTTTGGCATGCATGGTGGTCGCAAACAAACAATATTCCTCGGTTCTGGCATGGCCCGGGAAGGATGCTGAGCAGGACAAAGCCCAGTGTCACCGTGCGGAACAGGCAACAAACCAAAAGAAGATCATTGGACTGCAAGGGCGGCAGAGTTGCGCCAGATTTGCATTGTTTGTGAGTCT
>CAUJNA010002502.1:50000-60000 GCA_963377175.1 Effrenium voratum | reverse complement strand
GTCCTTTCAAAATGTCCAAAAAGTGTCTCCGAGTCCTGTGTGACATCTTTTCCTCCTAAATCTCGGCTGGCTTGTGCAAATCGGAAAATGGCCATCACTTGCTCGCTTGCTCACCCACAACCTCCCCGTAGGGGCAGCGAAAATCGAGCCATTCAAAACAGGAACCAGCTCACTTCAAATCCCCTTGTTCGTAGAGTTGATTTCAGCCCTGAATTGTTCAAAGCAACTAGTCGTCATAGAGAACCCGGTGTTTCCCAAACGCACCAGAGCCCTAGACGAAACCCTGCTGCGCGTTACCTTCGCACGAGCCCTCCGCGTACCCAGCGGCCATCGGTCGGCCTCCGTGGCTTCCTGGAGGCTCTGCCTCTCCACGCGCACCGCCTCAGGCGCGCGAGCGCGTGGCAAACCCGGAGCCCCGGAAGATGGGGCCGAGGTCAAAACGAAGGCCACACGGAATCAGGTGGTTTGAACTTACTTGAGACATGGCTTTTCTTTTTGAACTAACTTGGCTTGAGACATTTCCGTGCGGGATCTCTCTCGTTCAAGGCATATACTTCGTTCAGAGGTCCCTTGCAACAGCTCTTGGCATTCCACCCGCGGTGAATCATGGTCGCAGCCAGGTGGCACTTTGCATTCTGTCCCCTGGTACTTCGTGATTAGTTTGCTGAAACGAGATAGCAAGTCAATGACTGCCCTCAAACGTCTGCCAGAGGATCTCTTTGCCAATCAGGTCGCACCTCTTTCTTCCTCTACCCTTTTCAGCAGCGGGCATCTTCCAAACATGTGAGCCCATTCTTTTTTAACATGCCATTTAAACGACCTCCTTTTGGTGTGTCCCTTCAAAAGGGCCGACTCGGGTTTGATTGTCTCAACAAAAAATGAGCCAACCCTGGCTGGACCCTCCCAAATGGGTAACATACATGGAAACCGAAGCCCATGTGTAAGGTTCATTTCCCCTGGATAGCGGCCCCGTACTCGATCCGAGAAAGAAACAAAAGGAGAAATAGAACCTCCTACTCGGACCGGGCGCTCTGCTGCACAGAAGCCCCTGCTCGATTTGGAATTTAGGTTTTCCCATTTCGGAAGGGGAGTCGGACCCGGAGAACTTTGGGGGGAGCATCCAAAAAGCCACCAGGCTCTACGTTGATTCCCAACATCGACGTCGGAACAGTCTTCTACCAAGGATGTGACTTACCCCGAAGTGTGTCTCAAATAGGGGACCCGGAAAATGATTGCATTCGTGTTGGTGTCGCTTCAAAACCAACAGAAAGGGAGACGAACTCCCACCAAAAAAAGCCAGACACAACCCCGCCGGGAAATGGACAACGACATCCTAGCGGCCTTTCCGCGTCCATCCTTTTGAGCCACGCCCAACAAAAAAATCTCGCCTTTGCCCCCCGCCACCCGCCAGCCGGCCAGACATGGCCAGACCCCCGCCGGACAAATCGGCAAATCGGCCTCCTGCTCCCGCATCTCCAGGATCTCCAGGTCCGCCGCCTCCTCGATGGACATGGTGGCCATGGGGTGCGGGCACCGGAACACCTGGACGACTGGGCGACTGGGCGACTGGCACTCAGGCGGGGGGTGGCGAAACGGGGGCAGTACAAAAAACTGCTCCGCCGGGGCCGGAAAAAACCGAGCCGTTCTTGGAGTGACCCCAAAGTGGGGGGGGGGGGGGGAATTGGGGAACTTCACTGGTCGCTTCTGATTTTTTACATCTGCTCCATTGGATTTCCATTGGCCCGAAAAACCGCCACGGGGCGGCCCCGTTTTTGAGGAATCCCGGCGACATGGCACCAACGCATCAGCGAAGAGGTGCACCAGTTGGGATGGACATGTTTTTGGCGTCCATCCAGTTGGGATGGATGAAGCCCCATTGGGATAAACCACCAAATCGATTTTGTGGTGTCGATTTTGCCACAACAATCTTGATGGTATCGTTGTGGTGTTGCGGCATGGGATGGCTCTTTTCCCCGTTGGGCATGTAGTTGTTTGCAGAGCTCTCCTGCCTGCTGCCTGCCGCCTGCCTGCTGTCTGTCTGTCCGTCTGTCTGCCTGTCTGTCTTGAGGACAATGCATAGGGAAGTCAACCTGTTCGCCTTTTTGAGTGCGGCCCTTGAGATAGGGCATGATAAAGGGGGATGGGATGCCAAGGAGAATTCAACAATTTTTTGAGATGAACCCGGTGGACAATTGGCGTCTTTGCCCAAAAGAAGCTCTGTGGTGAGAACTTGCCTTTTCGCGTCGGTTTGGGAGCGTGCCAGTCGCAAGGTTCTGGGGCGCTTGGTGCGTTTTTTGTTTAAAGGATTCCGCAAGAAAAATATGCAGGTGTGTACCTTTCGCATTGTTCAGCAAACTCCATGCATGAGACCGGCAGGCTCAGGTGGTATCCCACCCCCACCAAGGCGCCATCTCCCGGTAGAGACGCTGCAGCTCCGACCGGTCCTGTCGAACTCGACTCGCTCGGCCGTCGAGGAAGCGCCGAAGTCAAAGGACGAACCCAAGTCGTGGGCTACGGAAACAGAAGCCAAAAGGAAGCAACTTTTGAGGGTGCCCGCCCTTTTTGAGAAACGTGTGTGTGGTTAAATATATATATATATATATATATATATATATGTGGCACCCCCCCTGGATTACTCAGGTTTTTGGCCAGAAATTGACATTTTGTCTGTAAAAATGCATGCAAAACACACGTGCCAGCTTCTAAAATGAGGCTCTAAAAACGCTTTCCTTTTTAGACTTAACTTCTAGCATCAATACTTCGTGCAGTCCAGGATGTGCTAGCACGTGCTACCACATCCTGGATTGAAGATTGAAGACTGAAGATTCTCTGACAACTCTCCCTGGGATTCTTCAATCTTCAATCTTCAATCCAGGATGTGCTAGCACATATCAGTTTGTCCCAAGGATGGGTTGAAGATTTGCAAAACAAGTGGTCTGAGAATCTTCAATCTTGAGCCCAGGATGTGCTAGCACGTTCTAGCACATCCTGGATTGCTCTAAGTACATATTTGGAGAATGTCAGAAAGAGTTGTCAGAGAATCTTCAATCTTCAATCCAGATCCTGGATTGCCCTAAGTGCGGATTTGAGGAATCCAAGCAGCAGACCGGGAGTGCACGTTGTCAGAATCAAATCGTGGATGTGCACTTGCACTGCCTGCATTTGGCCAGGGGGAAACCTTTACAGGTTTTTGTGGACTTGAAGGCTGGCCAGGATGAAAGATTCTCAAATAGAAAATCTGGTAGATCTTCAATCCTCAATGCACGGGGCGAAACCTTAATGAGTCTAGAACAAGCTGTCAAGTTTTTGGGGGACCCGGATTGAGGATGCGCTAAACATATGTTTGTGGATTCTTGTATATTCGATCTTTGATCCAGGGCAACACGAACTGAGCAAATGCTGAAAACACTGCGTTTAACAGCATCTATGCCAAGAATATGAACTATGATTGAAAACACGTTCCTGTCATTGGCTTGGCTCAGTTCTTGCTTGGTTCAAACCACATGGAGTTCGATAAGGACAGTAACCCTTTCAAGATTGAGTTTGATTCCAAATTCATTTGGCCATGACAATAGCTATCTTCTCCAGAGATTTTTGAATGGCACAAGAAACAGCAAACGAGTAAACTTGAGTTTGGTTTGAACTCGAAAGCGTTTTAAACTGGATATCCTTCCCTTACTTGAATTTCAACTTTCACAAGCAACACACACATGGATAGTTGCTTTGCAACATCTGTTTCACATAGCATGTCAGGAATTATGCACAACACTCGAGTTAACATGTAAATGTAACTGCGCAAGGACACTAAGTAGGAATGAGTTCCTTTTCCCCAAGTTGATGATTTGCCGAATTTCGCTGCCAAACACAATAACAAACACCAAATAATAGAGCTGCTACAGGCGCGTTGAAGCTGCCAAAACATACTTCGTGCACTACTCTTGTACTGAGCAGTTGTGTTTTTTGAGCTGGAGCTGCCAAAGTGCACTTTGCATACTCCAATGTGACTTTGTGCACTTCGCGCACGCCAATGTGAGGGTCACACAACTCGCAACTCCTAATCAACGTTGAGCTTAACTTCTGCTTGGTTGGAAGTTGCATGGAGTCGAGCGTCCAGTCAGTTCATTTCAGAGTCTCAACCCCCAGTCTGGCCAAAAACCTCAGTTCTGGCCAAAAACCTGAGTATTTCGAAGGGGGGGTAGCAAATATGTGTGTATATATATATATATATATATACATATGGGGTTTGTCAAGGGGAACCTCTGGAAATGCATTTCTCGGTCTTCCCGTGTGTTCAACTCAGACGGGCATGTTGGTGTCACTTTGCCCTACAGAAATAAGATGCCCTTCCTCCAACAATGCTGGAAGCTGACGATCGGAGGGTTCTGGAAGACGAACGCGTTACTGTTGGGAAGCCCAAAAAATCAACTTCCATGATTGTTGGAAAGAGGATTTCCCCGCCTGTAGGCCTCATGAAGGCTTCTATAACCCATCTGTAACCACTAATTTTGGGGTATGTCCATTTTGGGTATGTAAGCTCGCTCTTAGACGGACACAAACATACCAACTCCAACGACATGTTGCATTTCATACTTGACCATGAAACCCAACCGGTCCTTTGTGCTTTGGGGCCTTACCACCTACAATGTTGGCCAATTTCAGGATTGTGGGCACTTTGGCTTGAACTGGACATGGACCGCCCCAATTTTTCGGGTCCATAAGTGTTTGATTCAACCACTGGTAGAGCCAACTGGCCTCATTACTTTACCACAATCAAAGTCACCCCGTTCAGTGGTGGGTTAAGGGAAACAACCCCATCTTCTGACTTTGATAACTTCCAGAAACCATCAAAATAATGACCCAGACCAAAGGTCCACAAAAGCCGGCGCGGGCTTCCGGATGCTTCCCCCCTGCCCCGGCTTCGCCTTTCAGAAGCAGCTCCAGTTGCGGGGCATCGAAAGCCCGAGACACATATGAAGGGTAAAACCCTCTAGGGGTACCTTCCATTTCCATTCTTTCCAGGGATCCGAGTCTTTCTAGAAAACCTCCGGAAACCCAGCGAAAACGGCCGGATTTCTTGGAAAGAACGATTGAAAAGAAGCGGGAATCAAGCCCTAGAACTTGGCGGGAATCACCCCCTCCCCCATAAAACACACCAATAGGAAACGAGCTCTTTTGTTCCCCCGAGGGTTGTTCGAGGCGATGTGCTTCTTCTTTGGGACCTTTGAGGTGGAAGCAGTCCAGAATGCGGACTTACCCAGACCCAGAAATACAAGGCGATCACCGTGGGCCATGACCCAAACGGGAAGAAAAGAAAGGATGGAAAAGTGGGGCTTATGCTTTTGCGAGTGTCAGAAACATCAAACCCGCCTGGATCTTGACGAAGTAGGGCTTCTCCGCCGGTGGGGGCTTTGCGGGCCCCTTGCCGGGCCCGCCGCGGGCCTGGAATCCACATAGCGGCGCGCCGGGATAGCGACAACTGTTTTCTTTTGTTTTCCGTTTAAAGCCACGCAAATGTGTACCCTCAAACAAACCCGACACCGGGATAGCGGCATCACTGTGCTCACCATGCGATCGCCGTGATGAGATCGCGGGAGGAAACGAGAGCTGGCCCTCACTCTGCGACAAGACGGGGGACATGCGCAACCCCCCCCCCCAACATACAGTGCACTTCATCACACACACACACACACACACACAGTCAACATTCAAAATTACACCAGCATAGACCCCAGAGAGCAAGGATTGCACACCAACACCTCGATCGCACCCCCTCCCTCCGAAGAGTGCCCCAAACAGCACCCGGCCACAGCACCTCCAACAACACCCCAAACAGCAACCCCAAACAGCACCTACACCAGCACCCCAAACTGCACGCCCCCTAGTACCAGCCCGGCACAAATCACCCCTCTTTATTAGAAGTAAACCCCTATAGCTTTCAGCTATCTGGGGAACAAAGGAGTTGTTCGAACCAAAGCATTACAAAACATGGAACTTGAGTCGAGGAAACCTCTGAAAGGAACCTTGGATCCATCTCACTTGCAGCTTTCCATATCCCATGTTGAAAACCCATCATCTTTGTCCGGGCATTCGGGTGCGACCGTTCACAACCCGTTTAGGAAACCGCGAATCCGTATGCCAACCGCAAATCCCAAGAACCGAACTGCAAGGCAACGCGCTTCAAGACCAATCCTAGCGACGGAGTCACAAGAGAGACGGATCGGATTTGCACCCTCACAGCCAAGAGCTGAATTGGAGCAGAGTCGAACTCGGGGCGTGCCAAAACAAACAAAACAAACGTTCTCTTGAGTTACTCTCTAAAAGGCTTGAACCCAGGGGTGGTTTATGTACATTACATTACACTACATGTTGGTATTCTAGCAACCGCCGGTTTGAGGAACCCCCCCCCCCCCTGAATTTTGACACATAATGTTGACCCGAATCAATCAACGCCTGGTTGCCACTTTTGGAGGGAACGCCTTGCTATGAAAGGACGCATTCATGAATCCGGGGTCAACTTTACCCGAGCTGCGATCATCATCTCCAGCAGCGGCATCTCCTGCTGGGCGGACAGGATGTTGTCCGGCACCTCGCCGACAGAATTTGCACAACAGGGAGCGCTCCTTCGTTGCGACAGCGTTTGCCCAACCCAAAATGATGGTGTTTCTACTTCTGCGCTTGCCGAACCCAAAATGAGATGTTTGATATTGTCGTCCACAGTCAGCCTCCTTTGGAATGGAACATTGCAAGTCCCCGACCGAGTGTTGCAAGGAAACCAAGATGACCGGCCGATCAATCCTCAGCGGAAAGCCGAAAGCGCTGGGGCTTTTCCAAATGTTTTTTCACTTTCAAGAGAAGCCCATTTACAAGTTGATGAATTGGGTGTGGCTCAAAAGGCAAACCGCAGGTGTTGGCAACCAGGTTTCCACTTACCGATCGGGCAACCCATTTTGGAATTCCGGTTTTTTGGTTGCCACCGCCAATGGTTTTGTCCAAACTCCAAACCCCGCGGGTTTGACCACGCTGAAAAATCGAGACCTGCCCAAGTGCTTAACCGAACAGGGCACTGCGAGTGCATTTATCCGAACACAAATGCATGGATTTTGCAGAAGAGAACCAGACATACCCAAAGAATATTTACTCACGCACTCCCCAGGCCCTCACTTATAACTCCAAACCACGCCTACCCTTTGCGCCTCCCTGCCCGAGAATCCCTGGTCGTCCAAGACGCAGAGGCCACAGCCCTGCCCAACAGCATCAAAATCAGCTCACGCTCCTCGGCGAAAAAACAAAAAGCGAAGGGACACCGAAGAGAAACATGGGAAACGTGGGCCAAAAATGGGGTAACCCCAAGTGGGTTGCCCGATCGGTAAATGGGTTACCCATGACTCAAATTCTGCGGTCCATATCCTGGTCTCAATTAATCTCAATGGCAGCGGCTCCACCTTGGTATACGGAAGCAAAGACCGGAAAACCTGCAGCGCAGGCGCCAGGCTTTTTTTCTCTTTTGGAACGCCACACCCATTGGTTTATTCAGCTTCCCACTTGGCGGTTTGGAGCCCGGTGCTTTGGGAGGTTCCCATTCCTCTGCAAAAGCCAGGGGTTCAAATCCAAATCCAAACCACCAGCTAAGGGTTGCTTGATTTATGGCTTATGGCTTATGGCTGAGAGGCCTTATGGAAATATCCTGAAACATCCTCTGAGGGAAACATCCGTCATTGGGCTTTGTAGGGAAACCGCGAAAACAAAAAAAAAACATGGGAAACCAACCAATTATTGGCTTCATTTGGGCAAGAGTCAGGATTGGGAACCGAGATGCAAGAACGGAAACCAAAAGAAAACCCAAATGAAAGCCAACCAAGCCAACCAAGCCAACCAAGCCAACCAAGCAAACCAAGCAAACCAAGCAAACCAAGCAAACCAGGCAAAACCAACCAGCCCAACCAGCCCAACCAAACCAACGAAACCTGGCCAGCACAGGCCACCACCACCGGTTTCAAAGACGGAGGCTGCTCGTTTTTCCCCAAAGTTGAACCCTGTTTTGGGGGTGGTTGAAAGGGAAACCTGGAATTTCAAACATAAACACTTGTTAGGCAGGTGGGTTGAACCGGAAAATATTGTGTTGTTAAAACAAAGCGTTATATTTGAGGGTTTGCCGCCAACCTCAAACCTTCCAAAACGCCCAAGGCGCCATCTCTTCGTCAAAAGCGCTTCCAGCTCCCCATTGGTACTCATCACCCAGGTCCTCCCGCTTCTTGCTAAACCTCAAGCGAGCACGGCCCTCGAAAGAAACCCTAGATGAGGGATTCCTTGTCAAAATGCGCGCAGGAGCCCTTTCACGTACTGGCCGCCGTTTATGTCAAACAAGAACTTTTATGCCCCCTTCTTGTGTACCCCTCCCCCCTTCTTCTGTAACTCTCCCTTTCTTTCTAGCCCTCCACCTTTGCCTTGCCCTCCATCTTTTCTTTGTCAACCCAAAAAAGCAAAGGGGGCCCCCAGCCACATGCGTGTCTGCCTCATGTATCCCCATGCCCTAAGTTTACAGGTGGACATCGGGTGGGCGGTCCCTGGGTCGTGTTTGGGTTCCAGGACCCTAAGCCTGGGTCATGTCTTGTTTTTTGTTGGCTTGGGGTTGGTGTGGGGTTGCTTTAACCCGAGGGTGAGAAAAGCAATGCCTGGGGAGGGGAAAAAAGCCCGCGGGTGAAAAAAAACAAGGTTGATAACATAAGGCAGAGGGTGAAAAAGGCACAGTGAGAGCTGGACAAGAAAAAGGGTTTCTGAGTCACATGAGCCAAGTGATGTGGTCTATGTGCCGTTCGCACCCAGACCCCCCGTTTCCAAGCCAGAGCGACCGCGCGCAACCCGGTGCCGCCCGCCAACCCCGAAACTTCAAGGGGGTGTCTCTGCTTCTTGGACCCTCCAATATGCTTGCTTGTTGTCCCTTGAAAAAAAGACCACCAAAACCCTCTAAATGTTGTGCTTCCTTTTGGCTTCCCTTTTAAACCCACCAAAAACGGGTACCAACTCCATAATATATATATATATATAAAAAAAAAAAAAAAAACAGACCGCTTCAAGGCGCAGGTACGCCACCTTTTCGTCCAGCTCCTTGCAGCGCTTGTACCGCGCGATCTTCTCCTCCCGCTTGGCCGCTGCATCCGAGGGCTCCTCCAAATTCCGCGGCTCGGGTCGCGGCTCGCGGCTCGGGTCACACAGCTCGGGGGCTCAACGAAAAGGGTGGGTTTTTCTCGAGTTCAGAGGTTCGGGGTATCTTCCCGTTTGGTCCGAGGCATTGATGGTCCACCTCTTTGCAAGAGGCACGTTGTTTCCAGAAGCAGTTCAATTTGAGGGTGCCCTTTTGGAGTGGTTTCAAGGGAGAAAGGGCAAACCCACCATGTCGAATCCAACAAACTCAGACCCAAACCAAACCAACATGGTGGTTTCTGGTGACCTGTTTCACACCAAACCAAAAACATCCCCCCTCCTCCCTCCCCCTTCCCTCCCCCCACCCTCCCCCCCTTCCCTCCCCCAAGCCCCAAGCCGCGTCCCGCTCGCGGTCCATGGCCGCGAAATCCGCGGCGTGGCCCAGCTTCAGGCGCTGGCAGTCTGCCGCGAAGGCGCCTCGGATACCCATACCAAGGTTCCAAAATGGTCATGGGTTATGGGGACCTGTTCAATCCGTTTGTTTGACAAACATATATATATATATACACATATGCATACATAGATATATATTTGTTTGCGGTGTTGTATCGGGAAAGAAGAAAAAAAAGACTCCTAAAAAGGCACAATGAGACAATGGGGCTCGTCCAACGGACGTTTCTCCGGAAAGGGCAAAGCGAGGATGTTCTTCCCTTTGGGCTTCAGGTACCGTTTGTGTGGTTGGCTTTAAAGGGAAACCAAAACGAAAACCAAAAGAGAAAGACGGGCGGGGGGATGCTTCCCTTTGGTGTCACTTTGGCTTGCCTCTGAGCTTCACCCTTCCTCCATCACCACTTGAATG
>CAUJNA010002502.1:0-45000 GCA_963377175.1 Effrenium voratum | reverse complement strand
GTCAACATCCGAATGCGTTGTTTCTTGTGAGTCATTGATACTTCAACCCAATCTTGCGGCCCAGGGCGTGCTATTTCTCCGGACTCAGCCGGGTGTTTCTTAACCACAAAAGGAAGCCAGCCGACCACCTGAAAGAATTGGATATAGGTTTCTGCTTTGTCTGAGGGTACCTTTCTTAGGCTGGTTTCAAGGAAATCCAACCTAAGAATACAACCACTGTTTTTGAAAACCAAATGAAGATCACCACTTTTCTCGGTTGAAACTCCATATAGGTTTGTTTGTTTGTTTGTGTTGTTTGTTGTTTGCTGCTTGTTCTCTAAGGGTACCCTTCTTAAGTCGGTTTCAAGGGAAAGCAATGGGACATACGAAGCCAATTTTATGTAAGACCAAACAGCCGAAAAAGAACCACCGGGAAAACTCGGCCGCTGGCTGCACCCCTCTAATTACAAAAGTATTTCACCGTTTTTGGGGGGTCCCAGGGAGGGAAACAATTTCGACCAAAGCTTCAAGCAACTCGCTGCAGAAAAGTCCCAAGACCCGTTGCCAAAATCGCCCCACGAAATTCGCCCCACGTTCGAAGCGCTCCACTCAGGGCGACAGGACTTTGAAGCTGGTGGCCCCGGCGCACCCTGAATTTTAAGCCATCGAGACATATATATATATATATATATACATATATACATATATACATATTTACTTATTTATATAAACATATACATACATATACATGTTACATATCTATCTATCTGTAGTCGTAATTTACAAAACAAACATATGTGTATATATACTATATAAACACAAGAGTCACGTATGTGTTCCTTTGAGGCTCGCGGCTGATGTCCTCCAGCTCCTCGTTGGGGGAGAAGAGCCGCAGCTGCATCACCCGCGAGGCGATCCGCTTCAGGCGCCCCGTCCTGAGGCGTTTTTTTTTGACGTGGGGTGCCTCCATAGAGTTGCCCGTGCTTGAAACCTGAGGCGCTTTTTGCTTGCCTCCGAATCCAAAGGTGCAGGACATCTGATGCATGGAACCCTGACCCATTCCAAGGTGGACACACGAAGGTTGACGCACAGGGCTGTGGACAAGCCAACCTTCTTGGACCAGTTCAGCCGAGCACGGGATCGGTCAATGAAGAGGTTGGGTGTTCCAAAGCAGCTGTAAGTCAAATTGAAGCAGGCCACTCCATCTATCCCCTTCGCCCCTGCTCCAGCTGCCTCGAGTGTTCACACCAAGAACCCCGATATTCGCCCTGGGCTGTGGTCTGATTCTTGAAATGGCACCCTGCTAGCCCCAAAAAGGGCCACGTTGAATTCTTGGATGGTCGTGGATCCTGTGCACCTTTCTTTTTCAAAGCACAGTCTTCCGATTTTTGATTTGACGTGGTTTCCCCTTTTGGTTGAATCCGATGACTATTTGTTTGGACCATTTGGACCACAGTTAACCAGGGAGCCTCACTCCCTCACTCCCTCACTCCCCAACTCCCTCACTCCCTCACTTCCTCACTCCCCAACTCCCTCACTCCCTCACTTCCTCACTCTGCCTTATTGTAAAGGCTTCGCGTTGCCCGCGGCCAGTCCGCTTCTGGCTGGCTTTGAGGTATATAAAGTGCTTGAGTTTGCCTTTCAGAGTGAGTGAGTCGGCGCCGGCAAGGTGGGCTGCAGAATGGCAGGCTTGGGCCAAGCGAAGGTGCAAAAATTTCTAGGGAATATGACTGCTTGCGGGGGGGGGATTTGCCGGTTTCTCTGGGGATCTGACCAGAGTTGGAGCGGTGATTTTTTTGGGGACTTGATTGGTCTGCATGGGAAGTTGACCGGTTTCTGGGGGTAATTTTCTACGGTTGTTCGAGGGGATTGATCACTTTGTGTCCAAAACTAGTAATTATGATGCTATTTGGTTCTACCTGGTTGGACCATGTGTTTGACATTTGTACTATTCTCAGATTGGTATTCCAAGCACTCAAACTCATAGTTTCACGCCATATAGGGCAGGGGCTAGGGGAAGCCATGTGTGGTAGTCTACCCTGTCTTTGGGCAGGGAATCAAACCGGTTTTTTTTGAATCCTACGCAGGTGATGAGGAAAGGGGTTGTATATAACTTTTCCGGGAGCAGTCTTTCCCGAAGCGCTTTGAATGATTCTTGCACAAGCTTCCTCATATCTCCCAAATAACCATGGGTCAAAATCCCGCACCCTCAGTCAACATCCCAATCCCAACTAAAATAGACTAAAATGGCTGGTGCACCTACCCCAAAATGGGATCCCATTAGTTTTGACCCACAGCCAAATGGCCCGGATGTCCTGTGGGGCGTGCACAAAAGTGTTTCCCCCGACTGTTGGCAGCTCCTTGAAGCTCCTTGAAGAGCATCTTCTGACAGCCGGAGTGATGTTACATCAATCTCCAAATGGCTGTGGGTAGGAACCCAGAATGGCACCCTGGTAAGTGGAAATAATGACTAAAACCTGTGGTCCCCTGGTGTTTCATTTTGACCCCCAAATGATTCCTCAACCAGGACTCGCCTATGCTGGAGACAGGTTAGCCATGGCTCAAAACCCAAAATTCCGTACCCCCAGTGAACATCCGATTCAATCCAACCACTAAAATAGGTTATGAAATGGGTGGTGAATTCACCTACCAATTGCAATCCCCATTAAAATAGACTAAACTGGGTGGTGCACCTACCCCTCTTTTGCCAAGACTCAGCTCATCGAGCGCGGATTGCTCGGGAGGCTCATCCTCAAACCTGACCAGCGACACAAAGGAGCGGTAGGCGTCGTAGAACTGGCGCGCCAACGTCTGCCTCAGCCGAACCGGAGCTTCTACCCGGATTTGGGCGCCGGTGAGAATCTGTCACTGCTTTTTGCTTTTTGTGAGCTTGCTTCGGCCATTTTGTGAAACAGACTTTTTGGTGGACGTCAGAAACACTATCTCGGATTTATGAGACCCACTTTCAATGGTGACAACTTACCAACATCAACCAACATCACCAACATGAATGAAGCAGTTGGCTTCAACCCCCCGAACCCTCGAAACAGACACATTCGGTGGCTGAGTTCCAGTCCAACCACCCCCACCCCCACCCCCACTCCCGGCCAAACCTTCCAGTTTGAAAACATGAGGGGCTTCCTCCCGCAGCTTGAGCCGTTTCTTTTCCGGGGTGTGCACCCACCGCACTTTTGCAAGGGCTACCAAACGAATCCCCAAAACTCTTTGGATGCTTCCCCATTTGGTTTAGAGTCCCAGAGAATAAACGCATCGCGCGCTGAAATCGGAAAGTCCGAGGCACTCGTCAGAATCATCGGCCTGCGAACGGCTTCGATCAGAGGAGGACGCAAGGCGACGAAGACCAACCGTGCGAAAACCTTCACGTCTCTGCACAGGCCTTTTTTGTGCGAAGGGCCAGCTCCCTTTGAACATTAGGTAAGTTGAAGTAAAGAAAAGCGCGCCCTTTGGACCTCAGAAAAATATACGCTGTGTCTTCTGGGGGAACCTCCATGGTTGGGTTCCCAGCCAGAACCACCAAGGGCCAGCCGGCTCCCTTTCTTGGATTCCCAACCACCCGCAAAGGGCTGTCCCAAGAAAAGACGCGCAAGCAGGAAGGCAAAACGACACCGAACGTTTTAGAGGACCCCTGTTTTGACAAACACCCAAACTAAAGGAGATTGCTGGCTTGCGACAAAGGGTTCCACATGTTCGATTGCCACTTCGGGGTTTCGCCCCAAACACGCGCCTCGCCCCTTGCAGCGCTTGCTGCTACATCGCAGGCGGAGCGGGTGTCTTTGGCCTGGCCGGGTTGAATCAAAAAAGCCGACGAGGCCCCGGAATTCCTGGCAAATGCTAGGAAAGGCTACGAGAAGCTGGGACACGCCCAAGCAAAAACGAACAAACAAAACACCAAAAAGGATTTCATGCATCCCCACCACTGTTCTCATTGCAAGAACCAGAAAAACACAACCAACTACAAAAACAACAAACATCACGTAGAATGATGCGGCTTTCCACATATTTCTGAAATTTCTGGCCATGCCCTCAATGGAATTTGTGTAGGATTTATGTAGCGCAACGTTCTCTTTCACACATCTCTCCCTGAAGACTCTGGCTCTCAATCTGATTCGTGCATTTACGTAGCCTACAGCTGTGAAAAAAAAAAAAAAAAAAAAAAAAAAAAAAAACAAGGGATACCTAGGGCCCACAAGGTCCAGGAGCATGGGCAAATGCCTGCTCTATCGGTTGTGAGTTGATGTCGGAAAACGTGTTCCGTTGTTACCTATGTCGATCGAAAATGAAGAAGCATCTTGAAGATTTAAGTCCATTGACTTGGAAAAGAAGACGGCGAAGATCTGGCGAACCGAGAATCGCTCACCAAACCCACAAAAGCTGCAGATCTTCGTCCGTACACCCCACGCCCCGCCTCCGCTGGCGCGTCCTCCTCCTCCATGGCACGGAGTGCGGAGTTCGGGTCGGCGCAATCTGAAGGACCTCGCGATATCAGAAGAGGTGTATGGCATACCTGCGCCAAAACACAGAGGTGCATACATGTGTTATGTATATATATATATATGTATGTATATGTATACAAACCACACATGTATTTCAGATGCATGAATATCATTGTAGAATATGGAGAGAGAGAGAGAGAGACAAATATGTGATTCTGAAGTATGGGTATCATTCTTACATGAAATGCTGGTACTTTTTTCGTGGGGGCCATGTCCACTGCAGCATGCTCTGATTCCATGGTCCTTCACTCGCATGCGAACGCTTCGCATTGTTGGAGCTCGAAAGCCGAAAGGACACGGAACCATCGCTGAGTCCCCGGCTCTTGCGGGGAAATTCCGTGAGTCCCCCATGTCCCGCCCAAATTTGGAGGATAGACTACTAGCCCAACAACCCTACACAACAACCTAACAGCCCAACAGCCAGGAGCCCAACAACAGCCGAACAGCCCAACAGCAGCCCAACCACCCAACCACCTCGCAACACCCAAACAGCCTAGACTGACTAGACTGTGTGCGCGCGAATGTCAAAAATTTGGGAGGCCTTCTCTTGCGAGTGGTTGCAAACGGATATGAAACAGAAATCGGCCAATACCTTCTCAATCGTTTCAACACGATAGGGGGAAAGAATTCTCAGTGGCCGCCGCCTTGCATTTGTCCTCCCTCATTCAACATGAAGCAGCTGTTGATTTCAACCAACTCTTCGTTGCTTCCCTTTGAAGTTCGCTGGATTCGCCTATGAGGAACTCGCAAGTGGGCTTAACAGGACAAAGGCCCCTGCTGAACCGAAGCGCCCAAAGCGCCACAAAGCTATACAAGGCATCACAAAGTTATACAAGGCAGCACTTGTTTCAACTTGCATGAGTGCATTTCTGTGCCCAAATCTTCCAACTCGCAGCCAGGGCTCGCAGTCAGGAAAGTGCATTTCTGTCCCCAAATCTTCCAACTCGCAGTCAGCAAAGTGGATTTCTGTCCCCAAATCTTCCAACTCGCAGTCAGGAAAGTGGATTTCTGTCCCCAAATCTTCCAACTCGCACAGGAAAGTTGATTTCTGTCCCCAAATCTTCCAACTCGCAGTCAGGAAAGTGCATTTCTGTCCCCAAATCTTCCAACTCGCAGTCAGGGCTCGAAGTCAGGAAAGTGCATTTCTGTCCCCAAATCTGTCCCCATATCTTCCAACTCGCAGTCAGGAAAGTGGATTTCTGTCCCCAAATCTTCCAACTCGCTTCCAACTCGCAGTCAGGAAAGTGGATGTCTGTCCCCAAATCTTCCAACTCGCAGTCAGGAAGTGGATTTCTGTCCCCAAATCTTCCAACTCGCAGTCAGGGCTCGCAGTCAGGAAAGTGCATTTCTGTCCCCAAATCTGTCCCCATATCTTCCAACTCGCAGTCAGGAAAGTGGATTTCTGTCCCCAAACCTTCCAACTCGAAGTCAGGAAAGTGCATTTCTGTCCCCAAATCTGTCCCCATATCTTCCAACTCGCAGTCAGGAAAGTACATTTCTGTCCCCAAATCTTCCAACTCGCTTCCAACTCGCAGTCAGAAAAGTGGATTTCTGTCCCCAAATCTTCCAACTCGCAGTCAGGAAAGTGCATTTCTGTCCCCAAATCTTCATTTCTGTCCCCAAATCTTCCAACTCGCAGTCGGGAAAGTGCAAGACTCCAAGACTACCATCAACAGACCTGTCCACTTCCATGATTGTAGGAAGGAGAACTACCCTCCCAACCAACATGGAACCTGACGTTCGGGGGGGGTCCTGGTTTGGACTGTTCCCTTTGAAAGGGACCTCAGGTTCCACGTGAAAAGGGGAACTTCACATGTCCGATCCCAGCCGCGTTTCTCGCGTCGCAGTCACCGTTTCCGAGACCCTCGCCAGCCCTAGCCGCACCTCGGCCACTCGGCGGTGGAAAATCCGACGCCAGGCCCCCCGAGTCAAGACAGCGGGTTTGGAGCCGGGTCTCTGCATCCAGCCCACCGGATCTCCGTTTGAAGCCACACCGACTGCACCAGTACCAAAGGACCACACCAGTGCCAAGAAAGGACCAGGCTCGAATCCAGCTTTAGTTGAAGCGCAGCCGAACCTTTCTCCAACGGTCTTACCTACTTTTGCCCAACCGGTTTCCCTCCCAGGCCCCGGCCATCAGCGAAAGGTTCAGCTCTCCCCGGGCCACCTTCTTGGGCAAGCCAGAAGCAGAACCAAAAGAAAAAAAACATGAATCACCCTCCTTGCCGGAGGGCCAGGGCCACCCATTGGTCCCTTCAAAAGACTGACTCTTTTTGGCGCTGGCAAACACTCCGCCCGAACAGCCGGTCGCCATGAAGCTCCGAGACCAGGGCCGCCCTCATCAGCCCACGGCCTGCCGACTGCCGGGGTCCGTCCCGAGCGACCGCGTCTGACGGCTCTGCCGAGCCGTAATACTCCCCAGATCGACATGGAGCCCAAAGCGCACATGTTGTGAAGCTCCTATTTGCTGAAGCTCTTTTCGGTCCATCCGTGGCTCCGGTGTTTACAACAGCCTTTTTAGGGGAGATCGGAGAAAACGCGGCCATTTCTCATAGCTGACTCAAAAGGAAGAAGAGCTGTTGACAAAACCGCACCGTGAGTCTTACTTTTGGACCCCAGGGCCTTCATGAACAAATTTGTCGCGCCCCTGCGGCTCCCCAAGCCCATGATATGTGGCCCCGCCGGTCAAACTGTCAGACAGCCCGCCTTCATCAAACAAGCCGCGCGCAGCCCCTTGAAGGGAGGGACAACTGAAAGGGTTTGGGGGCTCTTGGTCACTTGCAGCCTTCAACTTCCGCAGTCGTTGCTTGTAGCATCTCGTAGTTCCGGCCGTTTTTTCTTCTGCTGCAGGTTGTCTTTGCAAATGCCGCGCCCTTGAAAAAACGACCCCGGCAGTGGGAACATGTCCCAGAAGTCAACAAGTTCGACAACCCACCGCGCATAGTGAGTCGACATGTTGCACATATTTGGACTCGATTTAGGGGCCATTTTGCTCACATCAGAAAGCACGTAATTGGGGGCCACCGTGAGCCTGTGAACAGAAAGCATACGAAAGGATACAGAAGGGGGTCAACATTACTGGTTTTCTGACCTCTTTTTTTTTGCACTAAGCCAGCTAGAAAGAAGAACAAACCAAAGGGTATCAATATATGGGATTTGTCACCTACGCGTGCTAACTGGCGCTTTCTTGATTAATTTGTTTTTGCGATGTTGTTGCGTTTTTGTTGCGATTCGCATGTTCAATACGATTCCTGAATCAGTTACCTTTTTCGGACAACTTGTTATGCGTTAAGTCCCCCCACCTTACGAAAATCACCAAAACACGATTCTAACACGAATTTAACACGAGTTTAATGCCATGTTGCTCTTTAAATGCGACTTCGACTTTAAGATGACGTCCACTGTTTTGTTTGGTTTACATTTTTTACGTCAAACACACTAAAACAAATTTAAAACCGGGAAAAATACACAAAAAATGCATTTCTGAAACGTGATCCTGGAGAATGTGATTTGGGATTCGCAAATCCCGAATCCCGAATTCCGAATACGAATCCCGAGGCCCAAAGTTCGATTTGGGATTGGCGAATCCCGAATCCCCAATCCCGAATCCAGGGCCCGGAGCCCCGGACCCCCAATCCCAAATCCCGAAACTGGATTTGGGATTCGCGAGCCCCGAACCCCGAATCCCGAATCCAGGACCCGGAACCCGGACCCCAAACCCCGAATCCCGAACCCCGAAACCGAAAGTTCGCAAGCCCCGCATCCCGAATCCCAAAACCCAAGTTCGATTTGGGATTGGCGAATCCCGAATCCCCAATCCCGAATCCAGGGCCCGGAGCCCCGGACCCCCAATCCCAAATCCCGAAACTGGATTTGGGATTCGCGAGCCCCGAACCCCGAATCCCGAATCCAGGACCCGGAACCCGGACCCCAAACCCCGAATCCCGAACCCCGAAACCGAAAGTTCGCAAGCCCCGCATCCCGAATCCCAAAACCCAAGTTGGATTTGGGATTGGCGAATCCCGAATTCAAGCCCCGAAACCCAAAATCGCGAATTCCAAATCCATTTTGGAACAAGCATCCAACTACAAGGGGAGGCCCCAGAAAGCGAAGCCAGTTTTGAGACCTCCAGCTCAACCAAACAAGCCTGGCCACCCTGGGCCAAGGCAGCGCCCAAGCCCAACGCAGTGCCCAATGCTGTGCCCAAGCACAAGGAGGAGCAGCCCAAGCCCAAGGCAGTGCCCAAGCACAAGGAGCCCAAGCCCATGGCAGCAGCCCAACGCACTACCCAAGCACAAGGAGCAGCCCGAGCCCAAGGCAGCACCCAAGCCCAAGGCAGCGCCTAAGCGCAAGGAGCAGCCCGAAGCTCGCCCGTCCTGCAACCACCGCAAAACCACCGGCTCACCGCTTTAAACGCGCCTTCAACTTCCACGAAGTTAGCAACTCCATCTCTACGCAAGGCAAGTTTCGCAGACACGACTCCGCTCTGCGGAAACATTGCAGTTTTTGCAAGAAGCAAAAACAAGATCATCGCTGCGGCTACGCGCGCGCTCCACCTTGGCGGGCAAGGGGTCACACGCCCACACTCCGCCGGACTCCGCCACGACTCCGCCACTTGGGAGGGAAAAAGGCGTTTCAGCGGTGTCGTGTCTGCGGATCTTTGCCCCCATAGCAGCGGTTTTAATATATACTACCATATTAAACCCGGACAGCCCAGACGGCCCCCTTCTGCGCTAGGAGCAGGGGAAAGGGGCGGGCACGACGTTAAACAGCAAACAGCACACCCGCACGAACCTACCCAACCAACAAATCACCCAACCACCAACCCAAACCAAAACACGCCCGCCCAAAAATTACGAGTCAACCATCTTCACACGCACGCGCCCGAACAACCAAGCCAACAGCCCAGCCCAGCCACAACAACCACCCAACCAACCAACCAACCAACCAACCAACCAACCAACCAACCAACCAACCAACCAACCAACCAACCAACCAACCAAGCGACCAAGCAAGAAACCAACCGACCCACCACCAGCCAACCCAACCCACCCACCCACCCACCAACCAACCAACCAACCAACCAACCAACCAACCAACCAACCAACCAACCAGCCAGCCAGCCAGCCAGCCAGCAACCAAACAACCAAACAACCAAACAACCACGACCAATGACCAACCAACCAACCACCCAACCAACCAACCAACCAACCAACCAGCCAACCAGTTCGAAAAACGGGCAACCCGACAACCGACCAACTTGACCTGTAAAACGATCAGCACGGTTTTCCGAGCTTGCTGCAAAGCGACTGGCTGGCCAAGTGGCACATCACACGCCCGCCCGACCTTGCAAACACGCGTCTTTTTCCGCACGCAGGTGTTTGCTTGCGACGCACGTGAGACACTCGGCGCCCGCTGTTCACGGACCTTGTTTGAGGAGTCCCAATTTCAAGGCCGCACCTTCATCGTTAGAATCTTGATCACTGCTTCAAAACATAAGGGAACATGCATCAAAAGACAAAAGGTTCTTTTTCTTTATGAGGAGTTGCTTGGAAGTCCAGGCTCGGGGGTGCAGGAGGAAAGACAATGCGTGTCCTTTCCCTGTGCCTGCACCCCCGTGCAAGCCTGCTCAAATGCCCCCCCAGGTTAACAACCTTTCACAGGGTGTGTTACCCTTGGGGTGTGAAATACAAAAGGGTGACATTGAAATGCAACAAGATGCAACGCGTGCAACTTGTAGGTGATGATGAGGCAAGCGTCCTCAATCATCTGACCAATTCGAGGTCTTACGCCTGGTCAGACCCGCCTACTTCCTGGTAGCAAAAGACCGAGAGGTCGCGACTTGTTTTGGGGGAGAGGGCGAAGGGCAAACATCGCAGGGTCTGCCTCATGGAGAGGGCGAGGGGGAGCTGCGCGTCCAATGTGATGGGCGCCATGCCCGGTGGCCTCATCAAGGTCCTCCAGGCCCGAACGCAGATCGTGAGCCGCGCCATCCGCTGACTGCTGAAGAGCCGACATGGAAAGGACGCCGTTTGCAGCATGCCAAGTGGGCCAGAGCTGGGCGGGGCCACTACCACCGTGATCGCCTTGGCGCGCGTCAGGGACACACTGAAGCGAGCCTCAGCTTCCGCACCAAAGTACAAGAGCCTGGTGTCTGATGACAATTGACACCGTGCCAGTCATGCCCGTGCGTTTGTGACCAAGGCGCTGAAGAACCTCTTCTCTAACGGGGTCATTGCCAGAAGCACCACGCGTCTGGCGGTCGTCACCAATGTGGACAGTCAGGGCAGAGCGGGGCAGGCTGCCGCGCGTGCGAGGTCATCCTGACGAAGAAGCACAACTCCGGTGGGTCTGGCGCTGGGGGGGGGGCGGGTTTTTTGGGCAGTGCCGAGCGGGCACTTAGGTAACGTGCCGAGCGGGCACTTAGGTAACGCGCCGAGCGGGCGCCCGGTGCCGAGTGGGCACCGTAGCAGGCACCCGGTGCCGAGCGGGCACTGTAAAAACCCAGTGCCGAGCGGACACTTAGGT
This sequence comes from Effrenium voratum, assembly GCA_963377175.1. Lineage (NCBI taxonomy): Eukaryota > Dinophyceae > Suessiales > Symbiodiniaceae > Effrenium > Effrenium voratum. The sequence goes on along the minus strand of CAUJNA010002502.1, from coordinate 33,979 downwards.
AACGTGCCGAGCGGGCACTTAGGTAACGTGCCGAGCGGGCACCGTAGGAGTGCCGAGCAGGCACCCGGTGCCGAGCGGGCGCCGTAGGAGTGAGCAGGCACAGCGCCAAGCAGGCGACGTTGTGGCGTGGGGCCACTGTGAAAGTGGCGGCCACTGTACAAGCGGTTGAGCGTGCGCTTTAGCGCGGGTTCGCCCAACGACTCTTAGCACGGGTTCGCCCAAGCTCGTTTGACACTGGCTCGCCCAACGACTCTTAGTACGGGTTCGCCCAACGACTCTTACCCTGGGCATCGGGTATTGATTCTAATCAATATTCTCAAACTCGTATTGATATTGATTTTTTTCCAGTTGCAAATTATTGATTTGAAAGCCTCTTAGATCAATATACATCCGACCTTTAAAATCAATATATTTGAGCAGCTTTTCTCAAGCCAAAATCAAAGCAGGGTCTTTGGCCAGCTGCTCCTGTTTTGTCAACAGGGGAGCAGCAAACAGGTTGCACTTTAAGTGTCAAAAGCTGCTGGTCAAAATGAGCTCTACCTTTTTTGTCAAAAGGCTTAAGCTTTAAACAATTTCTCATTTCTTTTGTCAAGAAATGGTTGAAGAGGTACCCCCTTGTCAAGGGCAACTTTGTCAAGATACGGTTGAAGAGGCAAAGCCTTTTGTCAAGGGCAACTAGCAGCCATCATCTTCCATCACAAAGCCAAAGCCAGGCTTGGTCAGCTGAAGGTGTACTAGGATTTTGTACTTTTCCATAATCTTGGCAGGCAGTCTTGTAGAGCCCACTCCAAAGCTGCAGCTGTGGGCAAGCTGGGATATTTGCCCAACAAAACCTTCAGCCTTGAAGTTGTGGTGGGCCCTGTAGTTGAGATATCTTGTGTTTTTGAACAAGTGCCTGCAAGAATGAAATTTGTGAACTATATGAAACAGCTTTCTGCCTTTTGCCAAGGCCCAATCATGGAGGTCTTGGTAGCAATCAAAAAACCTTTTGGCAAGGCGATCAACCATTTGTACTCAGAGGCAGTGGGGAAGGCACCAATGTTGTCCATGTGGCCAATCAACTGGTTTAATGCACCAATGCACTCCAGCATTGTGCTATGAATAGGGTCTTCTTCAGGATCAAGAACTTCAGCCAGCAAGGCTTCCAAGCATGGCAAGAGCCACTTGGTTTCTGCAGCCTTTGCTTCCAAACATGGAGGCCTTTTGTGGGGCTTTGCGGTATCTGTCAGCATGGACAGCCTCATGTTTGTCATCCTGTTGGGCACTTGCTTCTCAGAGTAGAGCTCTCTGATTTTGGAGAAGATCTTTGCAAGCCTTTGTGTAGGCGGAACAGCTTGCCTTTTTGGCCAGTCATAGTAGCAAAGGTAGTGGATCAAGCTCCCTGCCAAGTGTGAGGCCACCCCTCTGGAGTAGAGAATGTGCAAGCTGTCCCTTCAATGCTGAAGAGGGGGTGGCTGCTCCTTTTGTCAAGGGCAGCTTGTGCTGGGAAACATCATTGAAGTGTTGGTCTTCTTCCTTCAGGATCTTGACTGACTTTCCAGGCGGGCACCTGGTTTTCTTGTAGACAGGCCTTTGGCAGTCACACTCATGGCAAGGGTATTGGTTCTGCCAGTGGGGTAGCTTGAGGACATTTGCATAAAACTCATTATCCCCCTGAATGCTCCAGGTGACTGCCCTGTACCCCAGCCAGCTGGGACAAATCGCCTTTTGTCAAGGGCTTGCCCCATGGGTCTGTTGTTGGGCGCATGCCTTTTCCCAAGGCCTGAAAAGACCAAGCAATCCAAGTGTCCAGTTGCCCCCATGTTTCTGGTAAAGTGCAGGATTTTGGCACTGCTGCTGTTAGAAGCAAGTGGCAAGACAGGCTGGGGTTTCCACATAAAAGGCTGTTTCAGGACCAAGTCATGAGGCTGTCCCTGGTTTGGAACTCACAGCCATCCCCATGAATAAACAAGGGGATTGTTTTAGCAGGGGCGTGCACTTTGCCATTGGAGCCAATGGGCTTCACCAGCCTTGGGTCTTTTGCCTTCTCAACGCCTTGCCAAAAGGCTTGGCATTCAGAGGTGGCAAAGATTGTGCCAAACCCTTCAGGGTACTCCTGGCTGAGCCGGCTGAACTGGACATGTGGCAAAAGCACAGGGAGCTCTTCTTGAACAGCTTTTTGGTCTTTCACCCATGTCTTCACTGGGTGGGGATCTGCAATTTTGAAGCAAAAAACACAGCTAACAAAGGTCCGACAAAACATATTAGAAAAATCAATAAAAACGATGCAAATCAATATCAATAAATTATAGTACTTTCAGATTGATTAGAATCAATACCCGATGCCCAGGGTAGTACGGGTTGGCCCAACCTCGTTTGATACTGGCTCGCCCAACCTTGTTACTGGCTCGCCCAACTGGCCTAGCTCTGTGCCCCTTGACCGCGGGGTGCGGACGGCTCCGCGCTGGTGGGATTTGGTGTCCCCTCAATGAATTCTATCCAGATCCGAGAAGGATCTTATAAGAAATGATCCTCGGTTCAGTCCGGGATGCTCAGCCGATCCGCAAGCTCTGCCGTGGCCGCACTCGCAATCTCCTCGCACACGCCGTAGGAATGCTGTAAAGCAGCTCGCGCGACTGCCCTCTGACCTTCTCGCGCTGGCCCCCCATGAGTCGAGGCCCCCCTTGGGCGCCCCTAGATGCCTCCCGTCTTCCCACGCCTTGCCGGCAGCCGCTCCTGCACAGCCCTCAGCTTGGCCTCCAGCGCACGTTGGTCCACAGCCGGGTCTGCTTCCTGTACGGAGTCCCGTACTTGCAGTAGGTAGGTAGCGCTATGATCTCAAGGGCGCTGAGCGCGTCGCCCTCCTCAAGTCGTCGAGGAGGCCGTAGACCTTGTCGTTGAAGGGCAAGAAGGACTTCTTCTCGACGGTCTCCACGGTGATCTCGCGCGCGCGGCTGCGCAGCTGCGCGAAGGCCGCCCTGCGCTCGCTGCCTTCCTCCAGCACCTCCCTGTACTTGAGATGCCGGACGTACGCCCTTGATCTTGCGCTTCTCCTTGTGAGCGCCGTCGGGCTGGACCGTGAGGATGCTGTGCATCTTGGAGCGCAGGCCGACGTACTCAAGGATCCTGGCTGGGAAGGTCTCGTCGCCGAGCTTGCCCAGCTGCCCCATCACCTCGATGGCCTTGGCGCGCGCCGCTGCCGAGAGTGCGCTCAGGCCCCTCTCAAGGGTCCTTGGACTTGCCGGCCACGTCGAAGAGGGTGGCGCCGCTCAGGTTCGCCTCAGCCATGGCGTGGAGCGGAGTCCAAGTACGAGACCCAGCTGAGCAGTTCTCCTTGCCCAGCTCCGGGTTGTTGGCTTGAGTGAACGGCTGGAAGATGTCCCATGACAGAGCTGCTTGTTGGTGGAGGTGAATGGAGTCCCGGTACTCTCCATCACGTCCGCCAGGGCCAGGGTCAGGTCGTGGAACTCGCGGAAGGTCTCCCAGCCCATGACGTTTGCGGTGTTGACAGCCAGCCGGTAGTCCTCCGCGCTCACCGCTTTCCCTGCCAGCACGCTGCCGTAGCAGTGCTGCTCCCACACCGCAGGCTTCGCCGCTGTTTGAGAGGTCGTCTTTGAGGCGGAGAGTCGGTCGGCGTGCGCAGCTGCAGCTCGTGGCGAAGCGAGGCCATCAGCGGGCAGAGCAGCCACTTCCTTCAGCCTCGTTTTCTGCCTCGCTCGCGCGGCGCCCTGCAGACTGGAGAGCCCATGGCAATGTAGCGCAGCAGGAAGTGGAAGTCGTAGCCGCCCCCGTTGCGAAAGACCACTGGGATGGTCTTGGGCGTCTGGGCAGCGATGTTGCAGGAGTGGCGCAGCGCCCGGTGCCGTGGCAGCGGTGGAGCTTCTTCTCTGCGCTCTCGAAGTCGAAGGTCACGAGGCACTCCCTGCAGCGAGCGGCGGCCCTGTGCTCCAGCTCCTCCCGCCGGGTCATGCTGATGGGCCGAGTTTGGCGTCTCCAGGTGAGGTAGTGGTCGGCCAGCTTGAGAAGGTCGTCCAGCATGGCGCGGACGGTGTGGAACTTGCCGCTGTCCCGCTCGTGGTGCGTGAGCCCCAAGCCTCAGCTCCTCGGGTGGCACGTAGCCGCAGCGCCCGACTGCGACGTAGCAGGAAGAAGCCGCCTGCCTGGCGCGCTGGCTGCTGCTGCGCTATGTGGACCGTCGGGGCGGGCGTGCTGTAGACCTCAAGGTCCGCGTCGCACGTGAGGGGCGCGAGCTCTGCGGAGGCCTTGCCCCTGTACCGCAGCAAGCTCGCAGCGGCGCTTTCCAAGTGCGCTCAGCTATCTCTTGCTAGCGCTGGGCGGCGCGGCGGCGCTGCCAGGAGGCCTTCGTGGCGAAGCGGGCCATGCGCCTCGGGCACTTGTACTCCCTGCAGCCGTGGCTCCCAAGGTCAGCCCTTGTCTGCTGGCCAGCGCCTGGAAGTTGTGGATCAAGCTGAAGTGGCCGCTGTGCAGGAGAAGCAGCACGGTGCGCTGGACGACGCCCGTGCCGCTCGGGGCGCGCTGCTGGAGGACGTGGTAGTCCTGCCCGTCCGCCCACGAGGTTCGCTGACACGAAGACGAAGACCTCCGCCCGCCCGGCGTTGCGGAGATGTCGCCAGCCCGGGGGGCGCGGTCCTTGGCGCTGGGCCAGCTCGGGGTAGAAGAAGGAGCCCGAGCAGCTTGCGGCCTTTGACCGCTGGCGCTTGTCGAGCCCTTCGACCCCGAGGCAGTGCGCGAGGACGCGCCGCATGAAGTAGCGGCGGTCATCGTTCTCAGGGTTCCAGAGTTCCAGATGGCCTTCTTCTTGGCCAGGGTCTCGGGCAGCTCCTTCCAGCAGCCTCCCGCCTTGTTGGGCGGCGGGGGCGCGGGCATGTCGGCCAGCTGCTGCGAGGGAGCAGTCAGCAAATACGCAGCCGTGATGCCCACGACGCTCCAGTTCGACTCGGGGAGGCGGGAGCGCTCGAGCGCAACCTCGAACTTCGTCCTGATGGCCGCCATCATGGTTCCGGCGCGGGCCGGCGGAGGCGCGGGCCTCACGATCCACGGCGCCAGCTTGAGGTAGTAGAGCGTGAACTCCACCCTGTCCTCGTCCTCGTCGTTTACGGCCGGGCGCGTCAGCAGGATCTGGAAGCTGACCTTGGCGAGGAAGGGCAGCCGAATGGCCAGCAATGGTGAAGACCTGCTGCGAGGGCGCAGCCGCAGCTTGCGGGTCCAAGCGCCCCGTGCGGGCGCAGTTCAGTCACAGCGGCCTCGGTGCTAGGCGCGGCTCCTCCAGAGGCACCGCCCGGACAGAGCTGAGCCCCAGGCGGCCCCAGATGCGTTCAGACAGCTCGGAGATCATGGCGCGAATTGGTTTGAGCTGAATAAATTGCTTTCTAGAGAAAAGAAAATATTCAGTCGGTCGGACAAGCACGTCTTTTTTTCTGTCAGGGATTCTGTTCTGTCCGGGATTCAGTATCTACCGCGTCACAGCAAGTCGGCGGCGCTGCCCTGCAGGTTCAGCAAGCTCCCTGGAGGCCTCATCCAGCTCCTTGCGCGCCTTCTCCTCCTTGCGCTCCTCGGCCGCTGCGGGAGCAGCGCTGCGAGCCGTGCGCTGATTCAGGCGCTTGCGAATCTTGAGCCAAAGCTCTTGGGCCTGCTTCAGCATCTCCTTCCAGTCCTGGATGTCGACCTCCTCCGCCAGGAACCTGCCGGCGATCCAGCCCGCTTGAGCGTATCGGCGTCGACAGCTGCGTTCAGCAGAGGCCTCGGCCATGCTGAATTTTTTTACTGAGCAAAAATCGGCTGCGGCGTCGGAAGAAACTACAGCGGGCGCTCGCGAGACGGTGGCTCCACACGCAGATCCGTGACCTCAAGACTCAAGCCGCACATGCCGCTCATCAACCACAAGCTGCGCGCTCTCAGCCGAACGCGCGCGGCGCAGTGGGCTAGCTCTGCAGGACGGTCGGCAAACGTGCCGCCAGCATTCCAGAAGCGCGCGTGGGCAGGCAGCTTGGCCTTCAGCAAGCAGCCGCTGGCGCACGGTCTCGGGGGTGAGCTTCGCGTTGAAGACGCGCTCGGACGCGGCCGCCAGCTGCTCGACCAGATCGGTCTCGGCCCGCTCCCAGAAGAGCCTCGTGCGGCCGTCGGTTGCGAAGCTCACGCTGGGGCGCTGGCCCTCGAGGCTCAAGAACTTGCCACCCTTAGCATTAGAGCGCACCTCGCCCAAGTTCCACACGCTTGTCTGGCTCGTCATCCTTTTCTGTCTCCGAGGAAAAAAAGGTTGGTCCGAGCATGCGAAACTGCTTGAGCCGCGCCGTCGCCTGTGCGTGCTTCGTCGTGCTGGTGGTGATTATTAAACATGCCGAGACTGCTGGAGCTGTTTTGCACAAAGTCGATTGGCCGAGCCTTCGAGGCGGCGGGCTGGGAGACATCGTGTTGAAATTTGAGCCCACGATCCTGTGCGACATCCGGAGCTGGGACTACTGTTTCCGCCGGGGCACTTTGACATGGTCTGGGCCAGCCCGGTCTGCACGGAGAACAGCCGAGCTCTGACGATGCGCCGACGCTCACAACTCGCGCCCGCTGGGCAACCTGGAGCAGCTGCAGCTGCTGGCCGCTTACGCTCCGCCCGGCTCCGCGCCCTTTGACCTCGTGATGGAGTTCCTCGCGGGGCGCCCGCCTCTGGGGCCCGCTCCGACACTGCCGCTGCGGCTGAGCCGATGCTGGGCGTAGACTGTCGAGCTCTCGTTTTCTCGCTTTCTCGATAATACTTGTTCGATCCGCCGCAGCTACTCAAGATGACTTCCTCGATGGCCTTCCGATGCGTGCAGGCATGGCTTCTGGAGAAGCCCGCTGCGTGGACGGACGAGGACGCTCCCTGCCTTGCGGCTGCTCTGATGGCCCAGCGGCCTCCCAACAAGCGGCCTCGCAAGGATGGTCAGATTTCTCCGCCGTCGGGCGGAGTGTGGCTGAGGACAATTTGGACAGGCTCTGGCGACACATCACGCGCTATGCCTTGCCCTGCGCTGGTTTGAGGCAATGCGACGTGGGGCGGGGAGTGGGACGCGTGGGACGCGGTCGTAGCACGGGGGCCCGCCGATGGAGAAGCTTGTCAGCGAGTGGCGGGCGGAGACCAAACCCTTGACAAAAGGGAAGAATGGCAATCTGAGAAAGAGCTAATTGCGGGAAGATGAATTTGAAAGACATGTTCAGTCAGGGCGCCTGCAGTGGCGAGAGGACCCATGGACATGGGGAGTCTACAATTACAAAGACAAGGGCAACATAGTCAAATCCACAAAGGTGAGAAAGTCCAGAGAGTGGTCAAAAGGCCAAGAGTTTGAACCCACTAGGAGGATGAGGAGCGATGGAACCAATGGTGGGAGAAGGACCAAGCTGTCGGAGACGTTGTAGAGTAGAGACGTAGAGGCACAGAGAATAGAGTCTACTGCACCTCCAGCCCCCGCGGCTCGGGAGCTGCGTTTTCGGAGATTCCTGCGCACCACCTTTTCCGGCCACCCCTCCAAGCCAAACCTCGCCCCCATCTTCCCGCTCTCAGCGGGGGCTACCCTGTGTACCTTTTCGCTCCAGGTCGTTGACCTTGTAGGAGCGCCTGCTTTCGATCGGCTTAACCCTGATCCTAACCATATCCCCGACCTTGATTTCCGGGTGGGTCACCTTGTGTTTGGCCCTGCGCTCGATGTTGCGCAGAGCAATCTCTGCCATTTCAGGGTCGGAGTAGGCGAGGTTCGGCGCCACCTGCGTGGTAGCGCGCTTCCTTCCGTTGATTTGGTTCAAGACGTCAGGCAGCATGAGGTGCCACTGCCCCCGCCGCTCCGGCAGCTATGCGACGCAACATGGCCTCCTTGATGGTGCGCTCTGCGAAGTGACTGGGCCCACCACCCTTCGGCGAAGGGGGCTTAAGCCGCCCCTTAAGCCCCCCCTTAAGCCCCCCTTAAGGTCTGACGAAGGTCCCCCCCCTCCCCCCCCCCACAGGACAAAGGTCCGAAGGCTTAAGCTAAGCCCCCAGCCCCCGCTTAAGCCCCCCCCTTGAGTGAAGCCCCCTCAAGCCCTCCGCTCCGCTCCGCCTCCGCTCCGCCTCCGCTGCGCCTCCGCTCGGCCTCCGCTCCGCCTGCGCTCCTCCTTCGCTGCGCCTGCGCTGCGCCTTCGCTCCGCCTTCGCTCCGCCTCCGCTCCGCCTCCGCTCCACCATTGCTGCACCTGCGCTCCACCCTCGCTCCGCCTTCGCTCCGCCTTTGCTCCGCCTCCGGCTTTCGGGCTCCGCTCCGGCGCAGCTCGGCTCCGCTCCGGCTCCGCTCCGGCTCCGCTGCGGCCTTGCTCCGGCTCAGCTCCGGCTCCGCTTTGGCTCCTCCGCCCCCTTTAAACCCCCCTTAAGCCCTTTAAGGTCGGAACCTTAAACCCCCCCTTAAGCCCCCCCTTAAGCCCCCCCTTAAGCCCCCCCTTAAGCCCCCCCTTAAGCCCCTTAAGCCCCTTTTTAAGCCCCCCCCTTAAGCCCCCCCGCGACCTTAAGACCTTAAAGCTCCGCCTTTAAGCCCCCCTTGAACCTTAAGTCTCTGTTAAGCCCCCCCTTAAGGTCCCCCTAAAGCCAACTTGGAGCTGTCGTCGGAGTACACGTTGGCCGGCACCCCCAGGGCTTGGAACACCTTCTTCACGCCCGTCGCGGCGGTGGTCGCAAGACGGTCCTTCAGCGGCTCTGCGGCCACTTTTTTGGTCAGCGCATCGATGGCCACCAGCATGTCGGGGTCGGTTCATGGGCTCCAGAGGCACGATCTGCGCTATGCTGCCGAAGCCTGTGCGGGGATCCTCGTAGATGGCCTTGATGGCTCGTCTGCGGGCGTCAGCCATGTTTCTTATGGCTTCTCCGGGTTGGGGCTGCCAGGCTTCCACCTCGTCCAGCCAGCCCTGGAAGCCCTTGCACACCCCCCAGAGAAGGCTGGTGAGGTGCGAGTAGTCGAGCGTGATCATCTTAATTTCATGTTCTTCCTGCGAAGTCGTCCAAGGCGAAGCCCAGCCACAGGTCCCCGTTATGTCCGGGCGCTGCTTGGCCTCCACTGAGTCGAACAGCTGCTGCAGCTCTGCCACGTCGGCCTCGGCCATCTCCGTCTTCACCCTGGTGAAGCTCGTGTTGCAGACCACGTTGCCCGCGTTGCCTGCGATCACGAGGCAGCGGGGTTCCTCTGGTTTGTGGTCAGGGACAGCTGCGTCGAGAGGCTCTTCGTCTGCGCCAGCGCCTCGTCGTTGATCATGATGAGCCCACACTGGTGCGCCCCACCGTCCCGCTCCAGGAAGACCAGCCGCAGCTCCGGGCCGCTGTGGAGGAGCGCTGCTGTTGGAGATCTGCAGCTTGCTCCAGCCCGCCCAGTTCTTCGTCAAGAAGAGATCGTCCGAGAAGTTGGAGGCGTTGGTCACGGTGAGCGTGTTGGACGCCCCGAGCTCGTCACGTCGCCGCACACCACGCTGCCCGTCGACCCTCCGCCACTCGTGGCCGTGAAGGTGCAGCCCAGGCTCTCGCAGCCCAGCGGGCCCGCGGACGCCGCCCCGGCGATGGTCAGCGTGGCGCCCGTGACCGCCCCAGTGGCTGCAGAGCTCGCCGCGGTTGCTGCGCCTGAGGCCGTCAGCGTGCCCGTGGACACGTCGCCGACCGTGAAGTTTCCGGCGTTGGCCGTGTTGTTGATGGTGAGAGCGCTGCCGGTGGCCGAGCTCAGCAGGCCCACGCTGGCCGCCCCGGTGATGCTCAGCGAGCTGCCCGACACGGCGCCTGTGGACGACAGCGTGGCTCCGGCGACGGTGCCGGTTGCTGTGAACGCTGCGCAGGATGCGCCCGAGGCGTCCACACCCGTTGTGAACACGTCGGTGCAGTTCACGTTGTTGCACAGCAGCTGGTCGCAGCCCACGTTGCCCTGCGCGGTGAGCCCGTCCAGCGCTGCACAGCCCCCGACTGCTGCACCAGCCCGGGGATCGACCCGCCGAAGGCTCCAAAGTGCAGCTTTGCAACTCCGCCCGCCGCCCACGTAGTTGTCGGCAGCGCTGACATACATCACCAAGTTGGAGGCCGTGCCCAGCCGGCACCGTGCCGAGGCCCGGAGGCACCTTGCCAGGGTGGCCAGCATGACGTTGTCAGCAGTAGTAAGGAACATAGGCTTATAGTATCCTATTAATTTTGGTTTTTTGGTCCCCAAACCCTGCAAAAGAGCCAAATTCTTCAACCTGCTGAACGTTTTTCCAATGTCACCGGTCTTTGTCACCACTCCGTTTTTGGTGCAAAAAGCGCTGAAAACGGTGAACTCCGCAAAGCGTGTTTTTTCGTGTCAGACGTCCAAAGTGGTGCCTGAGCCTCCAAGTTCGCTCGTTTTCCGCCGAAAACCGGCTCCAGACGTTCGCCGTGCTCCGAATTCCGTTTTCTGCCCTGAAAAGCCTGCGAAATCCAGCCCGCTGAACTCGTCACCGCTTGTCACCGCTTTGTCACCACTCGCTTTTTGGGTGCAAAAGTGCGTAAAATCGGGCCCAGTTCCCGAGCTCCTTCTCCGCAGGGTTTTTCGCGGCCCGTCAGCCCGCCGAGGTCCAGGCTCGAAGTCCGACAGCCCGCCGAGGTGGTCCGTCAGCCCGCCGAGCTTGTCACCACTGATGTCACCACTGATGTCACCGCTCCATCCGGCTCCGGTTTTTGGTGCAAAAAGCGCTCAAAACGGTCGAGTCCGAAGAGTCCGTTTTTCGTGTCGGACTGCAAGTGGGATGCCCGAGCCTCCAAGTTCGCTCGTTTTCCGCCGAAAACCGGCTCCAGACGTCAGTTTTCCGCTTTCGGCCCGGAAAAGCGGCGAATTCCAGCCCGCCGAGCATGTCACCGCTTGTCACAGCTTCGTCGAGGTGGTCCGTCAGCCCGCCGAGCTTGTCACCACTGATGTCACCACTGATGTCACCGCTCCATCCGGCTCCGGTTTTTGGTGCAAAAAGCTCAAAACGGTCGAGTCCGAAGAGTCCGTTTTTCGTGTCGGACTGCAAGTGGGATGCCCGAGCCTCCAACTTCGCAGGTTTTCGGTCGAAAGCGGGCTCCAGACGTCAGTTTTCCGCTTTCGGCCCGGAAAAGCGGCGAATTCCAGCCCGCCGAGCATGTCACCGCTTGTCACCGCTTGTCACCGCTTCGTCACCGCTCTCTTTGGGGCCGAAAAGTGCGCGAGGCAGCACGGGAAGTTGAATTGAGGGCCCTCAATCGCATTCCTGCCGGTATGCTTGTCTGGGCAAGGTTGGCTCAGGTCTCGTCATGTGGCCGAGGTGACCCAAGCGCTTTTGACCGAGATGTTCGGTCAATTCATCGCATCATGCCCAGTGGCCGATTTTATAGGTCACTGCGCCACTTCGCGTACTGCCAGGGGCTGTTGCGAGTTGATATAACTCAAGTGAGGGAGCGCTGCGAAAGTACAACACCCCTGCGTTATAGACCTACTCCTAAGAAAACATGTTTGAAGGACCTGTCACGGGCAACATCCCAGAGGTCCTGGACAACGGAGAGGTGACTGACGGCACGCACGTCACAGCAGGACAGCTGGCCCTCGCTCTCACGCCCTATGCTCAAGTAACTGACCTGGCGGTGAACACGGCAGCCTCCGGCAACAACGCCGCTGCCATCCAGTCCCTGGACGACAGAGTCACCGCAGAGCTGGCCTCAAAGCTGGACAGCAGCGCGCTGGCGCTGGCGATTGCGCCCCTAGCAACGGCTGCGGCCCTGGCCACCACGGACGGTCAGGTGGCCGCGCACGGAAGCAGCATCGCAGCGCTGCAGAGCTCGCTGACCACGGGTCTCTCCAACAAGGCAGACCAGTCGGCCTTCGACGTGCTGGAGGGCGTGGTTGCCACCAAGAGCACCCCCGACGGCGTGGACCTGAAGCTGTCCAACTACAGCACCACGGCGGCCATGAACGGCTCCATCGCCTCGGCCAACAACGCCACGCTGGCCACGGTGGCCGCCAACTACGGCCTCAAGACGGTGGTGGACCAGCACTCCCTGGACATAGCGGCGAGGATCACGCCGCTGGAGGTGGACACCAAGGTGGCCAACGCTCTCCTGGGGGCCGTCACCGCCGCGGCGCTGGCCTCCGAGCTCGCGAGCCGAGACGCCTCCATCTCGGGGCTGCAGGCCTCCAAGGCAGACGCCAGCGCCCTGACTGCTTACGCCCTGCAGTCGGCCGTGGACACTTCCTCGGAGGTGGACTCTAAGATAGCGACGGCCCTCTTGGACGCCGTCACCACGGCAGCCCTGGACGCCGCCCTCCTCGGCAAGGCGGACGCAAGCGCGCTGGCCTCCCTGCTCTCCACGGTGGACGGCTTGGACACGCCGCTGGAGGTAGGCACCAAGATAGCAAATGCCCTGCTGGGTCTCGCCACCGAGGCCTTCGTCGCAGCGCAGCTTGCTAGCCGGGACGCCAGCATCGCGGCGCTCCAGGGGGCCAAGGCCGACGCGACGCTGCTGGCCTCATACGCCACGAACGCCGCGCTCTCGGCCAGCGAGACCACGCTCCAGAGCGCCCTCGACGCAATCCTCGCGGAGCTCGCAGCCCTGCAGCTTTCCGGCAGCGGCGGAGTTGTTAACGCGCCGGCCTGGGCGGGCTTCACGACTTGGGAGCTCGTTTCGCGGAAGTAACGTCGTTCGCAACCTGCATTTCGTGGCTCCTCTCTCTGCTGCGCTGGCCAACGGCGACGACACGCTGAGCATCACGGCAGACTGCTACTCCACGGTGGGCACTGACGCCGCCATAACAGCAGCCCTGCTGGCCTACTACACCTCGGCTCAGGTAGACGCGCTGTTGGGAGACTACCGCACAGGGGCAGCGCAGGACGCTGAGACGACCAGCGCCATCACAGCAGCGCTGCTGGCCTACTACACCTCGGCGCAGGTAGACGCGCTGTTGGGAGACTACCGCACGGCAAGCGCGCAGGACACGCAGACGCAGGCCGCCATCGCGGGCGCGCTGCTGGCCTACCGGACGGGCCCGGACCAGGACGTCTTCACAACCAACCAAATCACCTCGGCGCTGGTGGCGTACCGCTCAGCCGCAGACCAGGACACGGCGACGGCCTCGAGCATCGCCGCCGCGCTGCTCAGCTACTACACCATCGCGCAAGTAGACGGCCTCCTCGCCGGCAAGCTCGGAGTCACGGAGGCAGCCTCTGCGCTGCAGATAGCAGTGCGCTTTCCGGACGACGGAGGGGCCGACGAGGTGGTGGCCGCCATAGGAGAGCAGATCCTGGCCCCCACGGACGTCTCGCTGTCAAACTGGACGGTTCGCCCCAGCAGCGGCTGCAGCGTGGTCCTGGCCACGCACACCGCGGGAGTGAGCGTGGACGGCTACACCCTGACCCTGGCGGTGAACCCGTGGAACATCGTGCGCACCTACAACTTGACCCCGGGCCGAGAGCTCCTCTTCGCCTGCCGCTACCGGCTCGGCACGGCCTCCAACTTCGTGGTGTACATGTCCGAGGCAGACAACGTCTACGACCCCTTGTACGGCAGCTTCGTGGGCGACCAGGGCGCCTGGAGCACTGCCAAGATGTACTTCACAGTGCCTCCGAACGGGTGGCGAAGCTGCACTTCGGGGCGCACTTCCAGGCGCCGGGCCTGCCCAACCAGACGGCTGGAACGGTGGACGTCTACGGCCTCCAGATCCTGGACGCAACCCTGGAGACCGGCAACGCGGTGGAGGCGGAGGAGGACACGGCGGCCTCGGCGCTGCTGCTGAAGCACGAGTTCCTCGACGGAGGGGCCGACGACGTCACGCTGGCCACCCTGGGCGAGGTGCTGCTGGAGCCCACGCTCACCACGCTAGGCAACTTCCTGGTGCGCTCCAACAGCCAGAGCTCCGTGGCCTCGGCCAGCTTCGCGGTGGGAGGCTTCCAGCTGGAGGGCTACGCCATGACCCTGAGCGCCTTCGCCTGGAACATCGTGCGCACCTACACGCTGACGCCGGGGAGACGCTACTCCTTCGGCTGCCGGTACAGGCTGGGCACGGCCTCCAACTTGGTGATGTACGTCAGCGCTGCCGACAACGACTACGTGGGCGTCACCGGCACCTTCCTCGGCACGGCCTCGCAGGGCGTCTGGAGCACTGCGCGCCTGGACTTCTCGGTGCCGCCGGGCGGAATCGCGAAGCTGCACTTCGGAGCCTTCGGCGGGTCTATCCCCGGGCTGGTGCAGCAGTCGGCGGGCACGCTGGACCTGTACAGCATGCAGATCAGGGCCTCGGCCTTCGAGGGAGAGTCGGTCTCCGTGACGGACCTGCTGGCGGACTCGCTGGCCCTCACGGGCTCGGCCACGCTGGACGGGCTCACCGCGCAGGGCAACGTAGGCTGCGACCAGCTGCTGTGCAACGACGTGAACTGCACGGACGTGTTCACGACGGGCGTGGACGCCTCAGGCGCCATTTCCTGCGCAGCGCTCACAGCAACCGGCACCGTCGCCGGAGCCACGCTGTCGTCCACAGGCGCCGTGTCGGGCAGCTCGCTGAGCATCACAGGGGCGGCCAGTGTGGGGCTGCTGAGCTCGGCCACCGGAATCACGGGCAGCACTCTCACCATCAACAACACCGCCAACGCCGGGAACTTCACCACGGTCGGAGACGTGTCCACGGGCACGCTGACGGCCTCAGGCGCAGCAACCGCGGCGAGCTTCGCAGCCACCGGGGCGGTCACGGGCGCCACGCTGACGATCACCGGGGCGGCGTCCGCGGGCCCGCTGGACTGCGAGAGCCTGGACTGCACCTTCACGGCCACGAGCGGCGGAGTGTCGACGGGCAGCGTGGTCTGCGGCGACGTGACGAGCTCGGGCACGGTCTCCGCTCCGCAGCTCTTCGCGTCCAACACGCTCACCGTGACCAACACCTCCGACTTCTCGGACGATCTCTTCCTGACGAAGAACTGGGCGGGCTGGAGCAAGCTGCAAGTGTCCAACAACAGCGCGGCCTCCGACAGCGGTCCGGAGCTGCGGCTGCTGGGCAACCAGAGCGCGCGGGTCTTCCTGGAGCGAGACGGCGGGGCGCACCAGTGCGAGCTCATCATGATCAACGACGAGGCGCTGGTGCAGACGAAGAGCCTCTCGACGCAGCTGTCCTTGACCACGAACCAGAGGAACCCCGGCTGCCTCGTGATCGCAGGCAACACGGGCAACGTGGTCTGCAACACGAGCTTCACGAATTTGTCGGACAGCAGGGTGAAGACGGAGATGACTGAGGCCGACGTGGCAGAGCTCCAGCAGCTGTTTGACTCCGTGGAGGCCAAGCAGTACAAACGCCCTGACATGAACGAGGACCTGAGGCTGGGCTTCGCCTCAAACGACTTCGCAGGAACGAAGTGGAAGAACCTGACGGGCACCGCAAGGTGGAGCGACGGCACGGAGATGGTCACCCTCGACTACTCGCACCTCACCAGCGTGCTCTGGGGGGTGTGCAAGGGCTTCCAGGGCCGGCTGGACGAGGTGGAAGCCTGGCAGGCCCAGCGGGGGCCGAAGAACCCATAAGAAACATGGCTGACGCTCGCAGACAAACCATCAAGGCCGTCAAGGATCCCCGCACAGGCTTCGGCAGCATAGCGCAGACGCTGCGGCAGGCTCAGGTGCGCGACCCCAGCATCCCGTTTCTGGACGGCCTCCGGGTGAACCATGACCGACCGCAGAGAGGCTACAACAGCTTCGTGCCTCTGGAGCCCATGAACCAGCTGCAGGTGGACCTGGCAGACATGAAGGCTTTCGGGGGCAAGCCCTACCCCTTCATGTTGGTGGCCATCGATGCGCTGACCAAAAAAGTGGCCTCGGAGCCGCTGAAGGATCGCCTCAAGCAGCGCATCCTCGCGAGGCCGCTTGGTGGGAGGCCGCTGGGCCATCAGAGCAGCCGCAAGGCAGGGTGCGTCCTCGTCCGCCCACGCGGCAGGCTTTTCCAGAAGCCATGCCTGCACGCATCGGAAGGCCTTGGAGGAAGTCATCTCTTTGAGCAGCTGCGGCGGGTTTTTTTTGAGACCATTCAAGCATTTGGGACCATTCGAGCATTTGGCGGGCTTCTTTTTTCTTTGCGCGAGTCCAAGCTCGTCAGTGCGTCCGCCTACGAAGATTTCTGTTCTCTTCCTCGAGGACCTCGACGCGGCGCTCCAGCGCCTCACGGCGCAAAGGCTCACGGATGACATCGTTTTCAAGCAGAGCAGTATACTCCCGCTCCATCTGCAGCAGCGCATGATCTCGCTCGCCGAGCTCGTAGCTGCGCTCCAGCTGCCTGCGGAGATCCCGGAGCTCCCCACACAGGCCAGCGATGCGGAGCCGGTGGTGCAGGCGCTCGGCCTGGAGCAGCGCATCCTCGCGAGCCCGCGCGGGAGGTCGCTGGACCATCAGAGCGGCCGCAAGGCTGGCAACGTCCGCCTCCGCCCACACGGCGGGCTTCTCCAGAAGCCATGCCTGCACGCACCGGAAGGCCGCTGAGGAAGTCATGATAGCTTTAAGTGGCTGCGCGGGTTTTTTGAGTCCATTCAAGCATTTGGGACCATTCGAGCATTCGGCGGGCTTTTTTTTTCTTTAGCGCGTTCCCCTTGCCCTGTCCAAATCCTCCTCAAGCTCATCAACGCGCTCACTCGAGGATCTCGTCGAGGCGCTCCACCCGCCGACGGAGAATTCTGTTGCTGCGCTCCAGCTCTTCAATGCGCTCCCTGGCTCGCTTGCGATCTCTGTTCTCGCGCTCCCGCTCCTCACGGTGCAGAGTTTCACCGATGAGCAGCTCCTCAACAGTCACCTGCGCCCGCACCGCTCGCTTGCGTGTTTGCTTGAGGAACTCTTTGCAGCGGTCCAGCTGCCTGCGGAGAATTTTGTTGTCGACCTCCCGAAGCTCGCGGCGCTGAGTTTCATCGAGGAGCTCCTCATCGAGCTGCGCGATGAGATGCCGCTGGTGCGAGCGCTCGGCCTCAAGCAGCGCGTCCTCGCGAGGCCGCTCGTAGGGAGGCCGCTGGGCCATCAGAGCAGCCGCAAGGCAGGGAGCGTCCTCGTCCGCCCACGCGGCAGGCTTCTCCAGGAGCCATGCCTGCACGCATCGGAAGGCCGCTGAGGAAGTCATCTCTTTGAGCAGCTGCGGCGGTTCGAAATCAGCATTATCGAGAAAGCGAGAAAACGAGAGCTCGGGATCTTTCTTTTTTCAGGTTCCGACAGTCTACGCCCAGCATCGGCTCAGCCGCAGCGGCAATGTCGGAGCGGGCCCCAGAGGCGGGGGCCCCACGAGGAACTCCATCACGAGGTCGAAGGGCGCAGAGCCAGGCGGAGCGTAAGCGCCCAGCATCCGCAGCTGCTCCAGGTTGCGCCAGTGCCCCAGCGGCCGCGAGTTGTGAGCGTCGAGGCCGTAGACCTTGTCGTTGACGGGCGAGAGGACTTCTTCTCGACGGTCTCCACGGCGATCTCGTGCGCGCGGCTGCGCAGCTGCGCGAAGGTCGCCCTGCGCTCGCTGCCTTCCTCCAGCACCTCCCTGTACTCGAGATGCCGGACGTTGGTCACCGCCTTCTTGCACGCCCTTGATCTTGCGCTTCTCCTTGCGCGCGCCGTCGGGCTGGACCGTGAGGATGCTGTACATCTTGGAGCGCAGGCCCACGTACTCCAGGATCCTGGCGGGGAAGGTCTCGTCGCCGAGCTTGCCCAGCTGGCCCATCACCTCGATGGCCTTGGCGCGCGCCGCTGCAGAGAGCGCGCTCAGGTCCCTCTCGGGGTCCTTGGACTTGCCGGCCACGTCGAAGAGGGCGGCGCCGTTCAGGTTCGCCTCGGCCATGGCGTGGAGCGGGTCCTGCAGCTCGAAGATCTGCACCATCACGGAGTCGGTGTCCGTGAAGAGCAGCCTCATCTTCGGGAAGAGCCTCCTCATGTGGAGGTAGTAGGCCTTCTCCATCATGAGCTTGGAGAGCTGCAGCGTGCGGGCGCCGACTTGGGTGGGCACGCTCACGCAGGCCTTGCTGCGGTTCGTCTTGAGCGTCTCCACGAAGGCCAGGAACCCCTCCGAGTCGTTGATCTGCACTCGAAGTTCGTCACGGAGCTCTTGCCCACAGCCCGCTCGAACTTGGCCGGGTCCACGTAGGCGTTCGTGTTCCTGAACTTGTCGGGGTTCATGCAGCAGCGGCCGAAGATGGCGTTCTGGGTGAGCTTCACCACCTTCTCGGCGACCACGCTCCCCGCCGTCTTGAGCTGCCTCCGCTCGCTGTGCTTGAGCTCCATGAAGCCCGCCATGAAGGGGCTGCAGGCGAAGCGGTAGGCCCTGTGCAGCCTCCAGACCCTGGCGCCCAGCACGTCCCGCAGGAACTTGAGCCGCTTGCCGTCCACGCCCTCCTCCACGTGCATGCCGAGGAAGGGCACGAGCTTCTCGCAGGGCGACGGGGAGAGGCCGAGGCGCTCCGCCATGTCCGCGGTGTGCGGCCCGTACAGGCCCTTCCCGACCTTCATGCGCGCGGGCGGAGCCCAGTCCAAGTGGTCGTGCACCTCCGGGGGAAAGTCGTAGTCCACGAGGAGCAGATAGCTCACCTCCTCGGAGTCGGACTCCCAGTTCAGCCCGGAGAGGCACGTATCGTGCAGCCAGCTCAGCCTTGCGGCGTTTTCTTCTGGCAGGGCGACCGTCTCGCAGGGGCCGTTGGGCATGGGTAGCGACATTGCTGCTGGGTACATGGCGTTGAAGTCCAAGTACGAGATCCAGCTGACGGGCTCCTCGGAGTTGTAGTCCTCCTCGCCCAGCTCGGGGTTGTTGGCTTGAGCGAAGGGCTGGAAGATGCAGCTCAGCCCACCCATGACAGAGGACCGCACGTCCGCGTAGGCCTGCTCGTCGGTGATGAGGTGAATGGGAGTCTCGCGGGCCGAGTGCCGCAGCATGGCGTCCCAGGCGGCTCCGGGCAGCGTGACGTAGTGGATGGGGTCGAGCCCCGACTGCGCCCGGAAGGAGTCCCGGTAGCTCTCCATCACGTCCGCCAGGGCCAGGACGTCGGTGTGGAGGTAGCAGTCGTGGAACTCGCGGAAGGTCTCCCACCCCATGAGATTGGCGGTGTTGACGGCCAGCCGGTGGTCCTCTGCGCTCACCGCTTTTCCAGCCAGCACGCTGTCGTAGCAGTGCTGCTCCCACACCGCAGGCATCTCCCACGCCTCGGCGCCGCAGAAGTGCTCGAAGGGCATGGGCAGCTTGCGCAGGATGCAGTCCCACGCCTGCTCCAGGTCGCAGTGCGTCCGCCGCTGTTTGAGAGGCCGTCTTTGGGGCGGAGAGTCGGTCGGCGTGCGCAGCTGCAGCTCGGGGTGAAGCGAGGCCATCAGCGGGAAGAGCTCTGGCAGCTGCTTGTGGGTGCAGGCCCTGAGGTCGTCGATCATGCTGGCCAGGCTCGTGGGGAAGACGTTCATGCTGTCCACGAACCTCAGCGGGCCCCAGCTCATCTGCAGGCCATGGCCAAGGCCGCGCCAAAGGCCGCACCAAAGCCCAAGGCCAAGGCCAAGGCCGCGCCAAAGCCCCTCAGCGGCTGGTGCGCCCTGCAGGCCGCGATCAAGCAGGGCGACTACAGCCACCTCAGCCTCCGAGTCCTCTGCAAGTCGGGCGAGAAGTGCCCGGCATGGGCCTCTCGGACTCGCTGCCGCTTCCTTCTTGATCGCCTTCTGCCTCGCTCTCGGTGCCGTCGTTGTCGCAGTCCTCGCCGAGCTCTTCGCGCGGCGCCCTGCAGACAGGAGAGCCTATCGTGGCGATGTAGCGCAGCAGGAAGTGGAAGTCGTAGCCGCCCCCGTTGTGAAAGACCACTGGGATGGTCTTGGGCGTCTGGGCCGCGATGTTGCAGGAGTGGCACAGCGCCCCGAGATACTGCCCGGTGCCGTGGCAGTGGTGGAGCTTCTTCTCAGCGGTCTCGAAGGACGCGAGGCACTCCCTGCAGTGAGTGGCGGCCCTGTGCTCCAGCTCCTCCCGCCGGGTCATGCTGACGGGCCGAGTTCGGCGTCTCCAGGTGAGGTAGTGGTCGGCCAGCTTGAGAAGGTCGTCCAGCATGGCGCGGACTGCGTGGTACTTGTCGCTGTCCCGCTCGTGGTGCGTGAGCCTCAGCCTCAGCTCCTCGGGTGGCACGTAGCCGCAGCGCCCGACGGCGACGTAGCAGGAAGAAGCCGCGACGGTCTGGCGCGCCGGCTGCTGCTGCGCTATGTGGACCGTCGGGGCGGGCGTGCTGTAGACCTCGAGGTCCGCGTAGCACGTGAGGGGCGCGAGCTCTGCGGAGGCCTTGCCCCTGTAGCGCAGCAGGCTCTTCTCGCCCGGGCAGCGGCACTTTCCGAGTGCGCTCGGCTATCTCTCGATAGCACTGGGTGGCGCGGTGGCGCTGCCACGAGGCCTTCAGGGTGAAGCGGGCCATGCACCTCGGGCACTTGTACTCCCTGCAGCCGCCGGTGTTGGCGGGCGTGGCTCCCAGGGTCAGCCCCTGTCTGCTGGCCAGCGCCTGGAAGTTGTGGATCAAGCTGTAGTGGCCGCTGTGCAGCAGAAGCAGCACGGTGTGCTGGACGACGCCCGTGCCGCTCGGGGCGCGCTGCTGGAGGACGTGGTAGTACTCCAGCCCGTCCGCCCACAGGGTTCGCTGCCACACGAAGACGAAGACCTCCACCCGCCCCGCGTTGCGGAGCTCGAAGGCGTCGATGTCGTCGAAGCCCACGGGGCGGTCCGTCGGCAGGCCAGAGAAGTCCACCCCCGCGTCGGCCAGAGCGGGCTGCCATCCCGCGGGGCGGCGTCCGCGGCGGCTCATCTCGGGGTAGAAGAAGGAGCCCGAGCAGCTCGTGGCCCTTGACCGCTGGAGCTTGTCGAGCTCGTCGACCCCGAGGCAGTGGGCGAGGACGCACCACATGAAGCAGCGGTGGTCCTCGTTCCGAGGGTTCCAGATGGCCTTCTTCTTGGCCAGGGTCTCGGGCAGCTCCTTCCAGCAGCCTCCCGCCTCGTTGGGCGGCGGGGGCGCGGGCATGTCGGCCAGCTGCTGCGAGGGCGCAGTCAGCAAATACGCCGCCGTGATGCCCACGACTGTCCAGTTAGACTCGGGGAAGCGGGAGCGCTCGACCGCGACCTCGAACTTCGTCCTGATGGCCGCCATCATGGTTCCGGCGCGGGCCGACAGAGGCGCGGGCCTCACGATCCACGGCGCCAGCCTGAGGTAGTGGAGCGTGAGCTCCGCGTCGTTTGCGGTCCGGCGCCTCAGCAGGATCTGGAAGCTGACCTTGGCGAGGAAGGGCAGCCGAATGACCAGCAGGTCTTGGAGCCGGTCCACCAGCAGCCGCAAGGCGTCGATGGTGAAGACCTGCTGCTCAGGAAGAGGGCGCAGCCGCAGCTCGCGGGTCCAAGCGGCCCCACGCGGGCGCAGTTCTGTCACATCAGCCTCGGCGCTAGGCGCGCGCGGCTCCTCCAGAGGCACCGCCCGGACAGCGCTGAGCCCCAGGCGGCCCCAGATGCGATCAGACAGCTCGGAGATCATGGCGCGAATTGGTTTGAGCTGAATAAATTGCTTTCTATAGAAAAAATAATAAATATTCCGTCGGTCGGACGAGCACCCTCAGCATTGCCGACAACTCCTGCTTTGTCGACCGCGAAACAACCATGCACCACACGCATCGCCCTTTTTTCAGTCATGTTCTGTCCGGGATTCGGCATCTACCGCGTCACAGCGAGTCGGCGGTGCGGCCCTGCAGGTTCAGCGCCGTGAGGAGCTCTCTGGAGGCCTCATCCAGCTCCTTGCGCGCCTTCTCGACCCGCTCCAAGGCTGCGAGGGTTGCGCTCTTGGCCGTCAGCGAGACCGCGATTTTCTTGCTGATGAGCTGCTCCTCCACCTCGTAGAGCTCTCTCTCGATCTGGGCCAGCGAGGCGATGTCGCTCGTGCAAGTGCGGCGCTGCCTCAGGGCCTCGTGCTTCTCGCGGAGCGCTTCCATAGTCTCCCAGCTCTCCTCCTTGCGCTCCTCGGCCACCGTGGGAGCAGAGCTGCGGGCCGTGCGCTGGTTGAGGCGCTTGCGAAGCTTGAGCCAAAGCTCTTCAAACGCTTCAGCATGTCCCTCCAGTCCTGCATGTCGACCTCCTCCGCCGGGAACCTGCCGGCGACCCCGTCAGCCAGCAGCCGCTCCAGCACGGGCACTCCCCGAGTGAGCTCATCATGCAGGCGGCTCACCTCCTCCAGAGAGGCTCCCCGCTTCAGCGCCTCGGCATCGACGGCGGCCCTCAGCAGAGGCCTCAGCTGCTCGCGGCGCTCCAGGACGTGGGTGGCCATTCTGATTTTTTTTTACTGAGCAAAAATCGGCTGCGGCATCGGAAGAAACTACAGCGGGCACTCGCGAGACGGTGGCTCCACACGCAGATCCGTGACCTCAAGACTCAAGCCGCACATGCCGCTCATCAACCACAAGCTGCGCGCTCTCAGCCTAACGCGCGCGGTGCAGTGAGCCAGCTCAGCGGGGCGGTCCGCAAACGTGCCGCCGGCGTTCCAGAAGCGTGCGTGGGCCGGCAGCTTGGCCTTCAGCATCCAATCGCCGCCGCGCGATTGCCTCACAGAAGGCAGCAGCCGCTGGCGCACGGCCTCGGGCGTGAGCTTCGCGTCGAAGACGCGCGCGGATGCGGCCGCCAGCAGCTCGACCAGATCGGTCTCGGCCCGCTCCCAGAAGAGCCTCGTGCGCTCGTCGGTTGCGAAGCTCACACTGGGGCGCTGCCCCTCGGAGAAAGCCCTGGGCTCCCATGGGATTTCCAGCGAAGCTTCGCTCTGCCAAAACAGCGGCTCCAGGCACAAGAATTTGCCACCCTTAGCATTGGAGCGCACCTCGCCCAAGTTCCACATGCTTGTCTGGCTCGTCATCCTTTTCTGTCTCCGATTAAAAAAAGATTGGTCCGAGCATGCGAAACTGCTTGAGCCGCGTCGTCGCCTGTGCGTGCTTCGTTGTGCGGGTGGTGGTTATTAAACATGCCGAGACTGCTGGAGCTGTTTTGCGGCACAAAGTCGATTGGCCGAGCCTTCGAGGCGGCAGGGTGGGAGGTCGTTTCCTTGGACATCGGGTCGAAATTTGAGCCCACGATCCTGTGCGACATCCGGAGCTGGGACTACACGACGTTTCCGCCGGGGCACTTTGACATGGTCTGGGCCAGCCCGGTCTGCGCGGAGTACAGCCGAGCTCTGACGATGCGCCCTCGACGACTCGAGGAGGGCGACGCGTTGGTGCTCAGAGCCCTTGAGATCATGGCGCACTTCGACCCGCTCATGTGGGTCATAGAGAATCCGGCCACCGGGCTGCTGAAGACCCGCCCGTTCATGGAGCGCCTGCCCTGGGTGGACGTCACCTACTGCATGTACGGGACTCCGTACAGGAAGCAGACCCGACTGTGGACCAACATGCGCTGGAGACCGAGCCGAGGGCTGTGCAGGAGCGGCAGTCGGTGCGACGCGTGGGAGGACGGGAGGCATCTGAGGGGCGCTCAAGGGGGGCCTCGACACATGGGGGGGCAGCGGGAGAGGGTCAGGGGGCAGTCGCGCGAGCTGCTTTATAGCATTCCTACGGCGCTGTGCGAGGAGATTGCGTGCGCGGCCACGGCAGAGCTTGCGGATCGGCAGAGCATCCCGGACTGAAGCGAGGGGCATTTCTTATATCTCATTTTTTCCCTAGCAGGCATGATCCGTCTCTCCACTATGATCCGTCTCGGACCTGGGTAATTTCCTACTCTAAGGAGTGGCGCTCACCGGGCTGGAGGCGGAAAGGTCCGTCTCAACAATGATCCGTCTCGGACCAGGACGTGTTTTTTTTTAGATCCGTCTCTCCACGTTGATCCGTCTCGGACCTGGGTAATTTCCTACTCTAAGGAGTGGCGCTCACCGGGCTGGAGGCGGAAAGGTCCGTCTCGGGGAAAGATCCGTCTCGGACCAGGGTAATTTCCTACTCTAAGGAGTGGCGCTCACCAGGCTGGAGGCGGAAAGGTCCGTCTCTCCACATTGATCCGTCTCGGACCTGGGTAATTTCCTACTCTAAGGAGTGGCGCTCACCAGGCTGGAGGCGGAAAGGTCCGTCTCAACAATGATCCGTCTCGGACCAGGACATATTTTTTTATTCTCAGGTGAGGCGCTCACCAGGCTGGAGGCGGAAAGGTCCGTCTCTCCACACTGATCCGTCTCGGTCCAGGACATATTTTTTTATTCTCAGGTGAGGCGCTCACCAGGCTGGAGGCGGAAAGGTCCGTCTCAACAATGATCCGTCTCGGACCAGGACATATTTTTTTATTCTCAGGTGAGGCGCTCACCAGGCTGGAGGCGGAAAGGTCTGTCTCTCCACATTGATCCGTCTCGGACCTGGGTAATTTCCTGGAAGATCCGTCTCGGACCTGGGAATATAGATCTCCTAGGTAGTGGCGCTCACCGGGCTGGAGGCTGGAAGATCCGTCTCGGGATTTCCTGCTCCCAGCAAACGGGAAGATCCGTCTCGGACCTTGGATTTAAAGTCTCCTAGGTAGTGGCGCTCACCGGGCTGGAGGCTGGAAGATCCGTCTCGGCAATTTCCTGCTCCCAGCAAATGGGAAGATCCGTCTCGGACCTTGGATTTAAAGTCTCACCGGGCTGGAGGCTGGAAGATCCGTCTCGGCAATTTCCTGCTCCCAGCAAATTGGAAGATCCGTCTCGGACCTTGGATTTAAAGTCTCCTAGGTAGTGGCGCTCACCGGGCTGGAGGCTGGAAGATCCGTCTCGGGAAAGATCCGTCTCGAGATTCTTACCCTAGGGAGAGGCGCTCACCGGGTTGGAGGCTCGCCTGCGAAAATGATCCGCGCCCGGGAGGAATCGAGCCTGCGGCCTCCAGGCTTCGGAGCTGCAGAGCCTCTACCAATTGAGCTATGGACCCTTACTAGTCAAGCACGGAGACTCCCGTGCCAGAGAGCGTCACCAGCTGATAGGCTATCAGGTGGAAGAACACGTCCGTCATCGTGCCGTCGAGCGCCTTGAAGGTGAACCGAGCCAGGTCGCCCGAGCGGGTGCTGACGCCACTGAGGGGCATCTTGGGCACTCGCTCCGTCGGGAAGCCCGCGATGAAGCTGTGGCGCAGGTAGCCAGCGCGGTCGATGTCGATGTTGCGCACCGTGTCATCGTAGGTCCCCGCAAGGACCGAGAGGAAGTGGAAGTGCTCCGAGGCTCCCTTCATGGGGTTGTGAGGGTACTGCAGGCTGCCCAGCTGCATCTGCGACTCCAGGAGACTGTCTTCCTGCCTGGCCGCACCGATGGGGGCCACGTCCTGCCCCGGGTTGGCCAGCAGGTGGATCTTGGAGCCCGCGTCGTTGTCCCAAAAAGTCACGAACGCTCCCCTGAGTTTCGTGAAGGCGCGCGCCACGGTGACGTTGTGCTCCGCCACGCCCGGAGGCACCGTGGACTGCTGCGTGTGCACCGTGGGGTAGCTGAACACCAGGGACCTGCCTGACAAAAGCACGCGGTTGAACGACTCCACGAGAGCTGAGACTAAAACGACCTGGGAGGCCAGAACTCGGACGTTCTGGATCTCGAAGTCGGTGCTCAGCGTGGCCCCCGCCGGGTGCGCCCCGGCGTACTCGGACCACAGCGCAGTCGTCGCGTCCGCGAACTCGATCTCTATCACCAGGTTCAGCTGCGGCGGCAGCATCTTCCCGCAGCGCAGGATGCCCACCATGGTGGGGCGCAGCAGCACGTCCGCGTAGCCGCTCTGGTGAACCGCGCGGGGCGTCCGAGAGTTGTTCACCTCGTCGAAGCCCTCCACGGCCTTGTTCTGGTTGTACTCGCGGCCCTTCAGCAGGTCATGCACGGCTACGGTGCGGCCGTAGTAGTTTATGTCGTCGCAGCGCTGGCCGTTGGCGAAGACCTGGATCCTCTGGATGAAACAGGCGGGGTTCGGAGTGGCAGGCGCCAGCGGGTTGGTGGCGTCCGTGTTTCTGACTCTGAAGGCGATATTGATCGACTCGGGGTCGATGAACGAGGTGCCGCTTGTCAGCGGAATGCGGCAGACCCTCGAGGTGGCGGGGGAGAAGGAGCTCAGCGAGCTGGGAAAATACTGCACGTCGTGGCGTGCGGTCACGTAGTTGGTGTTGCTGGTTTTCAGCTTGTAGTCCAAGCTCTGCATCAACTCATCCTGTGCTCCGGCTGTGACTACCTCCATGCTTCTTAACATGTAGCGCAACACTCATTTTTGTTCGTACGGCGAAGGAGAGTCTAGGCCGCCTCGATGTCTCGGGCCAGCTGGTCGTAGCTCGGCGGAGGCAGGCGGCTCTGGCGCGACTGCCCCAAGCTGCGGGAGCTTGCCCGGGAGTTCGGCTGGGACTGAGGCAGAGTCACGGGGTTCAGGCCCCAGGAGAAGGGGCGGGGCGTGTGATTGGTCTGCGCCTGGACTCGGAAGCCAGACTGCTAGGAGGCGCGGCTGCTTGCGGGGCTGCCCGAAGTGCTGCTGCCGGTGCGCAGCGTGAAGTGCTGGGGCTGCGTGGCGTCGTTCATACCGTTGGCGGACCGGACGTCCTGCACGGCCGCGTCCTCGCTGCCCTGCTGAGGCCGGAAGAGCGTGTTCTCCAGCACCCAGCCCGTGCCGCGAGCCAGGCCGTAAGCTGCGCCGCCTGCGAGTCCCACGGCCAACCCGGCCGTTGCCGCCGCGCCGACTCCTGCCATGGCAGCCAGCGTTCCAGCAACCTCGCCCGCTGTGGGTGCGAGGGCTGCTGCTCCTTCTGCCAGGCCCCCCAAGTACCCAAAGGCCCCGCCCACGCCCTCGGAGGCAACGGCAACCTCTCCCTCCTCCGCAGCCACTGCTGCCGTCTCCTCTATGGCCTGTGCTGCGCCACGCTCCACCTCCTGCGCGCGCTGCCCCGCCTCGTCCAGGAGGCGCTCTACGTCGTCGGGTCGGCCGATGATCTGCGGCGGCGGCTGCGGCTGCGGCCCTGGGCGGGGCAATACATTCATGCGGACGTACTTGGCTGCGTCCTGGGGGAGCTGGGAGCGGAAGGCCTGCACCGCCGCGAGCCCTGCCGCTCCTGCGCCCACAAGGTCCGCTGCTGCCTGCGCTCCGTCGGCCGCGCTGCGCAGACGGCCCGTGATGGAGGGCGGGCCCTGTCCGTTGTTTGTCAGCGCGTCGGCCTCGGGGTCTCCTGCGAGGTCGTCCTCGACAAAGCGGGTTCCTCCGTAGCCCTGGTACATCCGAGCAAGTCGCACATCCTCGTCCGTGGCCTCGGCGGGAGTGCGGAAGCCTTCCTCTGGAATCGCCCTCAGCGGCGTATGCTGCAGAGGCTGCGGGTTGGGGTCCTCGCTGGACTGCACGAAATCGTCCAAGTAGAAGTGGCTCGTGACGAACGTGGTGGCCTTGCGGTCCGGCTGGTCCAGGGGCAGCGGCTCGTTCCGCTCCAGGTAGCCCACAACCTGCTCGAAGCGAGGGCGCTGATTGAAGCCGTGGGACCGAAGCGTCTTCATTTACAGTTGCGCAACTTCGCCCGCTGCGCGTTCCACGCCCCTGCGCTCGGCGCGCGCGTAGCGCAGCTCGGTTACCTGGCGGTGCACGGCCTCCGTCAGCCAGCTCACATCGTCCAGGTGCCGCTGCCCCTCCTGGGCTAGCCGGCGCTCGCCAAGCCAGTTGTTGAAGGCCCGCGCCTCCTCCAGCTCTCGCTGGCGCTTCAGCAGCAGCGGCTGCAGGACGTAGCTCGGATACGTCTTTCGAAACCACCGGAGCATCTGCGGCTCGTTGCGAGGCTCTAGGGACATCATCTTGCTCTTTACACCAGTACGCTAGCTCCCGCCGTCAGCCGGTCGTACGCCGACTGCCTCTCCAGCATGCGCATGGCGCGCTCGCTCGGCCGAGGCGCTTCTACGGGCTCGGGCCGTACCTCTCTGTGTACCTCGGGCTCGGGCTGTACCTCGGGCTCGGGCTGTACCTCGGGCTCTAACTGCGGCTCGGGCACGGGCGCTGCCTTAGGCGCAGCCTTGGGCTTGGGTGCTGCCTTGGGCTTGGGAGCTGGCGCGGCAACTGCCTTGGGCGCAGCCTTGGGCGCTGCCTTGGGCGCTGCCTTGGGTGCTGCCTTGGGCACGGGCGCTGCCTTGGGTGCTGCCTTGGGCGGTGCCTTGGGTGCTGCCTTGGGCGGTGCCTTGGGTGCTGCCTTGGCCGCGGGCGCTGCCTTGGCCACGGGTGCTGCCTTGGGTGCAGCCTTGGGAGCCGTCTTGGGCTTTGTGGGAAATCTCACCCTCTTGGGACGGAAGGGGGAGTCCGCCTCATACGCCGGCTCCGTGGGCAGGTCGTCGATCATTTTTTCTCTCCTCGCCAGGTCGTCGATCATTTTTTTGCTCTTCGGCTGGGGCAGCTCGGGCGGCTTCGGCTTGTTTTTACTGCCCGGAGGTCTGCCTCTAGGCCTTGGCGCCGGTTGCGCTTGCTTCATCGTTTTTTAATAGAAGATATTTTTTTTAAAGACCTTCGGGGAATTAGACGTGATCCAAAAACAGCACGAAGGACAAGGACGAGCCCCGCAGTCGGACGACTTGGCCTTCCAGGTCTGTCAGCCGGAAGCGCAGGTGTCTCAGGGTGATGGGGCCCCTAACGGCCATGAAGTGCCCGTCATCGGAACCGGTCTCCACGATGGTGCCCACGCCGCTCTTCAGCGTTAGCTTGGACAGGATGTCGTCCCCCAGATTCCCCAGCACGCGGCTGGCGTTGGCCAGCTGGGGGCAGCGCAGGTAGACCTCGTTGTAGCAGTTCATGCGCACGAACTCGAAGACCTGCTGCCCGCCGGAGACGAAGCTGGGGCCCAGCATGTGATCGATGCTGAAGGGCTTGCTCGGAGAGGCGGCCGGCGAGGTGGGGTAGTCCACGACGTTAGGGAACTGCTGCTGCAGCTCCAGATCGTTCAGAATGAGGCGGTCGCCGTCGTAGGCTACGCTGAGGCTGTTCGTGGTCTCGCTGTAGGTAGCAGTAGCGAAGTTGGAGCTGATCCAGGCTGCCAGCCGGGAGCCCGTGTAGGCGCCCTCGGGCAGCAGCGCCCAGTTCAGCGCGCCGAGCGCGGCGTCCACCCAGTAGAGGTAGCGACCGCGATCAGTCGACAAAAAGCTGTCCGCGATTCTGATCTTATAGACAGCCAGCCTGGCGTCGCTCTGCAGGTGCAGGGACTCTCCCAGGTCTACCTCGAAGTCGCTGTCTGAGCCGGCTACCCTCTTGCGGCTGTCCACGTAGATAGTGGTCATCCTTCTTTTCCATAGGAGGCCACCTGTTCGACGGATGATGGGCGACTGGGCTGCTGCGACGGAGGTGCAGCAGGAAACGTTTTCGCACCGCGCGCTAATGAGTGTGGAGCTCGCGAACAGCTTCTGGCCCAGGAAGCTGAGCGCCGCTCCCATCGGCTTCTTTTTCCAGAGCGAAACGCTCTTCGAAGCGCAAGTAGAACATCTCATTCTTTGGCTTGAGGTAGTACACGAAGAGGAAGCTGTAGGGGTCCCGAGTCGCCTGCTCGTAGATTCTGTGCAGCTTGTCCTTCGGCAGCAGGGCGCTGAGCTCTTCGATGACGGCGTCCAGCTCGTGCTGGTTGCGCAGCCTCCAGCAGCAGAGAAATTGCATGTTCACCCGCACTGCTGCGCTGACGAGTCTCAGCTTCTGTGAGCTGACCCAGGTACTGATTTGGAGGTGCCGACCGCGGATGAAGAGCGTATCCAGGGCGCCGTTTGGTTTATGCAATTGCGGCATGTCCGCTACATCGTCCAGGATGACCAGCACCTGATACAGCTTCTTCATCTCCAACTTCTTGGATGTCTCGGTGATCTTGCGCTGCCTCTGGATGATGCCCCGCAGCGCCGCCTCGTCCCACTCGTCCAGTAGAGCAATGATTTGAATTTGCATAATCGATCAAGAAAACCAATAACAAGTAAGGGGGCCCCCGCGGGCAGGGGGGAGGGGGGATATTCCAAGCAAGGCAAGGGGGGGAGGCGGGGGGAGCCCGAGCATCCTGCTCTATGTACTTTGTTGGGACGTGGACCCAGGCCATCGTCGATCGAAAATCGAAGGACTGAAATGATGGGTAGCAAGTGAATCCTATAGCAAAGACGCCCTGTGACTGGCTCAGCGGGAGGTCCAGTGAGCTTGGATTCAGAGCTCACGTTCTTGTCGCGAGACATGTTGCTGGAGGACATTTAACCGAGGAATGAGTACCTTGTGCGCACATAGGAGGACGCGGCGGTAAGCCATATAACAGTGACGGCACCCACGAGGTCAGAGCTTATAGTGGGATTGCTAAAAGCTAGTATTCTTATACCAAGCGTGGGGAATACCTTGAACTTCCCCATAGTTCGTTCCTTTGCCTTACTTGCCAAATTCGAAGCCCAGCGCGGCGGTGCGTTCATCCAGCTGGCCTCCGGTGGTCTCTGCCACGGCGGGCGGGCTGGCGCCTGTGGGTTTTAAACAACTCACAGCTACACAGCTGCCTCTATTCTGGCGCGTTCATTTGCCTCGCCGCTTGCCGTGGTGTGTAAGAAAACACACCGAGAGTGTTCAGCGATGGTACCTGTGCGCCGGCCGAAGAAATGCCCGCACGGCGTTACTCCTACGAACTGCAGGCAGGGCTGCGGTGGAGGAGCGTGGTGCGAGCATGACACCCGTCGCGCGGAATGTCGTGTGTGCAAGCCCCAAACATACTGCTGTCATGACAGGCGAGTCAGATCCTGTAAGGAGTGCTCAGGCTGTCCGCACGGCTTCCTGCCGTATTTCTGCCGTGAGTGCGGAGGCGGCGCTGTCTGCCCGCACGATAAGTACAAGAGCCAGTGTCGAGAGTGCAATGGCAGCTCGTTCTGCGCGCACAACGTCAGAAGGACATTGTGCAAGACATGCCGTGGCGCTGGTATCTGCGAGCATAACCGAAAAAAAAGTCATTGCTCGCTTTGCCAGAACTTCGTATGTGAAATCGAGGGGTGTCCGAAGCAAGGGCAGCGATTTGGGGCGGCCTACCTTTTGAGACACCACATGCAGAAGCGGCACGGCGACAACCCGCGCGCAGTGACCAGGAGTAAGGAGCTTGAGGTGCACCAAGCACTCCGCGACGCGCAGATCACCTTCGAGTACCAGCACTACCTGCCCTTCCGCGGCTGCGGGTTGGAGTCGGAGACGGCCCACGCCTTTGCGGACTTTGCCCTGGCGACTCCGTGGGGCTACGTCCTGCTGGAGGTTGACGAGGAGCAGCATAAGGTCTACGACCCCAGCTGCGACGTGCGCAGGGACTTCGACATGGCCGCCAGCGTGGCGCTTGGCAGCGGGCACAAGCTGCTGGTGCTGCGCTACAACCCGGACGCCTTCAAGATCGCCGGCGTGACGCGGCGGACCACCAAGAAGGAGCGCCACGCGCAGCTGATCCGCCTGCTGGGAGAGCTGTTGGCGCGCGAGCCGGAGGCGCCTTTCACCCGCCTCTTTCTCTTCTACGACCGAGACGCGGAGAACAGCGCGCTGCCCTGCGTGGCGGAGCACTGGTCCGAGCCCGCGCGCGCCGTGTCCCGCTGCGCATGATAGTCCCCCAGAGACTAAAAGGCTGGCATGCAACTGAAGTACATGGGAAGCAAATCCTGGCTGGCTCCACACGTGGACCGGCTGCTGGGGGACGTCGCTGTGCTTCACTCTCCCTTCTTCGGCTCTGGAAAGCTGGAGTACTACCTCGCCGCCCGCCGTCCGGCCCTGGTGGTGCGTGGTGTCGACGCCTTTGAGCCCGTCGCAAACCTGCACCGCTGCTACTTGAAGCGAGACCCGGTCTTCCTGCGCTCCTTGCTGCGCCTGGCGGGGCGCAAGATAGACAGGCGCTTCTACTTCAGTCACCTCCTGCCGGGCACTCAGAGAGGCCGCGCCGGCGCCGGGCCGCCTGCTCGTACGTCCTGCTGCGCAACAGCTTCTCGGGAAAGTGGGGCTCCTTCATACAGCAGCGCCCGCTGGCGCTGAGCAGCGTGCGGCGTCAGCAACGGCCTCCCACAAACGTGACCGTGCGATGCCAGGACGCGCTGGCCCATCTACGCGCTCTGCCCAGCCAAGCGCCGCGGCATTGTATCTACGCCGACCCTCCCTACATCTTCCCAGGTCGCAGCATGAACTACTATGGCACGAGGAGGCGGGGGCATGACCTGGCCTTCCACTCGGAGCTCCGAGACGCTCTCTTCGCAAGCGGCCTGCCCTTCCTTGTGAGCATAAACGATGTGCCTGAGGCCTGGGAGCTCTACAGCAGGGCCGGCTCCATCACAAGGCTGTGCTCGGGCAAGAACAGCTCCAAGCCTGAGCTGCTGGTGCTGCATCAGGGCAATCCTGTGTGTGGCGCAGGAATGGCCGGAGCAATCCTGTTGCCGCAGCAGGATTGAGGCAGCAATCCTGTGCCCACAACAGGATTGCCAGGGCCGCACCAGGCCCGCACCAGGCCCGCACCAGGCCCGCACCACCCGCAGGCCCGCAACCAGGCCCGCAACCAGGCCCGCACCAGGCCCGCACCAGGCCCGCACCAGGCCAGCCTTTTGCGCACTTTTCCAGGCCCGCAGACCGAAGCCGCGGAGCTGGTTTCGCTTTTCCATTGCGCACTTTTCGGCCCCAAAGAGAGCGGTGACGAAGCGGTGACAAGCGGTGACGAAGTGGTGACAAGCGGTGACATGCTCGGCGGGCTGGAATTCGCCGCTTTTCCGGGCCGAAAGCGGAAAACTGACGTCTGGAGCCCGCTTTCGACCGAAAACCTGCGAATTTGGAGGCTCGGGCATCCCACTTGCAGTCCGACACAAAAAACGGACTCTTCGTACTCGACCGTTTTGAGCTTTTTGCACCAAAAACCGGAGCCGGATGGAGCGGTGACATCAGTGGTGACATCAGTGGTGACAAGCTCGGCGGGCTGACGGACAGCGGTGACGAAGCGGTGACAAGCGGTGACATGCTCGGCGGGCTGGAATTCGCCGCTTTTCCAGGCCGAATGCGGAAAACTGAGCAAAGTGGTTGTCTGGAGCTCGCTTTCCACCGAAAACCTGCGAATTTGGAGGCTCGGGCATCCCACTTACAGTCCGACACGAAAAAACGGACTCTTCGGACTCGAACGTTTTGAGCGCTTTTTGCACCAAAAACCGGAGCCGGATGGAGCGGTGACATCAGTGGTGACATCAGTGGTGACAAGCTCGGCGGGCTGACGGACCACCTCGGCGGGCTGTCGCGTTACGTGGAAAAACCTCGGCGGGCTGACGTGTTACTCGGGAGCACCTCGGCGGGCTGCCGCGTCAGACGCTGGCTGGCTCTGGGCTGTGCCTCGGCGGGCTGACGTGTTAGAGACCGGTGACTTCGGTGGTGACAAGCTCGGCGGGCTGGAATTCGCAGGTTTTTCGGGGCAGAATACGGATTTCGGAGCACTGCAAACACCTGGAACCGGTTTTCGCAGGAAAACGAGCGAATTTGGAGCCCCGGGCTGCACTTTTGACGCCGGACACGAAAAAACGCACTTTTCGGAGTTCGCCGTTTTCAGCGCTTTTTGCACCAAAAACGGAGTGGTGACATTGACCGGTGACATCGGAAAAACGTTCAGCGGGTTGAAGAATTTGGCTGTTTTGCTGGGTTTGGGGACCAAAAAACCAAAATTAATAGGATACTATAAGCCTATGTTCCTTACTACTTCAGCCCCTCCGTGTGCAAAAGCAGCAGGACCGTCGTATCCTGTAGACGTCCGTCTGGTTGGGCAGGCCCGGCGCCTGGAAGTCGGGCCGTCCGTTCGGAGGCACGGTGAAGTACATCTTGGCCGTGCTCCAGGCGCCCTGGTCACCCACGAAGCTGCCGTACAGGGGGTCGTAGATTGTCGGCCTCGGACATGTACACCTCTCTCTTTAGAGGGAGATTCCCAAATGGCGTATATTCTACCTGAGAGGCTTCTGACACTCGTCCGTCCAGCATTTGACCTCGTCCTGCGAAGGATTCGAAGTCTAAAACGCTGCGTGCAGGCGTGTGGCTGCAAAATAAGGACCCCTAGATATGCTTGCAATTTGGCTCCAGGTTGCATTTCAAGCGAGCCAACCTTTGC
>CAUJNA010002501.1:0-31624 GCA_963377175.1 Effrenium voratum | reverse complement strand
GGCCTTCGCCTACGAGGGGGGCATGGTGTGGGACTTCGTGTACGCCAGGAGGCTGCTGAGCAACGGGCACCTACCGCCCCATCCACGACGCGGTGCTGGGCTTCGAGCACTGCATGGTGGCCAAGGCCCGGCGCATCCTGGACGCGCCGCCGCGGTACCTGGCGCAGGTGAAGACGGACTGCCTGCTGACGCAGCGGCTTCCGAAGCGCTTCGCGGAGAGGCTGCGGGCGCTGGAGGCGCTGCGCCACCCGGACGGCACGCCCGTCTACCGCGTGGAAGAGACGAAGCCGTTGCTGGGCAGCAGGGCGCCGCGCATGGAGGCGGAGCGGCCCAAACAACGGAGGTGGAACGGGGTGGACGACCCCGTGAACCACTGCCTGGCGGGCAACTCCCTGCTGCTCACGGGCCTGCCGGGCACCGGAAAGACGCACCTGGCCCGCACCATTGTGGCGAGGCTGCGAGAGCAGGGCGAGGCGGTGCACCTGGTGTCCAAGACGCACTGCTCCGCGCAGAACCTGGGGCTGGGGCGCAGACGGCCGACCACTGGGTGCGCAGGTACGTGCGCGGCGGCAGCGCGCAAAAGCTGGACTGGCTGGTGGTGGAGGAGATCACGCAGCTGGACATGGCGCTCTGGGCGGACCTGAAGTTCCTGCTGCTGGGAGACTTCCGGCAGTTGCCGGCCGTGCTGGACTCCCGCAGAGCATGAGGGTGTGGCCGGGGCTGCGCCTCATGGGGGCCGGCGGAAAGATACCCAAGGGCGTCTTTGTGGCCGTGGCGGAAGTGGAGCCGGACGAAGTGAGGCTGGACAACGGCATGCGGCTGAAGAACCAGGAGCTGCTGCGGGCCACCCGGCCGAGCCACGCAGTGACCTACGTCCTGCCACCTCACGCTGCGCCACCTGTACGTGGGCGCCTCACGGGCCACGAGCTCCGAGCTGCTGGAGGCGGCCTAGAACGGGCAGCACGGCGCCTCCAGGGGCTCCAGCCTGAGGTGGCGCACCTCAAAGAGCACGCCCCACTGCCTGCCCATCAGCCACACGTGCCGGGCCTCCGCAAGCGCGCGGCCCCTGCGGCGCGCGAACTCCGCGGGGCGCGGCGCGCGGTTGCCGGCCGGGTC
Organism: Effrenium voratum; assembly: GCA_963377175.1. Lineage (NCBI taxonomy): Eukaryota > Dinophyceae > Suessiales > Symbiodiniaceae > Effrenium > Effrenium voratum. The sequence goes on along the minus strand of CAUJNA010002501.1, from coordinate 30,508 downwards.
CCAGAAGAGGCAGCGCTCCAAGTCGATCTTGCGCTTCACGTGCTTGCCCTTGGCGCTCGCCTTGACGGCGCGCTGCAGCTGGCTCTCAAGCTCGGTTGCCCGCGTGGAGTTCGGAACTGGAAACAGGCATGACCCATTTTTTGGGACATGCCCGCGTGGAGTTCAGCTAAGAGTCGTTGGGCGAACCCGTCGGGCTGTGGTCCGATGCCGGGCAGATGGTGCGGCTGGGCCACCAATGTCAAGGAAACGAGGTTGGGCGAACCCGTACTCATTGGGCAAGCCAGTTCTCATTGGGCGAGCCAGTACTAAGGGGCCGTTGGGCGAACCCGTACTCATTGGGCGAACCCGTAATCATTGGGCGAGCCACTCAACCACTTTCACAGTGGCCCACAACGCTGCGCCTGCTTGGCGCTGTGCCTGCTCGGCACATCTACAAGTGCCTGCTCGGCACGTCTACTTACAAGTGCCTGCTCGGCACGTCTGCTTACAAGTGCCTGCTCGGCACTGCAAGTGCCTGCTCGGCACTGTGCCTGCTCGGCACTGTGCCAGCTCGGCGCCGGGGTGCCTGTGCCTGCTTGGCACGTCTACTTAAGTGCCTGCTCGGCACTGTGCCTGCTCGGCACGTCTACCTGCTCGGCACATTTACCTAGGTGCCTGCTCGGCACCGCCCCGCCTCGCGAAGTTCTCCAGAATGTCCGACCTACGTACGGCAGCCTGACAGGAAAAAAACAGGGGGGGCACTTTGGGGTTGAACCACATGCACATGTAAAACCGTGCGAAAAACCGTGCAAGCTGTTCCACGTATCATGCAAAAAAACAAGCTGTTCCACATGTCATGCAAAAAAACAAGCTGTTCCACATGTCATGCAAAAACCATGCAAAACCGTGCAAAAAACAAGCTGTTCCACATGTCATGCAAAAAAACAAGCTGTTCCACATGTCATGCCATGTAAAAAACCGCATGCAAAACCGTGCAAAAAACAAGCTGTTCCACATGTTGCAAAAACCATGCAAAAACCATGCAAAAACCATGCAAAATGCGGCGCGTACGGAGCGCCAACCCGCCGAACCCTCACAGTCCCCCGGGTCCTTGCTATACGTGCTATATGTGCTATATGGGTCTCACAAGGCAAGCCACCGAACATCCACTCTCCCCGGGTTCCTTGCTACATGTGCTATATGTGCTATATGGGTCTCACAAGGCAAGCCACTGAACATCCACTCTCCCCGGGTTCCTTGCTATATGTGCTATATGTGCTATATGGCCCTATACAGCACATATACTACAGATTTTTGCGCGTACAGAATAAGTATATAGCACATATAGTACATATAGCAAGGAGCTGGGGGAGAGTGGGGGTTCAGCGGCGTGTAAGACCCATATAGCACATATAGCACATATAGCAAGGAGCCCGGAGACTGTGGGGGTTCAGCTTCAATGCCGGGCAGGCTTCGATACCGGGCTTCTATACCATATAGCGCATATAGCACGTATAGCAAGGAGCTGGGGGAGAGTGGGGTTCAGCGGCTTGGCGCACTCTAAATCAAATCGTGGGGGGAGTTGAATGCAGGGAATCCCTGCATTCCCGGTATCTCTATCTTTAGAGGGCGTTTCCCAAATGGATTCTATTCTACCTGAAGCTCCTAGCACTCGTCCGTCCAGCATTTGACCTCGTCCTGCGAAAGCGCTGCGTGGAGGCGTATGGCTGCAAAATAATGACCCCTAGATATGCGCCGCAATTGCATTTCAAGCGATGTCAAGCTTTGCCAAAGGAAACCCCTTTTCCCTTTTTTTCGGGGACCCCTTTTTTTGGGACCCCTTGTTTTCTGTTTTTTTTGTTTTTTTCTTAGCCCTGCAAAGGTTGGCTCGCTTGAAATGCAACCCGTCCTCGGCTTCCTCGCAGAGTGGAAGATGCCCATCTTCAGGTGCTCCGGCGGCTCGTAGCCGCTGCCGCAGTCCGTGGCGAAACGCCGAGGCCGCCCAGCTCTGCACCGCCTCACCTTCTCCTGGAAGCCCTCGTGGGGGTTGCCCGTGGTGAAGACCTCGGGCTCTGCGGAGGCGTCCGGCGTGTAGCGCAGCTGGGCCTCCTCGCCGACCGGCATGTCCTTGATGTGCACTCCGCAGCCGCCCTTCCGCAGGTGGTGCAGGAGGCTCTCCTTGCTCTTGAAGTTCTGGGCACTGGTGGCAGCGGTGGACGCAATCGAGGCTCGTGCGTGGGGAGCGTCTTGCCCGGAACGAGGCGCCCCTGTGGCTGGCGAATTGGATCAGGCAGAAGTGGCCGCCGTCCAGCAGCAGGAGCTCGACCACGTGCTCGGCGCTCCTGAGGGCCTCTTGGGCGGCTTGGAGGAGCACCTCCTGGTAGTACTCGGCTCCCTCCCACTCGAAGCGGCGCCAGCCCCACACCTTCACTGCGACGCCGTTGAGGGCCGCGAAGGCCGAGATGTCCAGCAGCGAAGTGGGCGTAGGGAGCCCATCAAAGACCGCCGGCACGGGGCGCAGCACGCTGCCCACGTGCTTCCCGGGCTCCGGCTCGTAGAAGTAAGACCCAGCTCGCCGTTCGTCTGCCTCAAAGCGAGCAGAGCGTGCTCGTTGCGCTCCTTGATCCCAGCTGCAATCTTCGCGAGGATGTCCAACTCCTGGTTGTTCTCCTCGAGCTTGTCCCCGACCCTCCGCAGCTCGGGGAGCGCCCGACCGATCTTCTCGCCCGCGATCTCGGTGTCAAGGCGCCTGAGCTCGACGTCCAAGGCCTTCTGGTGGATTCGCTTCTCCTGGCACTTCTCGAGCGGGAGGGGCTTCCGGTCCTTGCGGCTCTTCTGCATCACATTCTCCAGCTCTTCCAAGCGGGCTGCCACGTACGCCATTCAGCGTCTTGCCGAAGACGTCAGAGTCGTGTATTTGGAGGCGAGGAGCTCCCTGCCCTCCCGCTTGGCAAGGTCGTTCCCCAGCTCCAGCTCCTCCTTGACCTTCTCCAGGAGGCCCTTGTCCAGGTCGCAGTTCTCGTACATGTCCACGAGCGAGTCCACCCCGAGCTCCTTCATCAACTCGACCACGAAGGCGGCGACGCTCGCGTCATCGGAGGACGCGGCGGCCGCGGCGGCTGGGGCGGCGGCGCTCGCGTTAGCGGCGGCGGCCGCGCGTATCGGCTTGGGGCCGGCGGCGGCTGGAGGGTAGGCTCACTCGCGTCCTCGCGCGGCGCCGTGGCAGTGCGGCGGCGACTCGGCCGTTCTTTCGCGTTCATCGTGATAGCAGCGCGGGGCGCCTGCCACTCATGCGTCGGCGCTCGCGTCAGCGGCGGCGCTCGCATCCTCGGCGGCGCCTGCCACTGCGGCGGCGCTCGCGTCATCGGAGAGCGCGGCTGTCGCGGCGGTCGCGGCGGCGGCGCTCGCGTCAGCGGCGGCGCTCGCGTCATCGGAGGGCGCGGCGGCGCCTGCCACTGCGGCGGCGCTCGCGTCATCGGAGGGCGCGGCGGTCGCGGCGGTCGGGGCGGCGGCCAGCTCCCCGGCAGCGACGGGCTCATCAGGGACGGCGGCCGCCAGCTCCCCGCCAGCGGCAGGTTCAGGCGGCTCACCCGCTGGTTGAGCCTGTGGACGAGCCCCTGAGCCTCTTTCAGCAGCTCGGGCTCGCTTCAAAGCCGCAGTCTCCACCTGGATCCTCCACGTCCTCGACCGCGGCGCCTCGGGGGAGCTTCTCAGCCTCCCTCATCGCTGCTCGAACGCACTCCATGGCCTAGATGGAATCCTTTCTTCTAACTAGCTTGGAAATCTCGGCTCGGTCGAGCGTCGGGTTTGAAGGGGAAATCTGCCTCCGCCCAAACTAGTCAGCTTATGTCCAAACGAGTCACCTTTTGTCCAAACGAGTCACCTTTTGTCCAAACCAGTCACCTTTTGTCCAAACCAGTCACCTTTTGTACAAACCAGTCACCTTTTGTCCAAATCATTCAACTTTCCAATCCTCGCGCAATTTGAGGTTGAGCCAAACTCCGCACACTCCTACGCGACGGCGGTTGATCCCCTCGCCTGCGACGGCGGCGTTTCTCACCTCGCCTGTAACGGCGGCTGATCCCCTTGCCTGCGACGGCGGCATTTCTTGCCTCGCCTGTAACGGCGGCTGACCCCCTCGCCTGTTACGGCGGTTGCTCCCCTCGCCTGTTACGGCAGCCTCTCGCCTGCGACGGCGGTTGATCCCCTCGCCTGTAACGGCGGCAATTCCCCTCGCCTGTCACGGAGGCTGATCCCCTCGCCTGTAACGGCGGCTGTTCTCCCATTTTGGAGCGACCCCTCCCTTGACAGCGACCCACAGTCCGCGGCGGCATCATGTTTTCCTTGCGATTCGGTTGGCTCTGTCTCGGCTCCGCCGCTGACAGCGCCTGGCAGGGTTGAAAGCTGGAGCATTGTGAAAAGCGATTTTCGTCCGAGGGCGGTACTCACTCTGGAAAAAGGTTGGTGAAGACCTCATTATGCCTTACACAAAGAACTGTCAAGCATCTCTCAAGCGGTCCAAGTCCTATCTCCTCAATCCTTCCACAGCTGTCTGACAGCAAGCAAAAACTCAAAAACAAAGGTCTCACCTTGCGACGTTTTTGGCAGCTTCCAGCTCACTCGCAAACCGCAAGAAACATATCAACAAACAGAGCAACTATCTGGCCTTCCGCTTTTTTGCATTTTCCTGCACACTCGCAATCCGTAAGAAACACATCAACAAATAGAGTGATTGTCTGGCCTTCTGCGGCGGAGTCTTCTGAAGATCAAGTAACTGAAGTGTGGCAGATGACAAATCAACGATCAGCTGCAAAGCAAAGCCCCCCCCCACCTTCCTCTCAGCAGCATCAGCTCTAGCGATGGCACACCTCAGTTCTCTCTCCAACAAGTCCTTGTGAGTCTTGGATTTCCGCTCGTTCTCCACCCACTTGTTGTTCATCTCCTCAAGCTCGTTCACACTTTTCAGCAAAGAGGTCTCCTGCTCCTTGAACTTGAAGTTGAGGCCCATGACTTTCTCGTTCGGCAGTCGACCAACAGTGCGTCCACTTGTGAGGAGGTGTAGTAGGCTGCGATGGAGTAGCAATCGCCGTGATGCTCAGCGCGTCGTCGCCGTTGGCCAGCGCAGCAGAGAGAGGAGCCTCCAGACCAGGTTGCGAACGACGTTGCTTCCGCGAACAAGCTTCCAAGTAGTGAAGCCAGCCCAGGCCGGCGCGTTAACAACTCCGCCGCTGCCGGAAAGCTGCAGGGCGGCAAGCTCCGCGAGAATTGCGTCGAGGGCGCTCTGGAGCGTGGTCTCGCTGGCTGAGAGCGCGGCGTTCGTGGCGCACAAGGCCAGCAGCGTCGCGTGGGCCTTGGCCCCCTGGAGCGCCGTGATGCTGGCGTCGCGGCTAGCAAGCTGCGCTGCGACGAAGGAGCGGGCCCGCGGAGGCCGCCCCGGTGATCGTCAGCGTGGCGCCCGTGACCGTCCTGGTGGCTGCAAAGCTCGCCGCGGTTGCTGCGCCTGAGGCCGTCAGCGTGCCCGTGGACACGTCGCCCGCCGTGGTGAAGTTCCCAGCGTTGGCCGTGTTGTTGATGGTGAGTGTGCTGCCGGTGATTCCGGTGGCGGAGCTCAGCAGGCGGGCACGCCGCAGGATGGTTGCTACAGATGATGAGGTTGCGATCATCGGATCGAGGCCAGCCTCTGGACGCGCTCCGCTTCGGCCTGCTCGCCATTTCCAGATGGACCCGAACTGTCACTTCCCTCCAAGCATGGTGGAGGTGCCCCTGAATGCCAGGATCGCCAAGCGCCACAGGCTTGGGCTGTTGGGGATCCCATTGAAGTTCCACATGAGGAGGCTCTTCCCGAAGATGAGGCTGCTCTTCACGGACACCGACTCCGTGATGGTGCAGATCTTCGCACGCCATGGGCCGAGGCGAACCTGAGCGGCGCCCTCTTCTACGTGGCCGGCAAGTCCAAGGAACCCGAGAGGGGCCTGAGCGCACTCTCGGCAGCGGCGCGCCAAGGCCATCGAGGTGATGGGGCAGCTGGGCAAGCTCGGCGACGAGACCTTCCCAGCCAGGATCCTGCACTCCAAGATGTACAGCATCCTCACGGTCCAGCCGACGGCGCTCAAGGGCGTGCCCAAGAAGGCGGTGACCAACGTCCGGCATCTCGAGTACGGGAGGTGCTGGAGGAAGGCGGCGAGCGCAGGGCGGGCGGCCTTCGTGCAGCTGCGCAGCCGCGCACACGAGATCGCCGTGGAGACCGTCGAGAAGAAGTCCCTCTCGCCATTCAACGACAAGGTCTACGGCCTCGATGCTCACAACTCGCGCCCGCTGGGACACTGGCGCAACCTGGAGCAGCTGCGGCTGCTGGCCGCTTACGCTCCGCGCGGCTCCGCGCCCTTCGACCTCGTGATGGAGTTCCTCGTGGGGCCCCCGCCTCTGGGGCCCGCTCCGACACTGCCGCTGCGGCTGAGCCGATGCTGGGCGTAGACTGTCGGAACCGAAAAAAAACGATCCCGAGCTCTCGTTTTCTCGCTTTCTCGTTAATACTTATTCGATCCGCCGCAGCTGCTCAAGATGACTTCCTCGATGGCCTTCCGATGCGTGCAGGCATGGCTTCTGGAGAAGCCCGCTGCGTGGGTGGGCGAGGACACTCCCAGCCTTGCAGCCGCTCTGATGGCCCAGCGGCCTCCCATCATGCGGCCTCGCGAGGATGCGCTGCTCGAGGCCGAGCGTCTGCACCACCGGCGTCTCATCGAGCACCTCGATGAGGAGCTCATCAGTGAAGCTCTTCGCTGTGAGGAGCGGGAGCGCGACAACAGAAATCTCCGCTGGCTGCAGGACCGCCACATCGAGATCATCAAGGAAGAGCGCGAGCGAGCGGTGCAGGCGGAGGTGCGCGTTGATGAGCTTGAGGAGGATGTCGCCAGTGAAATTACACGCCGCGAGGAGCTTGGCTGGCGGCTGGACCGCCGCATCGAGTTCCTCGAGGAAGAGAACGAAGATCTTCGCGAGCGAGCGGTGTTGGCGGAGGTGCGCGTTGATGAGCTTGAGGAGCTGGAGCGCAGCAACAGAATTTTCCGCTGCCAGCTGGACCGCCGCATCGAGATCCTCAAGGAAGCAGCATCACGCGCTAAAGAAAAAAGTCCGCCAAATGCTCGAACGGTCCCAAATGCTCGAATTCCCAAAAAAACCGCGACTTCCTCGCCGATGCGTGCAGGCATGGCTTCTGGAAAAGCCTGCCGCGTGGGTGGACGAGGACGCTCCCTGCCTTGCGGCCGCTCTGCTGGCCTCCCACCAAGCGGCCTCGCGAGGATGCGCTGCTTGAGGCCGAGCGCTCGCACCATCGCTGCCGCTTCGAGCTCCTCGAGGAGATGCTGGTTGACACGGACAAGGAAGTCCGACTCCTCAAGAAAAGGCTTGTTGACCTGGAGGAAATCATGACATGGGCGGCGTCTCTGCGGCTCTTCACACCCTCCCAGTGGGCAGAGCTTGCCCTGCGCTGGTTTGAGGCTGATGAGACGTGGGGCGGGGCGCGTGGGACGCGGTCGTAGGGCCGCCCCCGCCCCGACCCGACGTGAAGAAGCTCATCAGTGAGTGGCGGGCGGAGCTGTCGGAGACCTCTCTGTAGCCTCCGCTGGCGGGACTGCGCCTCGGAGCTGAGTTTTCGGGGACTTTTCGCAAGCCAAACCTCGCCCCCATCTCCCCGCTCTCGGCGGAGGCTACCCTGTATACCTTTTCGCTCCAGGCTATCTCGTTGACCCTGTAGGACCTGATCCTAACCATATCCCCGACCTTGATTTCCGGGCGGGTCACCTTGTGTTTGCGCCATTTCGGGGTCTGAGTAGGCGAGGTTCGGCGTGGTAGCGTGCTTCCTTCCGTTGATTTGGTTCAAGATGTCAGGCAGCATGAGGTGCCACTGGCCCTGCCAGCCCGCTCCGGCAGCTATGCGACGCAACATGGCCTCCTTGATGGTGCGGATGGTGCGCTCTGCGAAGTAGGCGTGGCCCCTGGTCACCTGCTTCGATGTCCCAGAAATCCATCAGCTCCTTGAACTCCCTCTTGAACTCTTTTTTGCCCCTTAGCAAAGGATGAAACAGCAGCAAAAGAGTTCAGGTAAGGGCATAGCGAGAGGTGCGTATGCTCAAGGAGAGAAACACCGAAACCGACAAGCAAGCAACAAGGCAAACAGAGACACCGACGAAACGAGCCAAAAAGTGAAACCTGTACAAATCACGCAACGAGATGGAAATACCGCAAGCCGCGAATTATGAAAACATAGAGTCATCGCATAGCTGAAATACAAGAGGACAGTGCATCCCAAAAGAGCAGTTCACGTTGCCGTGGCCCACGGCAGATTCCACGAACAGTATAGCCGACCATGGAAATAGAAGATTTGTTCCTAGATGCAGCCGTGACATGCGCACGGTAAGTCAAGGACCGATAAGAGAGACACGCAGGGCAGAGCGCGCTCCAAAGCATGCGGAAATACTGACAGACTAATCAGAAGAAAACATGCACGGGCAATCCCCATGAGTACGTTATCTGGAGCATCCAAGAAGTGCAGAAATTCGAGCGTAGTCAAAGAATAACCAGAATGAGGGAAAATTGTCACACCTCTGGGTCAGCCAAGGGTCAGCACTCACTGCAAACGACCATCACCCCCATCGCTGCAATTGGCGGCCAAAAGGCGATGTGCCCACAAACGACCGGCCACCCGCCAAAGCGAGAAGGCGGCCGCCATGGGTCCCGAACACGGTGCCAAAAGGTGAATCATATCTCGGTATTGCGCGGACAAGCAGCTCACCCGGCAAGTGTAACAATAAAGGCCCAGTTGGGCAAACCAGAGAAAAGCAACCAAGCCCGAAAGTCCGCGCAAAGAGGCGGGAGCACCATCAAAAGGTTCAATGAATTCAACACCATCTGAAAAGCACATACACACATGACCGCCATCAATCGCATCCCGACAGGTGCATTGTTGCGCTCCGCCAAGTCACCCAAGCCAAGAGAGTCCATGGCCAGCAAACTCAAAAGCTGGCAGGACCGTGCTTGGGCCATACACAGCACAGGCAAACGTCCTCCATCGTTCCTGTACATGAAGTAACATGGCGGCTCCCCCCGGTCGAAGACAGCACTCCGACCAGCACGTCATTGAAACTGAAATTTTCGCTTGCGCTCAGCTGGGGGAGTGGAGCAGGTGCCCAGAACATCACCGGTCTGACTCTCACCTCGACACCATCTAGGCAATTAGAGAACATGTGACCCTGGGGGCACCAAACTGGTACTTCACAAGGCCACGCAATCTGGCCGTCCCTCGCATGTTCTTGGATGCCACCGTCCGCAGTCCATCGCGAGCTTGCTCAGCCAAGGCAACAGTCAGACGACGGCGCCAGAAAACAGGATCCTTGAGCCAAGTCTTGAGTATGCCATACTGACCAGCCGCCACATGGGGAGTAAAACCAGCGCCATTGGCCAGTCGAGGGGTAGCTCAGCCTTCCACATCGCCTTTCCTGACAAGGCAATGTGCACCATGTGTCGGGAGACGCAGTCCCCTCCATGTGCATTGTAACAGGCGAATACCAGGGGTGCATCAGTCCACTTGTTGAAGAAACGAAACTGCTCCACCAGCAGACAGCAATAGGAAGGCGTGGGTGGCGCTGCACTTCTGAAGAGTCCGCCTGCAAAACAAAGACTCTCCCCGGTTTGATGGACCAAAGTCTCAGCACAGCATGCCACGACACGGTTGGAAGCACTGCAGGAGGGAGCTCCAGCAATGGCCGCAAGGTTAGGAACAGAAGTTCCTTGCAGGCGTGGGAGTGGAAGCACTGCTGCCACTGACCACCACACGCGGCGGGAGAAAATGAGCAGGCACTGGCGGGATACCAATAGTGAAACCAAGGAGTTCCACCTTCGGTTCACCCCGCGCCCCTGCATGGCCTCAACCGAAGTGGTGGACAGGAGGAAACATACGCCATTGTCTCATGGGTCGCGGCCCCTTCTCCCGGCCCATGGGGCTGGCGCGCCGCCAGAGTTCCATGTGCCACCAAGGCCTCCACAGTGAGGCAGTAGGCCTTCTCCATCATAAGCTTGGAGCTGCAGCGTGCGCCGACTTGGGTGGGCACGCTCATGCAGGCTTTGCTGCGGTTCGTCTTGATTGCCCACGGCCCGCTCGAACTTGGCCGGTAGGCTCTGTGCAGCCTCCAGATCCTGGGTCCCCAGCACGTCCCGCAGGAACTTGAGGCGCTTGCCGTCCACGCCCTCCTCTGCATGCAGGAAGGGCATAAGCTTCTCGCATGGGGGCGGGGAGATGCCGAGACGCTCCGCCATCGCCGTGTGCGGGCCGTACAGGCCCTTCCCGACCAGTGGTCGCGCACCTCCGGGGGAAAGTCGGGCGGGCATGTCGGCCACAGCTGCTGCGAGGGCGCAGTCAGCAAGTACGCCGCCGTGATGCCCACGACGCTCCAGTTCGACTTGGGAAGGCGGGGGCGCTTGCGCGGGCAGGCGGGGTGCGGGTGCACAGCCGCGCTCCGGAGAGGCACGTCTCGTACAGCCAGCTCAGCCTTGCGGCGTTTTCTTCTGGCAGGGCAACCGCCGTTGGGCGTGGTAGATCCAGCTGACGGGCTCCTCTGGGTTGTCGTCCTCCTTGCCCCAGCTGGGGTGTTGGCTTGAGCGAACGGAAGATGCAGCCAAGCCCCGCACGGGTTGGTGATGAGTGGAAGTCTTGCGGGCCGAGTGTTCGCGCCATGATCTCCTCGCTGTCAGAACGCATCTGGGCCGCCTGGGGCTCAGCTCTGTCCGGGCGGTGCCTCTCTGGAGGAGCCGCGCGCGCCTAGCGCTCAGGCCGCTGGCCTGAACTGCGGGCTGGACTCCGAGGAGGTGAGCTGCCTCCGTGGACAACTTGCGCGCTGCGAAGGGCTCACCTGCAGGAGCGGTCAAAGACCGTGAGCTGCTCGGCTTCTTCTACCCCGAGCTAGCTGGCGCCGCCGACCCGCGGGCTGGCAGCCCGCTCTGGCCGACGCGGGAGCGGACTTCTCAGGCCTGCCGACGGACCGCCCCGTGGGCTTCGACGACATCGACGCCTTCGAGCTCCGCAACGCCGGGCGGGTGGAGGTCTTCGTCTTCGTGTGGCACCGAACCCTGTGGGCGGACGGGCTGGAAGTCGCGCGGCGTGCTGCAGACACAAAAAGCCGATGTAGCGCAGCAGGAAGTGGACTGAGGCCGTGGCAGTGGTGGAGCTTCTTCTCTGCGGTCTCGAAGTCGAAGGTCGCAAGGCACGGGCAGTTTGGCGTCTCCAGGTGAGGTCGTCCAGCATGGCGCGGACGGCGTGGAACTTGTCGGCCCCGCTCGTGGTGCGTGAGCCTCATGGCTTCTACCGATGGCCGGTTTTCCTCTTGGCTTGTTCAAATCCTTTTCCGTGGCTCGGGTTCGTTTGGGGCCCGATCTTTCCCTGGTCCTCCGGGGCCTGGTCTTCTTTTTGCAGTCCTCTTCTCAGCCTCTTTTGGTCCTTTTCCGGGGCCCGGTTGCAGGCCTAGTTCGGCGGTCTTTTGCTATCCTTTTTGCGGCTCAAGCCTCTTCCAGGCTTCGTCGCGTCTTTACTGCAGGAGGCTTCATCAAGCCCCAATCTTATCTTTTTTCTCTTGGCTTGTTGTTTTTCCGGGTTCTGAGGCTATGTTATGGCTATGTCATGTTCAGTGCTTGAAGCCACTTTGACTACATCATGCTTGTTTCTTCCTCCAGATGTTCCTTTCAAACTTCTTGTGTCCGTTCCCAGTGTGAGGGCAGAATGACATGTTCGATGGCTCTCACACATGCTTCTCAAAGACGTGTGAAGCAGAATGACATGTTAATGGCTCTCAACACAATGATTTCGTTTTACACCCACCTCTTTGTTTGGTCCGAAGCAAGGTTTGCAAACGATCCTGCTTCAAAGCCAACTCATCCAGGAAGCTTTCAATGAGATCCTGCTCCATGTCCGCGTTGTGTTTGCATATATATATATTATACATGTGTGTGCGTGTGCGTGTCTTTGGTATCGATGATTGTGACGCACTTGCGCCACTTTGTTCCAATTGCATGTGGCCGGAACATTTATAAATTTGAGGATATGAGCGCTTGTGCGAGCTTGTTTGCTTCAATGAAGTAAGTATGCCTGTTCTGTCTGTTCTGTGCTGCCACTGATTCCTGCGCCAGGTCACGCCGTTGCTTCTTAATGAGTGTCAGCAGGTGTGGCCAGATGCTGTGTTTGCGACAAATCAACATCACAATGTTGCGCCGTATGCTCAGTGTTGCCTGGCACATGACCCCCTCCAGGGTTGAAAAGTCAATTTCGGAAGCCAGCAGCAAGGTTGAGCTGTGCCTCCGGTGTGTTTGTGTAGTAGTAGACCCTTTCGCGTGCCCTTGCATGTGTTGAGGAAGGATCATCTTGTGCCATGAATCATGTGCTAGCGCTGCATGTTGTTGAAGTGCGACACACCTGAGCGCAATTTCAATGGGTCAGCAGTTTGTTACTCTCATGAGCTCCTGTAACTTGGCTAGAGAGCATTTGCAAGTCATGCTTCCAAAGAATTGAGCCTTCCTTGCAGGAGGCTGGCAGGCCATGGCGTGCCAGAGCCCCAGCTGCAGTTCACGAAAGCTTGTGTGTCGCTGTGAGGTAGAACTTGAGAAGTAGAGCTTTTGGCTCAAGCCGGCACAAGCCTTCGTCTGACCATCGGCGCTCGCCTGTCTGACCCTGCCGTCTGACCCTTTGACCATGCCAGTTCAGACATTCTACAAGGTGATCCGCCGGGACGCCTTGTGGGCCATGATGCATCTTCAAGGCCCAATCGGGTGCTTTCCGGTGGAAGAGACTGCAATCGACTCGGCTGTCTACGTTTCTGAGCTGGGCACATCATCTCGCAAGTTGAGGTTCCGCTTTTCAATTGGAATTCTTCTTCTTTTTCCAAGGCAATTGTTTACTATAGACTCAGGTTTCTCGCACATGTCCATGATGCTATTGCACCCTGCAGGCAGACATTGACTTCATGGGTTCCGAGGGCAGGGGGGATGAGTCACACCTTGCAGTTTCCGAAGGACGCCATTGACCAGGATTTTGAGATGACTCCGGCTGACCTGACTGAAGCGCTCCTCTTGGCCTTGGTCTCCGAGGTGAGCACCCCAGATGGTCGCTTTGGCTTCAAGATCGAGGACCTGGAAATCAAGGAGCTCAAGACCCACAAAATCAGGGCAGTGGTGAACGCCTCAAACTTGACCTTGAAGGACATGCCTGACCTGACAGAGCCTGCTAAGATGCGCAGGCCAGACACAGCACCACAGACCATGGCCGACTCAGACCGCTGGTTTTACGTGGCAGTCTCCACAGACTTCTGGAAGCGGGTGTTGATTCCTCGCTTGGAAGGACAGGAAGAGAGTCTGATGGTCACGTCTGACTTCACAGAACGCACTCCTGGGATGCCCCTGTACACAGATGGAGAGCACGCTGTTGTGCGCTTGAGGTTCCTGGCATTGGCGGCTGCAGTGCGAGGAATCAAAGGCTTCTGGTGCAGCTATGAGCAGCCCCGCCTGCAGTTCCTGAATCCTTTGTTGGACAACGGGGTGCATCTGACAGCTGAGCCATGCACGTTGCTGAGGCTGCAGTTTACGGCAGCCACATGGGCAAAGATGCAGTCCATGGGTGTTGTGACCGCTTCTCCGTTGCAGACGGTGGACTGCTGGATCCTGAAGGGAGACTGTCCTGTGGCCCAGGTCCATTGTGTTTGGCCGACTTGCCGTCTGACATATACTTTGGAGGCTTGTGTCCCAGACACGGTCAAGCTCATCGCCATGCCACCGACACTTGCGTCTGACCCGTCTGGCCCCCAGAAGTGCCCAGAGAAACGTGCACGAAGAGAGCGATGCCAGTTTTGTTGGAAGCAGGCGTAGGCCAGATTTTTTTAGCTGCTGCAGGCTAGAGACCCGTGCACCTGTGGAGCAATCTTGCGGAGTGAAAAATGGCGTCTCATGGAAGTCTTGATGTTTGGATGCTGACCGTTCATGCTTACAGTTTTGAGATGTATGGAATTTGTCTTGCGCCAAGGCCTTTCTGGGCTGCAAGGCCACACCCCCGCAGGCCATGGGCGACTCACATGACACTGTGGGCAAGTTGCATTTGACATGAAGGGGTAGCAAGGAAGTTGTACAATAATTGCATGTATGACTGCAGCTGGCCAGTCTCAGAGTGTTGCTCACCCAACTTGCTCCATAGCTGTGACAGCATGGGCCGGGCAAAGCCAAGCAAGGAGCAAAAACAGCAGCACGAGAAGAACCGGGCAAGGTCTATCCGGCTTCGGTTCTCCTCAGAGGAGGTAAAGCGCTTGCAGACACTGGATGAGGATGTCTGCACGTTGAGGGAGGAAAATTCGTCTCTCACAAAGCATGTTGAACGTCTGACCTGTGACAATGATGCCAAGTGTCTGACAGAGCAGCGCCTGACAGAACAGCTTCTGACACATGACCAGGAAAACCAGCGCCTGACAGAGCTTGTTGATCGCCTGACCCACGACTTGCAGAATTCCCAGGCCCAGCTTTTGCAGTTGAAGGCGGATTTGCAGAATGAGAAGGATGAGAAACAAGTGCTGCAACGGCAGGTGTGGCTTGGTTTGCAGGTTCCCGAAAAACACAGTTCGACTTGTGCTCATGCAATTTTGAGTACATGTGCTTGCTCATCCCTGTTATGGGATCTGAGGTGGTGGTTTCAAGAAGTGCGAGACTGGGTAAGCAGCAGGGCTTGTTGCCTAGTTGGACGCGAGGCACGGTTGCCGCCGTGGCTGGATCCATTTCTAGTTGAGAAGCCTGAATGAAATCAGGAGGCGAGAGCTCATGAGAATCAAGCGAGGTTAAGTAGTTCAGAGAAAGCTGAAACCATGATGTGCCTGCGCTCAATTCACTACTTGTGGGCTCTCCTCTCTGGGCGGGGTGTTTTTGCACATGGCTACTGTGCAGCAGTGCCTTTAATTGGGAAAAGGAAGGAGCGTGCCAGGCTGCGCAGGAGTGCATCGCATGGCAGTTGGTCAGCTTGAGAGCCACGGATCATGTTTGCTTTGGCATGCATGCTGGGCTCAAAACTGCACACAGGTCATGTTCAGCCGTGTCAAGTGCACACAGGTCATTTGCATGGAGCACAGGTGAGGCAACCCATGCAGACCATGGCATGCGCTGAATCCTGAATCTGAGCCATAGCAAGGGGCAAAGATGTCGCCATGGGGTCCGGCATTCCTGCAGGCCGCAGGACACGCTCGGCAGAAATGGGCGAAGGATAACTTGCAGGGGCACATTGGCGCTCTGCCAAGAAGCCTCAGCTTTGCCACCGACTGTTCGGGCTTGGAGGACAGGAGACTTGAAGGAAAGAAATGTTTTCTTGTATTTGCCGATGCTTGTTTCGCTTGGTGTTGATGTTTGGGCAGGCCCCGGTCGTGGCCCTTCAGACACTGGGCATAAAGGTCGTGCAAGAATGGGCGTCTGATTGCTTCGCCTGCCAAAGATTGGGTGAAGTGCAACGGTGCAGTCCTGAGGGCCGCTTCATCAGCTTGGGATTGAAACCAGTGACTGTAACACTAACCTGTGCCACCAAGGCAGCCCACGTCGGTGGTTTGATGATTGCACAACACGTGTCCTGAAGAACTTGCCCAAGATGACCGGTGGCGGTTACTGCGCAGGGTTTCCTTGCCAAAGTCACTCAACTCTGGGCAAGCGATCAGGGATGCGAGACAGAAATCGCACTGCCCCCTTGAGCTTTGCTGGCAATCAAGCTTTGCTCACATAGCCTCGATCTGCTGTTGGACTACCATCTTGACCTTGATGTTGTGCATCAGGAAAGCCATTGCCCGCACCATTGGTGAGACAACACGGTTCGCTCTATTGGAGAACGTTTTGGGGGCGAAGACATGCTGGAAGCAGATTGAAGCACTTCTTCGGAGGCATGCCCCCAAGTATCACATTGTCCTGGCGGTAGCCTCAGCCTTGTCCCAGTCCATGTTGCACAGTTGCAGTTGCGGATTGCTAGGTCGTTTGTCGTGCTCCTGCCAAGGTTCAGTTCTGCCCCACAGACCTGCACGACTGTTGCCGGCGCCCACGCATCTGGATTTTGATGCTTCGGATGGACGCAGCCATGTGCTCCACAACTGGTCAGCTCACCTCTTTGGCGAAAACAGTCTTTAAAGCCATTGTGCAAGCAGGCTGTTCTCATCCTGCCACGCTGCGTGGCGCCCTTCCGCCAGGAGTTTCCAGTGCGCGTGCATGTCATGTGTGCAGAAACGGTCAGCTTGATCTATTGCAGCCGTCGTTTGCTAGGAGACCGACTTCCACGCCTGACCGCTTCCCAAGCAAAACGTTTGCAAGACACACTCAAGACACACAGTGTGAGGCATGGCCAGGAGTTTGTTGCAGACGTGAGCCAGTCACCTGGCTGGGTCCGTGTTGGACACGGCCAAAGCCCCACCTGGGCCAGAAACAGCCGCATGGCTTGCCTGACTCAGAACAAAAGCAATGTGAGCGCCGCACGGCTCTTGTCCCCCCAAGTTGGGCTGGCACCCTGGCTGCAAGTTAAAATGCGCACATGCGTCTGCAAGTTACAGTCGGGTGCATACTGACATAGTGAGCGCCGGCAGCAGTGAGTAAGGCTCTTCATGGCTTTCAGATCGGCATGGGCAAACTACGTCTGCCACCCTCAGTGTCTGACAGTCAACTTCTAGGCTTAGTTGGCAATTGCCAACATGTCAAAGCTGCAGCAGCTGCATTGTTGTTGTGCATGTGTCTGACTACTTCTGAGAAGACAAGAACAGTGGAACAAAGGGCTTTTCCGACCATCAAGCTACAGTGCCTTGGTTGCCAGCGTTGACACATGCAAGGGAGAGCGTTTTTTTGTTTTACCGCGTTAAGTTTGTGAGGTGCCAAAAGGGTGTGCTGGTGGCAATGCCTGACAAGGCAGTCAAGAAGAAATCCGGAGCTGGCAGGCGGCTGAAAGCAGGCAAAAAGAAGCCACTTGCCAAAGGGCTTCAGAAACAGAAGAGGTCAGCGCCAACATCTCTTAGTGTGTCGGCTTCAAAAAAGCCCTGCCTGACTGCGAAGAAGCCAAGAGTAACCCTTGGCCAATTGTTTGTATCATGAGACGGCTGACTGTTCAGTGTCAATTGGAGGTTCATGTGGCCATTGCCATGAATGAACTTGTGCAAATTAAACTTGCAAAATTTAGTCAGGTTTTTTTTTGGGGCCTGCTGGGTGAAAAAGGTGCCTCTGCCAAGGCGTTGGTGGTTTGCAGCCTTTGCAGCTGCTTGCCTCACAGCAGAACTTCGCACTTAGGGTTGCATCAAAGGGGTTTTGAACTAGGCCCCAGTTGCCAAGGCTCAGGGTCTCAAGTTCATAGCTTGAGCCTTGCTGTGTTGCAGGCCTTGGCACTTAGACGCACAGCCCTTCATGGAAACTGGGGCCTAGTGACGTCACTTGGGGTCTGTTTGCGTGTGCCCGTGAGCAGTTGAACCAGGCCCCAACTCAGCCTTTGTTTTCTGCAGCCACTACGCCCTTCTCAGGCATCCTCAGTCAGACAATGGCAACAAAACGTCGCCGTGTTAGTGAATGGACTTGGCCAGAGGATGAAGGGTGCTGTGCCAGTGACACTTTGCCAGGACTCGTGGGGTGGGTTCTGGCAGAGCTCAACCGTCTGACAGGCACATTGCCCTGTGCAGGGCCACTGCCGATGCCTGACATGCAGCATTCACAGGTTGGGCTTGGCACAAGCTATTTGGCTGCAGAGTTGCTTTTCATGAGCAGCATGCTTCTGTCAGCTTGCCTCATATATGTGGCACCGGCTCAGGCTTCAAAGCGGAATGGTGCTTTCAACAGTGCTCTGCCAGTTTGCGTCAGCACGGCAAGTATGAAGCTGGCGGCAGTGCCCTCTGGCCTACACTCCGTGAGGCACACCTCAGCTTGCGAGCTCTGACTTTTCGTGACCTCCATGAAGCAGGGGACCAGATGTTCACAGCAGGGGCGCTCTTTCCCCAAGTCTTGGTTGTGGGTGTTTGTCCAGATGAGGCTCCAAATTTATCAGAGCAGTATCCTCTTGGGTGTGAGCTTCTACATGGCCATGCCTGTCTGGCTTCCATGTACATAAAGATTGCTGCTCTTGCACGAGAACATGCTTCAAGCCGTTTGTCTGACTGGCAGTGCAGTACAATGTTCTTTGGTTTGGTTCTCATTCCGATGGAAACTAAGGTGGCAATGCTCTTGAGAAGTTGGAGTCCGTCCTTCGCATGGCTCGCTCGGCAACAGTGCGCATTCATGTGTGTGCGGGGCTTAAACAAAAACCTTGCCTTGCTGATGTGCCATGCACCAGTGGCGCTGTGCCAATTGTCATCGTGCGTGCATTGGCCCACTGCAGGCCATGTGACAGCAGATGACCCGCATGGGCAAGGCTTTCAATCTGCCTTGGCGCTGAGAGCAGTTTCATCGTGCAGTGTGCTTCGAAGCCTAGATTCCTCATATGTATGCTGGCTGGAAAATTTTCGTATTGTGCTAGCCAGGACTGTCAGACAAGGGAGTGCAGGGAACACTCTGGCAGTCTTGAAGGAGAAGCAAATCTGCTTTTTAGATGGCCGCCCCCTCAATCTGACACTGCTGCAGGGGATCAACATGGCTCTGGACCTATTCAATGCAGATGTGCGGCAGGTTTTTCTGGCCTTGGAAAGGACCCATGGCAGACAACTCTTGTCCTTTCAGACTGAGAAGCTACGAAGACTCATGCACGGTTGCAACCAGATGGCGACTGCTTTGCTTCCGGCATCCCGCATTATGACCTTCATATTGGAAGCCCTGTCCTTTCATTTGCATATTGGCTTGAAGCGAGCGGGCCAAGTTACAAACATGTGCATGCGAGTTGCAAGGAAAGGTACTTGGGGGAACACTATGTGTGTGTGCCTGCAAATCCTCATTCTCGCTGAGAGATTGATTGCCAGCTCGCCTGACGCTGACCTTCAAGCTGAGTTGTCACAAGTTCTGGTGTTGTTCAAGCAACCCATGCGCATGCAGAGCTTCTTTTGTGGAAAGCTTTTGACAGCAGGAAGGCAGACATCCCTGCAAGATTCAGGCGAGAAGGGCGAGGCCTTGAACACAGACACCGACACCAGTTCGCCTGAGTTGAGGACCGCCAAGATCGAGAAGTGTTTGCTCCATTTGCTGAACAACTCTGGGTTGGTTCAGCCAGGCAATGGTCGGTTTGCGGAAGTGAAACACCAATTTGCACAGCTGCTCATGCTGTGCCTGGGTGGTGCTTTGTCCCAAGACCTTGCCCACTTCGACGACACTATGTTGGGCAGTTTGTTTACAGCTGCTGAGCTGCCAGCTGCTGCGCAGGGCCTTCGGCTCTCCATACTGTGTGACAAGTTCTTGACATCAGTGAGCAGTGCTTCGGATGGTGCAAAAGGTTCATCAACAGGTAGCCCGGAGAAGAACATGTGCTTCCACGCAGACGCGTGCCGTGATTTAGCCAGCGAGGACTCAAGTGTTACCAAGGAGGGCTCAAGGAGGTGGAGGCTCGAGCGGCTTCATGTCAGTGTGGTTCCTTCGCCAGCGCGCTTGAATGTCTCCAGCATAACAAGGGAACTTCAAGACTCGCCAGTCAGCTCATCAGAGACTCTCCTGATTGTTCTCTCTTGCGACGCAGTTTGTGAGAAGGCCAAAATGCCATGGAAGCGGGCGCCTGCTGCTGCACGACCTCAATCGCAGCATGTGGCAAAGCTTTTGCAATTCATGCAAGATCAGGTCTGCTCACGGCCCGGAACAACAGGTCTTGTATTTGACGGGCTTTCCAGGAGCTACCGATGCTGCGTGGAGCAGAAACTTCCAATGAGTTTCGAGTCATGCAACATCTACAAGAACAAAAGAGGCCATGCTGTGGAACATGCCTACTTGTTGTCTTCCTTGAAGGGCATCAAAAAGAGGAGCTTGCATGCAACATTTCGATCTTTGCAAGAAAAAAAACAGAGATCTTACGCTGCTGGCCTGCCCCTTGTGGATTACGACGCCAAAGCAGGAGTCATGGCTTGGCCGAAAACCCCAAAGATGATGGCGCCTGACAGATGGCGAGCGCCAGGTGTTCCACTCCACTGGCGTGAGTGCAAAAGCTTCGAGTATTGGCAGGAGGTGCTGAATGGTCTTCATGTGACAGCAGTCATTGACCTTGCGGCCACCACCATGATGCCGTTGGCCTGCATGGCCACAAACACACGATATCATGGCTTCGTTGGCACACTCAAGGCGAAGGAATGGATGGACAAGATGCTGGATGACTCTGCCCACCGGCATGTGCAGGGGCGTCCAGGCCTGTGGAAGGATGTCACATCTGAGTGTGTCCTTGAGGATGAGAGCAGTGACGACGAGGCCGACATGCCTGACACAGACGACTGACATCGACTGACAAGCGATTGACAAAGGGTGACTTGCACATGCAAGTAGAAGGGGTGAAGGCAACAACATGTTGTCTTGAAGCAGAGTTTCTTCTCATGGGGCTGACGACGAGGCCGACATGCCTGACACAGACGACTGACATCGACTGACAAGCGATTGACAAAGGGTGACTTGCACATGCAAGTAGAAGGGGTGAAGGCAACAACATGTTGTCTTGAAGCAGAGTTTCTTCTCATGGGGCTGGCAAGGAGGCAAAACAGTGCGTGTTTCCTGCTGGCACCTTGAAACTTGAAGCATCATGGCGCACCTTGCCACAGGTGACAGCCTTGAACTGTGTGCCGCAGTTTTGTGAAGCTATCGAATCATTGGCAGCGCAAATGGTTCGCAAACAGACAGCTTTATTTCAAAAGTCAGGTAGGGCCAACGGAGGTTGACTGGTGAACAAAGTTGCCAAGCTGAGCCTGTAGAAGATGAGTCTGTGTCGGTGCTGACGGCAGCCAAGTTTGAATTTGACACTGGCTATAATTTCATGCAACGTAGTTTGGTAACGCCAGGGGCCACCATGTACCAAGCCAGCTTGTTGTGTGTAGCTGGCTTTCTGGAAGCTGCAAAACACATGTGCAAGCTTCCCACGGGTTGACGAAACGTTCTGAGCCTCAATGCATCACTTCAGCGAGCGCAACAATACTTATAATATTGGCTTATTTTCATGATGCGAGTCACACTGATGGCGGCTCACGTGAGAATACTGGAGCAGCATGTAGCTGCCCGGCCGTTGTCCTCCAAGCAAGATGAAATGGGAGAAATGCCCAAGCTTCCCGCAAACTGATGAGTGACGAGAATCGAAACAAGAACTCACGACTAGTTCAAAGAATGCAATGATGTTGCCTGGTTCTTTTTTTGCGCTCGTGACACATGTCACTATGAAATTGACGTATGATAGTAATGGCGATGTGCTGTTGCTGAAGAAGTATACATGGTAGCCGCTAGGCTACCACACTTCGACAGCATGGTCTCTTTCTCAAGTGAGATTCCTGCGCCAAACAAAATCCGGTTGGTGCCGGGGGTGAACGGCCTACTAAACCTGCAAAGATAGGAAAACAAATAAGACACAAGCTACATGAAACATAATGAACCAAACGTTTTAAGAAGATAAACGCTAAGAAAAAGGCATCGTTTGTATTATACTTCCCATATTTTGTAGATGAAAGGTTTCCTCAGTAGCCACTGACAAAGGCTAAACCCCGGATAAACCAGCTGATGTCAGACACACTATTTCCAGGGCGTCTGACTGCGAGCCTTCCTTTCACAGCTTTGCCATGATACACGCAGACGCAGGGGCATCAATTTGCTTTGACGGTGCCCAAGGCTGTCTGACGGACCTCAGCTTGGAGGTCATGGAAAAAGACTGGATGCCGAACATGGACAATGAACAGAAGGTGTGTCCGGCTGGCAACCGCTGGATGCGGTTGCCCCGTGTTTTTTCCTACGCTGAGGTGAGCGAGAGAAAGAAAATACTGGTCTTGTGCTGGTTTCTTGATTGCTTGTGAATGCATGTAGGCACATTTGCATTGCAAAAACAGCCTTCTGCAGATTCGATCTCACAGGGTAGTAGACTTGCAACAGGAATGACCAGCATGCCTTCAAGGCCGTCGGAGCCTGCAGAGGAGGACTGGCGCAAGCCTGCTGGCAAGGCCATTGCTGAGCAAGAGAAGCGGGCAACTGGGCCGCAATTGGAAGGCCATCTTTCCAGCAGCAGTGTGGAATCCTCTTGTGTCTTTTTGTTCCTTTTCATCCGTCATGTCCTTGAATTCAGGTGCAGCTCAATTTGCTGACCTTCTTACGCAAGCAGAAGCTTTTGGCAACCTTGCATGAGGGAAAGGGCGACTTGAAGACCTTGGCGCAGCTGAGCCCATTGCAACTGCATGACACGCCTGACAAGTCCGACAAGACTGACAACAAGCCTGACAAAGCAGACAAACCGGAGAAGGCGACAAAGCAAGCCCAGAAGGCTTCCAAAGTGACTCGAGGCTACAAAGAGATGTTCGACGACACACATGCGGTCATGTCTTTGACCCATGAAGGGCTTTATGAATCTGGCGCCTCAATGTTCTGGCTCTTGTCGGGATCCACGAATGCCAATGCCAGTGATGACACCAGCTTGTCGTTTGCGGAGATCGATGCGTGGGCAAATTTGTGGTTTGCTACCAAAGGTGGACACGCAGATCGGTTGCTAGCACCAGTTGTTTTTCTGGGTCAGGTGGCTTCCGCAGCAAAGGCGTCAAAACATCAGGACATTCAGCTGCTGTTTGGCCACGGGGCCATGCAGGGCTGGTTCTTAGCCACGGCCCGGGCACTGGAGGAGGCGAAGGGCGATGTTCTGGTGCGGTTGGTTGAGGCAGCGCTCACAGTGACCCTACAGCTGCACCTGGTTGACAATCCACGCAAAGCAGCCTTGCTGCAGATGAATGCTGCAAGCCAGCAGAGCAGCCTGGCTCATTTGGCGCCTAGCTTTTTGACTTGGCTGAAGCACAGCTTGGTTGTCATGTCTGACAAGACAGCAACTACAAAGACATGCGCTGGCCTGGAGTATGGAGGAAAGCCGGCCCCGAAGGCAGTGGTGGAGTGTCTCTGCCTGGCACAGGAACTGTGTCTCTCGGAGCCATCTATCTTCAAAGAGTTCTGGCTGCTTGAGAGGGAGCACTGCATGAAAGCGAGAGAGAAAGGGCAGAAGGCAGGGCTTTGGGATATCATGGCTGTGAGAGAACATTGCTGTCGCAACATGTCATGATCATGGCATGTGTTCCACGCTTAGGTTATTTATGTTTGTGGCAATGGACAGGACATCACTGGCTCTCACATGAAGCTGAAAGAGATGTTCAAGCAAGCCAAGAAGCTGTCCAATGAAAGCACCGTGTCTGACCTTGCTTCTCAGCTTGGCATGGATACGTTCAAGGCCCGTGATCTTCTCCAGTACTTTGCCGGCATCATACGCTTCTTCAAAGTAGTCATTGCCAAGTTGACAGTTGTCCTGTTTGGTGCAGTGCTGGCATCAATGCACGATGACAAAGCAACATCGCTGCAGATCAAGAAGATTGCCGAGATCTACATTAAGCCCATGGAGATGTTCAATCTTATGCAGAGTGAGGACGACCCTGTGGCTAGTGTGCTTGCCGCTGTTGCCAGCGCTGCCAGCGCTGACAACACACCACAGGTGGTCGCATACTGTGAACTTTGCGTTCAGCTGATGGACTGCACCTTTGACGCGGACTTGAAGAGCTTGCTAGAAGAGAGCAGTTCCAGCAGCCTGTCAGACATCGGGAAGCAGATCATGAACGGCAATGGCCTGACCACCGCCTTGGGCAAGGAGGTCAGCAAGTGGGTGAAATCCATGGAACGGCCCACAAGCGTCATCATGCCCGTGCCCCAACGCACGACAGTGTCTCGGTTGGTGACCCTCTGTTGCTTGCCCGCCAGAAACCTGCAACACCTCTCGCCACTTTACACGTATTTGTGTGTGTGCACATGCTGCCCACCAAGGTCTGACAGTGGGAAACTCCAGATGACCCTGGTGGAGAAGATCACAGTGTCTGACTCTGACAGCAAGACTGCCGCCAATGTATGGCAGCAGGTTGTCAACAAGAGAGAGGCATTGTGCACAATTACAGCTTTGCCAGAGGAAGGGGCCAAACTGGCCACCAAGTTGAAGGCCACGTTCGCGACGAGCCCGATCAGGAAGCTTCAAGCCGAAGATCGGAGAGAGCCACTTGCTTGTCGTTGTCTCGGCTGACTTGGTGTCTGAGCCCCTGGATGGCTGGTCGCACACGACTGACAAAGACCGTGTTAAAACCCTCTAGGCCCCGTGCCGAAATTGGGTAGCTGTTCTGAGGTCCTTGTTGGTGTTGCTTCCCAAGTTCCATTGATCGCCATTTGGCTCAAGGCTCAAGGCTCAAGACACATTTGAGGTTCAAGATCTGATGTGTGACTGCAGACCTCCGTGATCGGCATCAAGAGCAAAACAACTGCTTGCGCTGCATTGTCGGGACTACCGGTGTAACTATCATTCCTTCTTCCTTACAACGTTTACACGGGTTCGGCTATAACGGCATCGTCCGTATACACCTTTCTACGTGGTTGGTATTAAAGCTTGAGGGTTCGGTGCACAGCGTCCCACGGGACGTCACCTTGCCGTCTCTTGACAGGTTATCAGCCGTAACTACAAGCTCTACACTGGACTGGGAGACTGCTGGTTTATTGCGGGTACAGGGACAATAAAGGAACGATAACCTACACAGTACAATGGCGTCTTCGGCGAGCCCAAGTACTGCAACTTTTGGGAACAGCAGCTCAGAGGGATCCAATGGATTGATGGCTCTTCCTGCGGTGTTGGATATGATTGCAGATTCACAGGATGAACCTGGGAGCGGAGGTTCCGCGCTATTCAGCGACATATCTACTCCCACAAGATCATGGAAGCAGATCGATGTTCATCAGGAGTCTAAGAAAAGAGAATCCCCACCGAGAAGATCATCATCTTCGCCTGCGACACCACGGACGTCGCAGAAGGGCGTGAGATCGACATCGAAGGGTGGGAGGTCAAAATCACCCACCAGTGCAGATTTTCGCGCCGTGATCAAAGAGTAGAATAAGATGGAGGTGGAGATCGGGGAATATCAGAAGACACTTGATGAAATGTCGGCAGCAATGGCGAATCTTAACCAAGAAGACTATGGAAGCACCATCCGGATCCAGGAGCTGGAAAGACGAGGCGAGATTGCCAGCAAGCAGTCGGGACATCTAGTGAGTCACCACCAACACCACATGGCTGAGGCATGGCGCAAGTTTGAGGAAGAAGCCCAACAGATGAGCAAGGTGGAAATGAACGCATTTCAGTACGGGGAGAAGAAAGACATGGAGTCGAATATTATGATGCAACAGATGAGGCAAGCTGAAGGAACTATCATGGAGCAGAAGCGGGAGATTGCATTGATGAGATCCTACATGGCAAGCGAGAATTCGGCCGCGCAGGAATCAGCTATACGTGCAAATCAGATACACCGTGAGGCTTCACAACAGATATCAGCTTATCAGCAACAGATCAGAGGCATAGAATCTTCTACATCTATCGAGAATTTCAACGAGGAGGAGATGGTCCAAAGTCTGAAATCACAGTTGGAGCATGCACTCGTCAAGCGCCCCGAGACGTACTCTTTGGAGGACTCCAGGGAACAGTTGATGACGAGGCTGAATGACGTTACAGTATTTGCGGAACAGGAATCGAAGAGAGCGGATTGCTTGCTTCGTGAAAAAGAAGAGATCGTCAAACAGTATGAGTCCGACGTATCGATGAAGGACCAGATGATTGCTATCGAAGGTGGTCATCGTCAGGATGCGATCTTGGAGTTAGCCCAGGTCAAAGAAGAGAAACAAGAGGAACGGTGCACGATGGACGAGAAGTCGAAGGAGGCTGAGTACTGGAGATTGACAGCTAAGGGAATGTACGATGAGTACCTCGAGGAGATGCATGAGCTTCAGGGACAACTGAAGGAAAGAGAGGCGACGCTCAAGCAAGAAGAGAGTTTTGTACGCCAACTCGATGCTGACAACGAGGAACTACGTGCACGCAAGAAGCTGGAGATGCAGGAAGCCTCCAGCAGCAAAGATGGACATCGTGAACGAGCAGTAGTGAAACGCGCTGAGGGAGGAACCCAGGCTAATTCGAGTAGGATAGACAAGAAGGTGGCTGGGTTAGTCCCGTCATCGTCTTCAAATCAAATCCCTACTTCGTCGCTGATGCCAGGTTCGATCCTCTTTCCGTCTTTCGGTGATCCAATGATCGATGTACACCTATCCCAGATGCAAGGGGTTGTTGGGCATGTCCCACAACCTACTACTACGACTGGTGGTGGTGATGGAGGGGGAAACAACGGTACTACGCCCCCATTGGATTACGGTGGATTCCCGCCCAATGGGAATGGGCGGGGAGCGGGTCGACGTCAGTTGAGCCTCGCTGGTGGCGGAGGAGGACCTCCGGATGATCCACCCGATGATGAGGATGAGGATGACGACGACGAAGGAGATGAGGAAGACGAGGAAGAAGAAGTGGAAGAAGACGATCGGACACGGAGGAGACGAAGGAGATCGAGAGATAACCGAGAGATCAAGAATGATCGACCGAGAATCTCGAGGAAAGAGGCCGAGAGAGTATCTATTCCGGCCTGGCCAAAGATCCATCAGCTTGACACCTGGAAGATGCAACTGCTATTTGAATGTTCTGAGCGCATGTGCAGATCCAGATACCGACGCATGGACGAAATGGCTGGAGCAGGCTCTTGGGTTGAACCCAGACCTGGATTTGCTTAGCGATTAAGGTGGCGACAGATTTGCTACGATAGATATTAAGATGGCCATGGGCATGCAGAACATGCTGAAACAAGCACCTGACGAAGCCAAGGACGTATACCTCGATGCTACACGACACTCTGAACAACGACATCAACAAGGGGTGATCGTGAAGGGACGAGAGTTGGTGGCATTAGTTATGCAATCATTCAGAACTTCCGATAGAACGGATCTTGTCTACCACATCGAGCACTTATTCAACCTTGACTTTCCTGGCGACAAGAATTTGGTCATGTTCAGGAACAAATGGTATGATTTGCTGCTGAAGATGAGGAGCGAGGACAGACCCAGTAAGCTGGCTCTCAGAGACATCCTTTACAGGAAGATCAAAGGGAGCAAGAAGATGGAGTTCGGCCTCAATGACTACCA
The DNA here is from genome assembly GCA_963377175.1 of Effrenium voratum. Lineage (NCBI taxonomy): Eukaryota > Dinophyceae > Suessiales > Symbiodiniaceae > Effrenium > Effrenium voratum. Next base: position 3,343 of record CAUJNA010002501.1, on the reverse strand, counting down.
TAGACTACCGGACAAGCATCCTCAGAAGACGTATGAATTCTTATTGGCGTTGATCGACTATCAGATCAAGGCAGATCGGGAAGACCTGATGCTCGACATGAAGGAGAAATCGGTCAAGTCAATGATGAAATCAGGCGGGAAGGACGCGGCTCCAGCAACTGGCAAACAGGAGAATCAGGGTGGCAAGGGCAGAAAGGGGAAACCCGGTGGACCTGATGCCGCTCCTGTGCTCCCAAAAGCCAAGGCAAAGGGCCACGCTGGCAAGAACGGCAAGTCCGACGGTGCCAGCGACAGAGTCAAGAGTCCGGGCGGAAGCAAGGATAACCCCTGCTGGTACCACTTCAAATCGGCGAAGGGGTGCGTGAAAGGAAATGAATGCACTTTTTCCCACAGCAAGAATACGGAGCACAAGTTGGAGAGCATGTCCAAGGGGAAAGGAAAGGGCAAATCCAAGTCCAGATCATCGTCACCAAAGAGAGATGTTGGAGCATGCTTCGCGTTTCAGAAGGGGAAGTGCGATAAGGGAAGCGCTTGCAAGTATAGGCATGAGCTCATCAAGAACAATTCAGCTCCAGCAACGTCAAATGACAAGGCGCAAGCCAAGTCGAAGGCTGCCGCCAAAGCCGCAGCGCCTGCCATTGTGAGGAGGGCCATCGCAATGCCTGCGATAGTCCTGAAGCAATCGGCTCCTGCGGGGAAGGTAAGCTTCAAGAAGGACGTTGATCATGTCGAACCGGACGAAGCCGAGACTATCTACCACGAGCACGATGACGACGCGATGAGCGAATCATCGAGATGGTCTGGCGAGTCCGAGATCCCCGAGAAAATGGTGTGGTTCAAGGAAGTGCTCGACGTCGACGAGAATGGGGAGATCACCTACCTCGAAGACGAGAGAAGGCTATGGGAACGAAAAGGGGAATGGTACGGTTATGAGGACAATGAGAATGAGCCTTATCAGTACGTGTACGTCGACGAGAAGAAGTTCAAAAGCAGTGATCATCGTGAATTATCAGCCTATCAGGTCCAACGATCATTGATACGTGCGAAGATACTGAGAGAAGTGGTGGATGATATATATAAGAAGCACTACTTCCCGGTGACCAAGGAGAGCAGCATAATGTTCGAGTATGATCGGAACAAGGATGAGATCAAGGAATCGGCTGTCGACTGGAAGAAACAGCATGGTATGCCGAAGAACGTCTTCGCCAGGTCAACGTGCATCAGCAAACGGGTGAAATGGTTGATGGACACCGGATGTGGTCATGATCTCATCGGAAGAGCCAAGGCGAAGAGCCTGGGTGTCGACATCGTGAAAGATGACGACGAGATCGTGTTTCAGACCGCGAATGGTTCCACTTCCACATCTGATGTGGCCAAGATAGTCGTGGACGAGTTGGACGAGACTGTCGAACCGCATGTATTGGATGAAACACCCACGGTATTGTCAGTGGGGAGGAGATGCATGAAGATGGGTTATGCATTTCACTGGATGCCTGGTAAACTACCTTTCATGGTTACGCCAAAGCAGGGATTCGTGCACTTGCAGGTCAAGGACGACATCCCGTACCTAGTGAGTGATGGTAAACTTCGGAGTAACAGGCATCGCACTACGATAGACGACCTCAAGGAGCACTTTTCGGAAGTATTGGCGATGGTAACGAACGACGAGGCAGATCAGGGAGGTGACGATGAGAACGACGTCACACCCGCCGCTGTCGGTGAGTCAGCAGAGGCCGAGGGCGAACACCACGATGGGGCATTCGACTTCGGGCCACCCGGAGGAGCCGGTCCGGTACGTCCGCCTCCCGTGGCTGAGGAAATACCTGTAGATGTTGGGCCAGTCCCGCATCGACATGGTGATGCCGAAGCTCACGAGGAAGAGGCTGATGAAGATGATCCAGATGCCGGAATCGAAGTAGACGTGTACGAAGGATCATCAATAAAGAGGAAAGTGGGAGTCCTCAAGAAGGACGCCAACTCCATAGCTCATTTGCTTACACACAGATACCGAAATCCCTTCTGCGAATCATGCGTCAAGGCAAAAATGAGACACTTCAGATCACGAACGGGAGCATTCAAAAGAGAAGTGAAGACGTTCGGTGACCTGGTGACGTTCGACTTTGTGACGGCATCAGGAGATCATGAAGTGGAGGGCAGGTATGCGCTCATCATCCGGGACATATATACCGGAATTATCATGGCTTATCCCACCGCGAGAAGAGACACTGACTCCGTCGTCAGGGCTATCAAGCACTTCTTGCGGGAGGAGAAAAATTAAGCAGGTATATTCGGATGATGGCCCAGAACTGATCAATGCGTGCGTGGAGCTGAAGCTGAACCACGACCTATCGCTGCCTGGACGACCGCAGAATAATTCCCTTGCTGAAAGAACAAATCAATTCATCATTGACCAGACTTCGGCTTGTCTTGTACATGCCGGTCTACCCACGTGTTATTGGGCAGGCCATCGCCACTCTGTGTCACCTCATGACATTGAAGAGGCGAATGGATCGAGTGCGTGGATGAGGCTGCATGGCGAGGAGTTTAAGGGCGAGAAGATACCTTTTGGTGCGCTGGTGGACTTCAAGCCAAGTGAAGCACGAGGGGGGAAGAGGGAGAAGTTCGAACCGAGAGGGGAAACAGGTATATTTGCTGGATATGTGTTGAGCACCGGTATGCACTGGGCAAACAAGTATTGTGCCTGGGCACTTACTGCATTTGCGGGTGCAGAGCTGAACATCAAGAAGGCAAAGGTTCCACCTCGGTTGAAAATGCCACATCAGACGGAGAGGATGATTCTGAAATCTCCTCTGACATTCCCAATGCAGCAGAAGTACAAGGTTGCCAACGAGACTTTGGAAGGGATAGAGATGTCTATCGATGCAATCGGTCTGGATGCGCGTGACCGCCTGATCGAAGATGAGGACTACGAGCCTGAATTGCTGCAGAGTGACGAGAAGCGACTGCTTGACGATGAGGTCGATCAGATCGCTGGTCTACTGCTCGACGATGGCCCGGAGGTAATCGCCGGAGATCGGGGGGGTCACGCAGGAGAAGAAGATGCTGGACCGAGCTCTTCAAAAGGAAAAAGGGATGGACACTCCAAGGGCGATGAGAAGGTTGCGAGGTCCGACCTTCCACACGTGTCAGTTGGACTACCTGGGGATGGTATCACGTACGTCAACGACGATGGCAAGGAGGTTAAAATCGACAAGGCCGGAAGACCGTATCCTGTCGGGAAGGACGGGTTCAGGCTAATGAAGACATCGAGACCTCCGGAGTTCACTCCTGAAGAATGGAAGATGATGAGTAAATATTACACCAAGGAAGAGAAGGCCGAGGT
>CAUJNA010002500.1:7500-31647 GCA_963377175.1 Effrenium voratum | reverse complement strand
GAGGTCGCGGAACGGGAGGGTCAGGGGTCCCAATTTCTAGCCCAAGAATGACTTCACCAAAGGTTCCCCGTTTGGGAAGATATGCCACTGGATTGACGTCTAGATTGGGCTAGCCCAAGAATTGAGACCCTGGGAACGGTGCTGAGGCAGTTAGGGAGTTTGTTGCTTCCATTCAGTAAAGGGCCTGAAGACGGGTTGGGTGCACGCTGATTAGTTATAGATGTACCCAACACGCTTTGCTCTTGGGGCTCAAGCCGACTCAGTGGCTCATGCTCAGAAAGACCCCAGAGTCATGACAGAGAGGAGCTTTTCTGATATCTTTCTAGAATCACGATCAAACAGACTTGTACAAAATGTTTGAACAACCAGGCCCTGGTCCCCCCATAAAGGAAAACCAAAAAGAAGTTTCTCAAACAAGTGTAGCTCCAACATGTTCAAACAAGGGGTTGCCCAAACTTACCGCATCAGTGCAGCTGGCATCTCGACCACAAAAGTCCAGCTCTCCATCCTCTTTCGCTGCTTGAACCCATCTGACTATCTCCGAATTCCAGGTAACTAGCGGAACAAATTGTTTCTCAAATGCTTTGCCCCCAAAAACAAGAACGCCTTCTGCTTCCTTGGGGGTTCTCCTCAGAAACCACCGGGAAAAGGAAAAAAGGAGAAGAAAAAAGAAGAAGCAAGGTAGTTGTTGGATGCCGGGCGGAGCAGCTCGCGCTCGGAGGCTTGGAAGTAGACCCTGCCTCCGGGAGCAGAGGCTTCCCAGCGGGTTCCGCCCCAAAGCGGCGTCTGTCCAATTTAAATATCCTCAAAGTTGTCCAATTTAAATTTCTTCCCATTTGAGTCACAATCAAAACCGATCGGTACAAACATGGTGAACCCTTAACCTTCATCTACCCGGGTTTTGATTGGGGCTCATTTGTTGGTCAATCTTCCCAAAACGGGTCGACCCCCTGTATTTAGCCATTCTTGGCTAGGTCATGATGTGTCCCAACAGCACCATTTGAGTTGGAAACCCCTTTGACGTGGCAACATGAAACCGATTTCATGGCGATCTCAGCCCCTCCCACGATAGTTTCACTTTGAAGCCAAACTCAGCAGAATTGTGGTCAGTGGACAGTGTTCTATTTCCTGGGTTACCTCCAGGATGAAGCCAGGAAACAACAAGGTGGATGCACATTTCGTCGCTTGGTCTAAGTGGAAGCGTGCACAAAAAGATCGACAAAACCGAAGCCGTCACACAACTTCAGCTCCAATCTCGGTTGACTTTCTGCTCCCCTGCTAAAAGTTTGACTGGTATTGGTTTAATGGAAAACCCATTAGTGGGCAAACAGTTAAAGTCCTAACATCCCTTGGCAAAATGCAGCTTCAGCCAATTCCGCGCCTGGCATCTGCTCCTGGACGGCGCACTGCAGCGAGGTCAGCTCTTCCGAGACCTTCCCTCGGCTCAGTCAAGGAGCTGGGATCAGTTTAAAACCTAAGAATCCTGCCACCAAAGCCCTTGCTTTGCTCCAGTTGCAGGAAATGTCCCCTTCCCCACCCGCACCCCCCAAAGCAAAAATGGGAGAAGATAGGGGACGTCATCCTTTCCACCAGCACAAAGACTAAATGAGCCCAGCTTTCAAAGAAGGCCGCTAAGAAAACCGACTCGGGCGTCGACCTTGGCAATGGTTCGTTCGACTTCGAGCCATGGGCTGAATCTTGGCAAGGGATCCGTGCTTAGAACAAACGCCTCGGCATATCCGTGTAGCTTGAAACCGAAAACGTAGTCAAAACTCAGAGGATGCAAAGGAACCCCCGGGTGGTCCAAACATCCATGTTTTGACCCAAAAAACTCACTTTGTCTAGAGCTTCAACCACTTTTCCCAACCACTACAACCATGACGTACTGCGTACCACACCTTACCATGGGGTCCCAGTTTACGAGTTCTGCACCCTTCGGCAATTGGCAGACCTCGTGAGGAAAGGAGCCTCGTGTGAGCTTCGCATTGCGCCGAGTATCCAGGGTTCCTTCTCCAGTCCTGCACAAAGTGCTTTTTTGGAGATTTGTTCCATTCATCCGAAGTTAACATTACCCAGGGTCCCCCCTCTGGGGTGCCGGCACCCTTTAGTACTCAACTAGCAAAGCTCGTGCAGCCATTCTTGCCGGACAGGAAAAGTTCTTGTTTGGCTTTAGGGTGTCGGTTGAAGGTTTAGGGTTTAGGTGCAAGGTTTAGGGCTTAGGTTTATGGTTTAGGTTTAAGATTTAGGGTTCAGGTTTGGGGCTTAGGCTTGGGGTTTAGGGTTCAAGGTTTAGGGTTTAGGTTTCGGTTTGGGTTTTGGTTTAGGGCTTAGGCGTCTGTTCGCCGCGCGCAATCATGGGGGCTGGCCACACCATTTGCCTGCACTGATTACCAGAACTCCCAATCGGGAACGACTAGTGAAGGACCTGTATCCTTGAGCTGGTTTGCCCAGGTCAGCTCATTGTGATTTGCGCAGATGTTGTGGGAAACCCGACGAGTCTTGCTGCCCAGTTTGGCCGAACCGGGACCCTCCGGCCATTTGTTTATTGCCGAGCGGCGACCTGCTGCTTCCCCAGGCCGCTCAATGGTGGCCACCTGACACGTAAAAAAAGGACAGCGCCGATGTTTGGGTGTGGGTTGTTTGATGTTTTGCAGGGAAACAAACGGGAAGTCCGTGTTTGTTTGGGTGGGGGGGAGACCCTGTTTTGAGGCTCCGAAAGTCCAAACGGTTTCGGAGCCACTTCCCTTTACAAGGCACCTTCTGGTCGGATTAAAAAACGTCGACCCAAATCCATGTAAAGAAACGGACAGCTGTACCCATTTATTCTACCAGTTTTCATGGCTCAGCCCCGCACCAGATTGGCCAAAGGTTGGCGGCAAAGATGGCACCACGAGCAGCGCCTTGGACGATCGAGACTCTGAATGGCTGACAGAGAAAGAGTTTAGCACTCACAAAGAGTCCAATCATTTTGGGCCTTGATTAGAATGAAGAAGACGCCCAACAAGATGCGTTTCCATGTCCCATTCTGAAAACGGATCTGGCGGCTGACCCTTTCAGTTTGGGCAAAATGCTTAGAATTTGCCAAGACATTGGCCGACTAACTGAATCGACTAATCCACTGTGTGCTGGTCAGCAGAAAATATGTTTTCTGGCTGGTTCCGTACTGACCGCAAACAAGAGCAATAAATCAAAAGATGCAACGAAACGTAAGCAACAACAGTACGTAGAGACATCCATGCAGGTTTGTCTCAACATGGGGAAGTAAGAACCCCCAATGGTTGGCTTCCCTCGGAAACTACGGAATACAGAAACGCAAAAACAGGCCGTGAAAGGGAGCAACTCAAGAAGGCACAACCGCACCTCAAGGGCGACTCAGCGTGAGACAGAGTTGCTTCCTTGAAGAGGGATTTAAGGCAAGTTCACTCAAACAGGGATCCTTACATTATACACCTGAACATTGCCTTGTAGATGATGACTTCCCTTTATTTTGGCGGAAAAAGCCATGTTTCAAATGGGCAAACTGTATTTTTTAAGGAGCCCTGTCAAATCACGCGTCAATTGGGCAAATGTTCCTACCCAGGTGAGCAACGGCAAATGATTCGCGTGCCTGCTGCAAACTAAAATGAAGATCATGCTCGAGTGTCATAGACCCCCGTCTTCGAACCCGCCTTCAGGCCTCAACAGGCTGGCGGGGCTGGGGAAGGGGGGGTTGAAGTCGGTTCAAGTGATTCTCCCCGCTGTAGAAGCTGACGAAAGCCCAAGCAAAGCACATCTTGGGAAAGCTCTTAACAAGGAACTTGCAGGCTTAAAAACCGCTCTGGTGTCTGGTAAGGTTGGTTCGAGACAGTGTCTGTCTTTTACCACGCCGCAAACGGGGTGTGCTGGAAACCCCCGAGTGGGAAATGACACTAAGCCACTGCCAGTCCCAGTAACATAGCTAACCCCAAGCTTAGTTGCCCAAAGAACCTGGAACTAAAAGGTTAACGGGGAACCACTCTTCCTGGTTAGGTTTACTGGCATCCGAGCAAACCTCACCCGTTTCCCAACAGACCTGTCCCGAGGCGGATGCCGATTGCACGCACTCAGCGCCGCGGTGTCTGTGCCCAGGCAAAGCCACCTGGCGCACTCTATGTATATAACGCCCACTGAGAACCATTTTCCAGCAGGTGTCCCCCAAAGGCAAGTGAAGCTTTGTGACTTTTTGGCTTGATCCCTTGTTAAAGTTGAACTTCAGAGGGATATGTCACAAGTCCCTGGCTGCAAACCGCCAAGTGTGGAAATTAATGTTGCCTGTCAGATTCCAACGCGGGAGGATCTGTTTGCTTTCGTTTGAACTGGGGTACCAACCACACGGGTATACCGTATGGCACAGGGAAGACACGGAAATGATTATCTTAAAAGAAGAAGGTCACACAAACTCTCTGTTAGGGAATGAGTGGCACGAACCCCAAACTATGATTGGAAAGCTGAATTTTCTCTTGTGGAAGAAAAACTCTAGCACGGAAAGTGTGTAGACACAAATAGAAACGATGAGTACGATCTTTAAGGAGTGCTTCATGGCGGCAGTCTGAAAAACCTTCAGAGAGACTGTGCAAGCCTTCCACACTTGGCACCCCCCATCTCGTCACTCGACCCCAAATCCCAAAGCCAGAGCCACATGCAGGCGTCATGCATGCTACTTCCCAAATCTGGCTAGAGTTGTCCCTGTCAACAATTCGTCCATTCGCTCCAGGTACCACCAAAGAACGTCCTTTGACACCAAGAGGGACAAATCAAAATATGTGGCAAATGGAAGTGGTCCTATACGCGAACCTGTCACAACTAGGACCTCACTGACAGCTGGAGGGACATACATCAGGCTGGGACTTTAGAATCAAAGGGCACTTTGAACAGGACCTGAAAGGGGAAGTGTCCCTTGATTTGGCCAACCCGAAGTTCAATTCGTTGCCAGTTCGAAGGGCCCTGTGACAGTTTTCCCTATTCCAAGATTCCATCAAAACCTACCGTCAAAACGGCAGGTCGTTGTTGCCGTCATTGACTGGCTGGAAACGTGACTCAAGTTGCTGGCCCTACGCTAAAGAAACTTGGCATATGAAATGTTTGGACACAGAACAGGATATTCTCAATCATGAGTGCTTCTAGGACCAGCAAATTGTTCCAGAGTACGTCCTCTTAATCGAGAAGTGAAAGTGATATTCTACACGGCCCAGCCGTTTCTTTGTCCTACAACCTTACACAGTGGCCAAGAAACATGTTGTTGAAAGAAACATGCAAAGCAAAGAGCAGCTGCTGAAGAGCTAGCCAAAGTCGAGAACTCCTAAAGAAAAACGGTGAGCCATTCCCATTCTCCAGCTCCAAGGACAAATTTGGAGATTGTCATCATAAACCTGCGAGGCCGATGCTCGGAAAACCCATCCGCCGCTAAACCCGTCGTCACCCCTCCCCAGAGGTAACCGTGCCAGGACTGCAGCCCCGGTATTGCCAGCACAGCATCCATGGTGCAGGAGCCCGCAATACCATGAGGCAAGGAGGGCGACTAGAATTTGCAGATGGGTTTGTTCGCCAAAAGAAAAACCAAGAACTAGTTCTTCTTGGAGAACAGATCTAACAAGTCTGAGAGGGGCTGGTGTGCCATTCTTGGGATCATTGGAGAAACGAGCCACAGGTCGACTTGCTAGACCATCTCATTGTGGGGGGTGCATGGCAAGAACTCGAGGGCACATGGGTGTGTGCGCGTCTGTGTGTGTGTGTGTGTGTCTTTTTTTGAGGCTACACTTTTTGGGGTGTGAAAGGAAAGCTAAAGGGAACCCAGCTTGTCGCTCGAACTCCGGTGTTCATCCCTCGCCGAAGTGATGATGTGTGTGTGTGTGTGGCCGCAAAACAAAAAGCAGTCATGCTCGCCTGGATTGACGCCAAAACCTTCAAGTCTTGCAACGCAAGTGTCCGTACCACTGCAAGGGCAAAGGGAAACCCTGGGTTGGTCAAACTAAAACCACTGGCCAAAGAAGTGAAACTCACCTGGGTGTTTGCCTCTAAATGGAGCCCACCCTGGCAAATGGAAACAAGGACTAAAGCCTGCCGTCTGGTGCTTTAACTTTGACCCACACCCAAATAAAGCAACTCGGTGGCCCGTTTGAGCCTGGCAAGGCGAGTTGGCGCCGGCTGACGGCGGACGCTGTCCGTGTGTCACACGGACTCTATGAGGTGCCAATTTCTTAGGTGGCAGCGTTGGGCGTTGAGAAAACATCCAACGTGAGGCGGTGACGCAACCAGTCAAACCAGGCCTTCCCAGGCCCCACCTTCGCCACCAAGCTGCTCGAGGGGAAAACCACATCTTGGGGACCCTGGCCCCTTGCACCAACCCCAATGTTGATCCTTTGATTCTCCAAAGCACAGGGAGCAAAGCTAAGTCTTGCAAAGACAGAGAGCCTGCTGGGGGCTGACTGGCAACTAACGAAAGACTATTGTTGGACAAACTGGGAATCTAACAGAAACCCCAGGGTCACAGGGCAATTGCAAGGAAGTGTCCCTCCAAACACTTGTCCGGCTGCAACTGCCGAAACCAAACTACGAAACCAACACACCTCCAAAACCAAGCCTGGATGCCAACCAAACACACCACGAGAAACCAGGCGCACAACCATGCCCGGTTTGCACCCAACGCGCCTGCTCGTTGAACCCATCCTCCGGCAACGCGTAGGAGGGCCGGGGCGGCAGTCGGCTGATCCGGGCCAACACGTCGTACCTGGCCGGAAGGCAGGCAGCAACGGCTGGCCGGAAGCAACGGCTGGACAGCCGGACATACATTCATGCGGGCTGGGGGGGAGGGAGGGGAGGGGGAGGGAGCCCGAGAAAACCCTTATTAAGCCCTATTAAGGCCTTGTTTAGGGCTTATTTGGGCTCCCTCCCCCTCCCATCCCTCCCCCCCAGCCCCCATACATACATAAGTGCATGAATACATAAATAGCATGCACACTGCATAATATCTCTCTGCCATTGCGCCCAAACGGTCATACTACATTAACATTTTGTACACATTGCTGGTCTCACCGCAAAGGACACGCAAAGGGGTGACCCCTTGTGGAAATGACCCTTATGCCAAAGTGGTTGAGTCCCATGACAAGGCCAGGTTTCCTTCAATAGGGTCTTTCCAAACTAGAATAATCACGAGAACTCCTGCAAATATCCTGTTGAAAAATGAAACGACCAGAAAAATCCACTTGGTTTGCACACAACGCCACTGGTCATGAGGTTTGTTGCCTGCGCCGTGAATCTTTCTGCGCCTTCTGTTGCTTTTTCGCGAGTCATGTGTTTTGTTGGCGCGGGTGTGCTTTTTGGAAATCCATGTGTGCCCTTTTGGCGCGTGACCCTTCTAAGTCCTTGCTTCTTTGTGTTTTAATTTGAGGCCTCCAAAAAGCGAGGTGTGTAAAGCATTCTCATTTCCCTCTGGGTGTTCTTCTGGAAATTTACATGGCAGCGGTAAAACGATTAACTCCAAACAGTGGAATCCATCAATACTTCGCCCCACTGCAACCAGAAACCATAATACAACCGAAAAGGCTATCGTATGTCAAGCCTTTTGCAATCCGCCAGCCTTTTTTACTAACGAAGAGGACACCAATTCCCCCACTTCCGCCTCTCCCCAATGTAGGCCAGGTCCGTCTCAGGGGGCCGCGTGGTCTTCCTACAGAGCTTCGGCGAACGCAGAGACCGACTCGAAGTCTTTCAGCAGACCAAACGTTTCCGCAGGTTCCTTGAAGGGAACCTGAGCTGGACACCTACATGGCACTTTGGCCAACACCTCTTATGCCTCCCGCCAGCTTACATTGGAAAGCGGTTTGGTGCGCCAAGATGGTCCCAAAGCTTGACTCCCTAAACCACTTCAAAGTGGAGCTCGTGGTCAGCCGAGGGCTCGGGAGAAAAAAGAAAAAAAAATGTCTTTTATCAACGGGATCCCTATATTCCCGTAAGAATCAGCCAAAAAGGAAGCTCTGGTTTTGTGGTCAGAGGGCTCGGGAAAAAAAAAGTTTTTGATCCACGGGATCCCTTTTTCTCCCAGTGCAAGCAGCCCGCCCGAAAAAGGAAGCTCGGGGTTTTAGACCTGAACCCCAAAGGTTGAAGCTGGATTCCAAAGGCAACAGGTGACTACAGGGGGGCTGGGGGGGAGGGAGGGGAGGGGGAGGGAGCCCAAATAAGCCCTAAACAAGGGAGCCGCGCGTGGCACGGTTACATTTCCAAACCCTGGAGCTTCTGGGGACAGTCCTTGCGGATGAATATTGACTGCTCCTGGAAACCACCTCCTGGAAATAAGGGAACCCCCAGCACCAGGCGGTTGCCATGGGCGAGATCGCTTTGTTACGCCATGTCGAGACTTTCTGCAACTGGGAGCTGAACTCTCGGAATTCCACCTGATCCCAGCCATGTCCAATGGAAAAGCGATTGTCTTCTGCCGAGACTGCAAAAAAGAAACCTTTCTATAGTTATGACATAAACCTGGTAGCACACACAAATCCAGTTACAGAGTCATTTGCTTGGCCCCTGCAAAAAGTTGCTTTTGCTTTGCTGGTTGAAAGTTAAGATAAAGGAAACGCAATAGGGCCACAGGGCAAAAAGGCTCAGTTATGTTGCACTCCTGCAAGTAAACACGGAACCAAAAAGGTAAATTTAGGTAGAGGAATTAATTTGCAGGGGTGTAAATCTGGCAACGGATTGTGGCTCAAGCTTCGATCGAAAAAGTATCTTCCGCTGAGAGGAGGCTTAGCAGGTGGAGTGTCTGGGAGTGTATCGGAGATTTGCGAGGTCTACAAATCCCAGACACTCGCAGTTGTGAGATTTCGAAGTAGTTGTGAAAAGCGAGGTCTCTAGGTCTACCGGGATTTCAGAAATATTTTTCAAACCAAAGTTCCCTTTTTGGATCCCGCTCAAAGTTGGCAGTAAGAGACACAAGGGTCCAGCCTTACGTTTGACAAAGGAAACAACGCTTGAGTGTCAATCCCAGTGCGCAAACCAGCATCCGACCAAAAAAGAACACAACACCGCGATTGCCTTTCATGGGTTGACCAACGCTTCAGAACTCCAAAGGCTTAAAAGCGCCGTTGCACGACAGGTGCTGCAGGCGAGTATGTGATAGAACCCCAAAAAGTCCGGTTTGTGGTGGCGCCGGTCCCAACATGCATTGCATGGTGCTTTCCGGTACGCTATTTGTTGTATGTGTGTGTGTGTGGATGTGTGTTTTGGCGGGGGGTTTTCGGAGCTACTATAAGGGCCTATGCAAGTAGAATGGGGTTGTGGCGTGCTTTAAAACCAAAGTTAGTCATGACAGGAGCAAACTAGTGATCGTTCAGCTGAACAGCCAACATGAGATGACCAACAGGATGGACCCCCAAAACGCCTTACCAGCGGCCCTCCCTTGTTGTCGCCTGTCAAGGCCGGTGGTCGCGCACAAGGCGCCGGACGGCTGGCAGCGATCCTGACGGGAGGGAGCGGAAGCCACTCGGAAGATAACTACGATTTTTGTTCCGTCCCGGAGTCCCGACTTTTTGGACATTGCGGTAGTGAGCGACTTGTTGAGGTGGTTCCCGATTAAAAATCATGCCCAAGCACATTGGCTTTTCAGGAAATCCTGGAAGGTTTGCAAGTTGGCCCTTTTCAGGGTGTCCTTTTGCGCAACCTTCTTTGGACTGGCATACCTCCCAAAAGAGGATGATTTCATTACTCCCCCTGGCTCATGAGGCAACATTTGCATCCCGGGGATTCATTTGAAAAATGACAAACCCGGAGCCAGGGGTCAACCACATATGTGTCGCACCCGAAAAGAAGTCCAACCGATTGACTCATGTTGGTGTGCTTTTCACGTCCCCAAAGGTCTGCTTTTCGCACCAAGTCACCTCCTGCAAATATCTATGTGCCAAAAATGTATGTGCACACACACAGACACAGACACCGACACACACACACACACACACAGACAGACACAGACACAGACACAGATACAGATACAGACACACACACACACAGACACAGACACAGATACAGACACAGACACAGACACAGACACAGACACAAACACCGACACAGACACAGACACATACACACATACACACATACACACATACACACATACACACATACACACATACACACATACACACATACACACATACACACATACACACATACACATACACACATACACACATACACACATACACACATACACACATACACACATACACACATACACACATACACACATACACACATACACACATACACACATACACACACATACACATACACATACACATACACATACACATACACATACACATATAGATACAGACACACACACACACACACACACACACACACACATTTGCTCAGATGTTGGAAGCACCAATTGTGCCGCAATCAAGTTATGCTTGGTAGTTGGCTAGTGGGGGACAGCCCCAACCAGAAATAAAAGCGGCTGCTCTTTCGACGAGCAAGGCACAATATTTTCAGGGTATCGCTTTTGGAGGTCCCCTATTGGTCGTGAGCTTTTCACCTAGACCCCTTTGATGATCTCCGTCACAAATCCACTGCATCCCTAACCACTAAGAGCCACAAATCTTTTTGAACTGTCTGAGCGGCGCAAGTTCCCCCACTTTTCGGGTTCGCCCAGTTGAAGTGCAATCCAGGCCAAAAAGGGAAGGATTGCCAAGGTTGCTCCGAGCCGTCCCAAAATATCAGGATCAAAGCACGAGCGTATGTCGGTCATTTTGCTTCTGTGGCTTTCCCTTACCAGGATTGCCAAGTTGATCTCCCCTCAACCCTGTTTGCGGTGGTGCATGAGTTTGTGGTGGCTGGCTCTTTCGAGTCCGAAAAAATGACGCTACCAAGCACCCTCCAAGAGTTGGGCGTTAATAAGCCTTGCGAGCGCCCAATTGGCCTTACTGGTTGGGGGAGGTCTTTCGGGGATTGTCGGTCCCGGAGCCTGTTGAAAGCCATCTGAAAATGCGTACTCGAAGTCCAAACAGCGACTTGCACCCCATTTGCCTGTACAACCATATTAGGAGAAAAAGAACCCGGATAACCCCAAGACCGGGTTACAGGGGCGAAGGCAAACCAAGATTCAACTGGCCCTCATTTTGGGGGTTCCATATGTGCCAGAGTCAAACTCTGCTGTACCCATGGACCGTCACTGGACCGTCTAGAAATTTGACAAGTCCTTGACCAGTCAGACACCACGTCCGGAGGCTCCAAGCCTCGAACCAATTCTCGTTCAGTACCTTGAGATTGTACCTCAGCCAGGGCTGTGCCATGATTTAAATCTCTGAATGGACATGGCTTCCCATTCAGAACCGTTGACCTAAGCCAGGAAGCCCTCCAAAACCCAACAAGTTGACCAGCCGCAAATGTTGACGGAAACTCACGTAGGCGAGGAATGCTGATTCTGAATCTTGACAAAAAGAAAAAACTAAAGCAAAAAAACAAGCATGACAAAAAGATTGCGGCTGATAAGAAACCGATAATCCTAACCGAAATGTTCCAAAGATCTAGAAATTGGCCGCCACGGAAAATCATCGGAAGGCTTGACCACAGAAGTCGGCTGCTGATGCTTGACCCCAGAAACCCAAAGGCACGCTTGAGCTTGATTCTTTGGTGTCGTAAAACAGATTCAGGAGACCTGCGTTTGTCTTAAAGGGGGTCCCCTATTTCGCGGTTTTTGGTTGGCTTCCCTCGAAAGCAAACCCCAGCATATAGTAGCTTCAAAAACAATCACACACACACAGACACAGAGACACACACACACACATGTTGATTCCTTTTTGGATTTCCTCCAAAAGGCCCCGTTGTTTACCTCGGGCCAAGCCCGTCAAGCCATACCGGCAACGCCTGAGCACAGCACACCCCCGTCGCCATGAGTCCCAAAGACCTCAGCAAAAAATACGCGAAGGCCTCCAAAGGCTGTGGAAGGGTGCTCTGACGGAATGCTTGTTCAGTATACTGCTGTTGTTTGATGCGTGGTAAAGTCAATTCTTTCAAGCTCGCGGGAGGCGCTTCCTCAAAGATGAATGCAGACTTTGCGGGGCGCAGACTTGGTGGTGACAGGCTTCCTGCTGTGTCCAACTTGAAAGAAGGCATCCCAAAGAAAAACTCAACCGTGTTTTGCAGCCGAAAGGTCCTCTTTGGTTGTCACCTGCTTGGTGTCCCTTTCGCGTCAAACGTTATGTCCAACTCGCCCAAAAAAGTCACAGACCCTCTCTGAGGCGCCAGGCGAATCACTGTTACGGGTCCGGACCGGACCGGACTGGGATCGATCCAATTGCAAATGCCGCAGGATGCAACGACCTTTGTGTGGTCAGTTGGCGGAAAATGTGCAGATTCCCAAACAGGTAAAAGGTGAGATAAGCAACATAAACCCAAAGACTATAAGGACCCGCCTTGAATGCTGTCAGCCATAAAGGTGAAATCTCCCACCAAATGGTAGCCACCATCGCGGCTCGCTCATTCCCCCAGAAACCAAATCGCCGATCTGTTGCCGCGATTGTTTTGTTTTTCTCCGCTGCCGGGTTCGGGTGAGAAGCCCCGAGCGGTCTTGGGCTCGCATCTGGGCCATTTGGCCGAAACACTTGCGCCACGCCTTGGAGCCCACCCTTCGGCCGCTTGGCACGCTTCTTTGGCAAAAGGAAAACCAAGCCTTGTGGGATCCTGCCTGCTCAAGTTTCAAGGGTGCAAATCCGCAAATGAAATGCGCAACCTCGTACTACTTGCTGAACTCAAAGGGACAGACGGGCGAGAGAGGCAGGAGGCATCCCACAAAGCAAACCACGAATTCCCATGCTTTAAGAGGGTTCTGTAGATTCCCTCTTTCACCCAACAGGAAGCTCACTTAGAATTGGAACCAAAAGGTGACGTTTGAAAATAGCAAAAGGAGTAATTCAAGGAGCCCTGATGGCAGAACCCCCCAGTCCTGAGCAGGGGGGTCCCCCTGGAAGAAAGGGATCCTCATCAAAAAGAGTCCCCGATCCTCGCTACAAAAGCCTCCGCCTTTGCACTGAGGGGGCATTCTTCAGGGGTCAACGTCAAGTGGCTTCTGCGCTTCCCCGTGATCTCACGCGCTGGCCGCCGTGCTTTGCGACTGCGGCGTGGCCGGATTCGCCACCAGCGCTACTGAGCGCGCTTCGGCTTCTGGAGCGGTCGAGTGGGTCCCAACCTGGATGGGAGTCTTGTCAAGTCTGTCTTGGATGCCCCTCCTGTGGATTCCCCCTCTTGGATAGTGCTAAAAGAGTGCTAAACAGTGTTTATCTTTACACTATACACGCTGGGCTCCCTTTATTTTGGTGGAAAAAGCCATGTTTCAAATGGGCAAAATCTTTGAAGGAGCCCTGCTAAAGGAGCAGAATTTGTGGAATCCGTGGCATTGAGAATGTTGTCTTGATTCGAGGGAAGCGCCCCAATTCAGTTTGCCAGTTTTCCCCGCAAAACAACAAAACAAACTACTAATGGTTTTAAGTGGGGGGATGAGCCCCCTTCTGTCTGGGGTTTTGAAGAAAATAAGGAATCCTCCTGTGCTTGTGTTTGAGGGATATCCTAAAGGACTGCTCAGCCTTGCGTTTAAATGAAGTACACCACGAAAGGCGACACAATACTGAGAAAAAACATGTATAATGTGTATGTAAAAATACACATACACATGTACGGCAATGCCCAACAATAAAACAAACAAGCTTCAAAAAACAAAACAAAAAGCGGAAAAGACAAAAGGGCAATACGCACGTTTTAAGGTTGGGACTGCCTCCTGCTAGGTTTCCAGTACTGCAGGAGATCGGAAACCTAAAAATAAACATGCCGGCTGGCTATGAAGGGAAACCTTATGACTAGCCTTGAAGGAAACACAAAAATCCAGGCCTGTCTGGGCAAAGAACCCAAAGCTGTCAGCCGATACAGGAAAGCCCTGCAACGGAGAAACCACGTGCTTGTTCTCCAGATGCCCTGTGGAATCCCTATGCATCCACTCCGGTTTCCTTAATGTTGACCCCATGCGTACGCGTCCCGCCCCGAAAAAAGTGCCCTTTGGCTAGTTCAGAACCCTTGCCAATGGGCTACATGGTCTCCGGACAAGTAGTTGGACCAAATCGAGATGCTGAGATCGGTCTCCACGACTCCCCTCACTCGCCCGGCGGATCGACCAAAAAAACAAATAAAAAGAGGGGGGTCGACATTCGCCAAAGCGGCCACATCCCCCGCCCCACGACTCCCCTCTCGCCCGGATCCAAACGCCTCGGCCACCGCCAGCAGCGTCCAGGCCGCGGTGGCGAAGCCGCAGAGCGCCAGGACCCCCGAGGCCAGGCCCAGGTTGGAGGCGTCCGAGACCACGCCGAACAACGGCGGCAGACAGATGCCGCCCACGGAGGTCACCGTCTTCCTCGCAAGCAAAAAGACACCCAGAGGCGAAGGGAAAGGGAAAAAGTCGCAAAGTCACCGTTTTTTCTCCTCGTCCTTTCGTCCAAGAAAAGATGCTGTTTGCAAAAAAATAAAAGAAAGGGAAAAAAAAAAAAAACATGTCGAACCCCATCCCGCCGCGCGGCCAAAGCCCTAGGAACTGAGTCCGCGCGTGGCGGGGCGTGAGCCCCGCGGCAAAGGCGTTGAGGATGCCGCCGCAGAGGCCGTTGCCCAGGCCGAAGACCGCCGCCACCAGCACCAGGCTCAGCTCGGACTGGAGAAGCGCGCGATTGTCTCTTTTGCGAAGAGAAATACGTCTGGTGAAAAACGCAAAACCAAAACACGCAAATCAGTGTGTGAAGGCATTGTTTTGTTGGATTCAAGCAATGAGTCGTATGGAGATCGTTCCATGAGAGTATCTGCAGCTATCTATCTATCTATCTATCTGTCTATCTATCTATCTATCTATCTATCTATCTATCTATCTATCTATACATACATACATATATATATATATATTATGGATCATACATATATCCTTATATATATATATATACACACAATAAACTTGCTTCCCTGGTTCCAGCAGCTTCGGGATTTCTCCCCACCTGCGCCAGCGCCAGCAGGCCAAAGGCCAGGCTCATCAGCAACATTGAGGGTATCGCAGTTGCCTGAGAAGCCAAGCCCTTGTGCAACTTCACAACTTGGTGTAGCAACCCTTGGGTATGGTATGGTTGCTAAAAATGAACCCACAAAAACTTGCCAAGAAGAAAACTTGCCAGGAAGAGTGAAGGTACAGTAACTTGTTGATTCACAGGGAGTGAGGAAGGAAGGCTGTTTTCGCTATCCCTTGCACTTTCCTTTCAGAGAATCGCTAGGTTCATCTCATTCCTACTGAGAACCAGGCGGTTAAACTATGGCTTGCGCCGCCGCTAAATCACTCGCAGGTGAATATCATATCCGTTAGCAATGTTCTGCACTTGTGATAAAATCATTCTAAAACCCGAAAGGGATCTCCAAGTAAAGGAGCTACATGGCAAACAATTCGCCTCAGCTCTGGTTTCCCCAAGAAAAACCGGGGAAACAGGGATGTGTTTCCAACCAACAGGATCCAAGCCTGTGGACCCCAAAGTCGCAGCAAAACGAAACAAATGGAGCGTGGGGATGATCCCCCTCGTTCGTTGGCTTCAAAACGTGTTGACTTGTCTTGTTCCTTCTTTTGATGGCGGGGGCGGGTCGGAGGGGGGGGGGTCCGGATTTCTCAGGATGCTTCTATGTGTCGCAAACGAGAACAACAAAATTGAGATATCCAGGTCAAAATCCATGTTTCAAGGAGTTTTGGATGGTTCAATGGAGCCAGCCTGAAAGTAAAAGAGTCAAAAAACCAATGAAATTGGTTTCTGAAGGCATGCCCGGCCAAACCGCAACTCCTCGGCTGTCGACTGGGTGCTAAATGGCCTTAATTTGTCATTCGAAAAAGGGATTAAAAATACCTGTCACCCTAGAATATGAGTTTTCTGGGTTCATGAAAACATTTGAGTGGTCAAAATACCTCTGCGGAAGCCCCGCAAAACCGCCGCGTAGGACAGCAACACAAAAATAGCACACAGGATTAGGCTTCCATGTAAAGAAGCGGAGCCGCTTTTTGGTGAGTCCATGACAGTTACTTCGTTCAGGGCTGTTGCTGACTTTGTTTCTTCTTTTTATCGGGGAACCCTCACGGAGAAAATCCCCAGAGCTCCTGGGAGGTTCACCCCTCTGGCCTTCAGCCCGTAGCGGTCCATGAGGTGGCCTCCAGGCCCCAAGGGGTTTCGCTGCGGCGCTTTGATCGGAGAGGCGTCTCCCCTAACGTGGAGGTCGCCTAAAAAAAAGGGGCGCCCTCAAACACACCCATCAATTTGTTGGGGTTTCGGAGCAAAGCCACGAAAGCAGGGCCTCACGCAAAGCAAAGGCCACACCCACCCACGCGGGTTAGTATGTTCGGGGCGGCCTCGTTTGGGCTAATTCGCAAAAACGGCAGACCGCCTTGCACTACAAAAACACCCTGCAGAGACTGAGAGACTGCGCTGCAGTGCCCATGCAAAGAAAAGGCCAAACAACAGCTGTCCCACCTCCTAGCCAGGGCCGGCAAGGGGCAGGCGACTCAACCATATATTTAACACATTGCCGGGACACCGCCGGCCCTTGTAGGCATCATTACTGGACAGCCCACCTCCGAGACTCCGAGACGCAAGAAATGCAGCACCAAAAGCGAAACCCAGCACTTTCTGACGCACATAACTTGGCGACATAGAGACACCGCACCCACGCACTCAGGCAGTCGTCTACACTTGTAGCACTGCATTGTAAGTAACACGCTAAGGTGAAAAGGAGGTTTGGGAGTGGTTTCACTCACAAGTGCAACAAATAAGACCACTCTGACATTCGTGGATGCTCGTTTGAATGAGACCTATTTTGGGTTGGCTTCTTTAAAGGGGGGAGAAAAAAAAAGAACACCAGGGCCCCATTTTGAGGGTTCCAATCTGAAGACAACATCCCAAACTCAAGGGGGATGTTACGACAAAAGAAGAAGGGAACTATAAATATAATCACAACGTTTACAACCTCCAATTCTATTGAGCGCGTATACGGACCAGGCCTTGCACCACAGTCATTCCAGCAATCAGCAGAAGCTACAACCAAGCTGCACCAAAGAAGTGCGTCGGGAAATCAAGCCGCCGAACTCGTGTGACTATGCTTTCTGTTAGTTTCCCCTTGGAAATCATCCAAAAGCAGGGCTATTTTTAGCAATCGAAATGAACGGACGTCCCCAATTGCCGTGAGAGTCTGGCAGGTGCACCTCAAGAAACTTCTACTGGAACCTTCACAAACTCCAGCTGCTACTGTTGAGCGCGGATTCGGGGAAAAACCTGGGCGTGTGCCTCTTTCCAGGTACCTTTTTGGGGTGGGAAATCCAAACGATGTCAAATCCGGGCGATGTGTGATGGCATGAATCTCAAACTTGTAGGCATGATGTACATGGAAATTTATGCAACCCACCATTTCTGAGAAGGCAACTGAGGTCGCAAAAGGGATCGCAACCTTGAGGTGGCCCTTACAGCCACCTGCGCGGTCTTAAACGATCGGTTTCACAATCCTTCCATCTCCCTGGGGACTACGCATTTCGCATGGGCCACAACCAGTGGCACCCCCACCTGCGGCCAGGCCGGTGACGGTGGCATCGCAAGCACGGTACCAGGCGACCACGCCACCGATGCCCATCTCAGCCGCTCAAAACGAAAAAGCACCGCCCAATTGGGACCCGGGGCACTCATGGGGATTTTCTCCTGGCTTCGGCGAGAGCTACCACAAGGTTACAGAGAGGCCGGCCCAGCCAGCGCCCGCTGCTTAGTTGCTTAAGAATCCATTCGGTAGGTGAATTCCATTCGAAACCAAACAGAAATAGAACGCGAGGCCACTCAGCTGGTCTCGTCTCCAAAAAACCGGGAACCCGGAAACGATCGCTTGCCTTTGGGTTTGCCATTAAAACCAACAGAAGGGGCAGGGTCACCCCAACAACCGCCGGACACGGAAACAGGTGGCCCCTGCACGAGCCGCCTTGCTGAGGCCAATGTGGTGGGCCTGCAAGGGCACTGCCACCATCCAGGTGTTTCGGATGCCGTTGAGCATGGCGCAGTACCTGGGAGCGAGGTTGCAACACCGAAGACTCCCAACAGATGGGTAGCCCGGTAGCCCCGCTAGAAGCTCAAAAAGCAAAATGGCTCCTGGCATGAAATCCGGTTGGCCTGAACCAAACAGCCAACACGGGTCGAATTGGGTTCAAGTTCACTGAGCTCTTTGGAGGCCAAATTAAGGCTGGGCCGTAAGACAACACATCACCAGCTGAAGATGCAAAGACATGCG
This sequence comes from Effrenium voratum, assembly GCA_963377175.1. Lineage (NCBI taxonomy): Eukaryota > Dinophyceae > Suessiales > Symbiodiniaceae > Effrenium > Effrenium voratum. The sequence goes on along the minus strand of CAUJNA010002500.1, from coordinate 13,317 downwards.
GAGTCATCCAATTTCCCAATTAACACCTTGCGAGCAACAATGAACACACCACGCTCCAACCCCTCCGGTGTTCGCAGTCTGCGAAACCTTCACATCAGTCAGGTCAAAAGCCTCTGGTGACTCAGCTCGTGGAAAAATGCCATGGCCATGGGTCAAAATCCCGTACACCCAGTAAACATCCCAATGCCCCACTAAAATAGGTTCTAAAATGGGCCCAACATGGTTTAGTTTTGACCCACAGCCGCATCTTCGCCCAGCCGCAGCCCCGCCCCCAGCAGGCCGCGCCAATTCTCCCTCAGCACCGCCCGCAGCGACGTGTCCCGGCCCTCGCCGTCACTGCGCTCTGAGGGCGCGTCATCCACCTCCAGAGGTCCAACCCCACGTTGAAAAAGCGACAGGCCGCAAGCTTGTTTTTCTAATGTTGTGTTGTCCTTGTTAATCTTTATTATTATTTATGATTATTATTATTATTATTATTATTATTATTATTATTAGTATTATTATTATTATTACTGTTATTATTATTGTTATCATTATTATTATTATTACTATTACTATTATTGTTATTAATATTATTGTTGTTATCATTAGTATTACTATTATTATTATTGTGATTATTATTATTATTATTCTTATTAATATTATTGTTGTTATCATTATTATTATATTAGTATTAGTATTATTAGTAGTATTAGTATTATTATTATTATTGGTATTATTATTCTTATTATTATTATTAATATTATTATCCTTATTATTATATTAGTATTATTATTATTACTGTTATTATTGTTGGTATCATTATTATTATTACTATTACTATTATTGTTATTAATAGTATTGTTGTTATCATTATTATTACTATTATTATTATTGTGATTATTATTCTTATTATTATTATTAATATTATTGTTGTTATCATTATTATTATATTAGTATTATTATTAGTAGTATTATTAATATTAATATTATTATTATTATTATTAGTATTATTACTATTCTTATTATTGTTCTTATTATTATTGGTATTATTATTATTAGTATTACTATTATTATTATTATTATTATTATTATTATTATTATTATTATTATTATTATTATTATATTATTATCACTATTATTATTATTGGTATTACTACTATTATTATTATTATTATTATTATTATTATTATTATTATTATTATTATTATTATTATATTATGACTATTATTATTATTATTGGTATTACTATTATTATTATTACTACTATTATTATTATTACTATTATTATTATTATATATTTATTATTAGTACTACTATTATTATTATTGTTGTTACTATTATTATTATTACTATTATTATTATTGGTATCATGAATTATTATTATTATTAATATTATTATTATTGGTATTATTATCATTATTAGTATTAGTATTATTATTATTGTATATTCAAAAAAGACTTAGTGCACCTTCTTTTGATTCCCTTACCCAAAGGGGCTGGTGGGGTCGGCTCGTTTGAAGAATTGGACCCCGCTCCTCGCTTTCGGCACTCTTCGCCCGGTTGCACAGGGCATCTGAGCCGATGCACACGAGGGCCAGGAACGACAAGGCGGCCTGCAACAGTTCAAGGACCGTTGCTTTCTTGTAGGACATTACCCTCCAGCCAACATGGAAGTGCACGGACCCCTGTAGAAAGACTACTTTCCTCTTGGAAAGAAACTTTTTGCACTTCCATGTTAGTTGGTGGGACATTGTCTAGGGACTCAGCCAAAAAGCTTTCCCTAGAGCTATTCTCCACTACCAATGGGGAAATGGCAGCCACATCAACACGCCGCAAAAAAACTTGCAGGCTTGCGCAGCCAAGCAAAGTCGACAGAATGATCCTGCCCTCATGCCCAAGCAAAGGGGGACCTTACAGGTCATCTCCATCTTCATACTAGTACACCAAATAGTCGCACCACAAAGTGCCTAGTAAGACCCAGACAAGAGACAAGGCCTGAAGGGCCAAGGCCGCAAAAGGTTCTGTCGCGTCAGAAGGCCGCTGAGGGCTGTGGAAGGAAGGCCTGCCTGAACCAGAAAAATCCCCCGCGTCGCCACATGCTGCGCCACCACACCGCTCAGCAGCGCTGCGATCCTCGGGACTATTCAGGGACCCTTTCAATGGGTTCTAGTGGAACCCATTCCTTAGAACCCATGTAGGGCCACCCCGATACAGGTGTGGTTCCTTTTTGGGGAACCCCTCTTCTGTTATCAAAAGAGACCAACCGTTTTGCGGTCCCCGCATTTTTCAGACAGATATGCGCCATGATAGTAGGCAATCCTTAACACAAGACGCTGAAAAGCATTGGAAGAGGATGAACAGCAAATTTGGCACTCGAGTATGGGTGTTCAAGATCGCCCGAAATCTGTGACACAAGGTTCCATCCCTATGGCTGGCTACTCATATTATTCTCGTTTCGCACCAAACGCCTAATTGAGAAAAGGCAATAAGTTCCCTCACCCCCCCATTAGAACCCCTTCTAGTTAGGCAGGGCGGGCACGCACGTATACCGAGCCTAGCGGCTCCATCGCATCGAATTCATCGTGAGTTAACCCTTGTCTCAGTGCAAAAGCCGAACAATGGAGCCGCGCCAACCAGCGACAACCCCAGCATTGCCGTCAGTCACGGCCCTAATAGCCCTAACAACACTGACAACACCCCCAGCATCACCAACAACGCCCCCCAAGCATTATCAACAATGTTGCATGCGGAAGGCTGCAGTCGGGGCGAACGTCCCCCGACCATTTTTCAGGTCAGTAAAGTACATTGGCCACGCGGCCATGCGTGGTTCTACCTTTAATTTCCCTTGATTAAAACTCGACTGCCGCCCAGCGCTGATACGCGCCCCCGGCGTATTGGCTGCTCGACCACTGCCGGCAGCAGCATCTCGAAGAAGCTCGGCGCGCAGGTCAAAAAGAGCGCCGCCGTGCTGTCTTGCTGGCGAAGGTCTGCTATGTAAAGCTTCGCGGCGTAGTTCTGCTGGGGCATGTCTGGAAAGCCGCGCAGCAGCCACTCCGTCAGCCCTACCGCTCTTGTCTGCTTCCGCCGGAAGGGGCATAATAGCACCTACCCTGCATCCTGGGTTCGAGATTCGCGCGGCTTGCTTGCAGTAGCCGACATCGACTTTCAGGATGCGATCCAGCGTCTGGGCGTTGGGTCCCCCCAGCCATTCAGCTGGTATCGCTGAGGCGCTGACACTCACGGTATGCCCGCTCCACAGCCTCCAGCGCTCCTCATGGGCAGGCCTTGCCTTGCGCGCTGACAGCAAGAAGACAAGAAGTTCTGCGCCGAAGCCCTGGATAAATACTTCAGCCCGTTGGTAGCGCGTGCGTCTGTGCAAAAAGTCCCTCGCTCCAGCCCTTGCAGCTAGCGGAAACTCGCAAAGACTGGCTGCGGCTCTTTGCTACATTGTGCTACTGATACTTGTCAAGCAATGTTTCCCATTACACACCCGCATGTGTAGGTTACGCCAACAAACTTATCATTTTGCCATCTCGGTTTCAAATGTGACATTGGGCACTGAGTAATGCTGGGGATGTCTTGGCGCAGCAGGTGTTTTTTTCCCCAGGCTTCCTTGTCTTCTCCTGGCTGGTGATGCTGGGGGCATCATCATCATCATCAACACCAACAACAACATCATCATCGCCCACGTCGTCATGATCCTCACCCGCGTCAAAATCACCAACACGTCATCATCCTCCACCTCGAAAGTTGTGCACCTGAAGCACATCCGCATCTCCAGCTTGAAAGTTGCAAGGGCCCAACGCAAGCCAAGCGACGTCAAAAAGGGGGGGCTGCAACAAGGTATGTAACGGCTATGTAACGAGGTGTGTGACGAAGTATAGCACAAAAGGTATGTAACGTGGAGTGTGTAACGAGGTCTATCACGAATGTCCGCCGCGGCTCTGTTGCAGCCCCCTTAAAAAAATCCACGGCCATCCAACCCAGCCACCCTTTTGCCCCCGCCAAAGGGCATGATGGCCCACTTCTGCATACTCGCCAGCAGCGCCGACACCCGGCCCCGCTGCACGGGCGGCACCTCTGCCGCGATGTAGGCCTGGAGATCGCCACACATTGACTGAATGAACGATGGTGTCAATTGACTTGTGCCTTGTTTTGTTTCTTGCATCTTTTCGTGGTTTGCTAGGGCTGAACCTGCCAGGCCCCACAAGTTGGACAAAAACCTGGCCAAACTTCCAAACCTCCAAACCATTCAAAGCCACTGCTCCCACACCATTGCCCAAAAAAAGATGAGGTTTGCAGCAACGAAAAACTGACTATAAACAAAATAGCAACTCCACTTCCCCCAGGCGAGGTGAATAGTGGAAACGCAAGACTCCAGCGCCATCCCCCGCCTTCCGGGAGATGTCGAAGGCAGAGCTGCCCAGCCCACCCGCAAGCCTCACCGCCAGCAGGACCACCACAGATTGCGCTGCGAAGGACAGCAAGGCTGTTGCCACCTGATCGATCCCTGAAACCCATCCCGCCCTGGCCTCAATTTCTGGATTTGAGTCATAATCAAAACCCGGCATTAAAATGGTCGATCCCCAGAGCCATGTAAGGAATTAAGAAGGCGGCTGCAGCTACGTATGGTGGGGATTGTCCCTTCCTAACCTTCATCTGATTTGGGTGTGGCTCAAAATTAACGAGCTAGGGTTGCGCAGGTCTGAGTCTTTAGTTCCATTTACCAAGGTGCCATTTAGGTACATGTTTTTGAGCCACAGCCATTTCTGGATTTGCATTTTTGAAGTTCCAACAAAAGGGAATTCCTGCTTAGCAGCCCTAAACTCGGCGATCCTGTGGGTGGTTTCCTTCGATCTCAGCTTGTACGAAGGCAAAAGGGTACTCGGTAGTTGCGAGACATAAAAACTACCGTAAGAAAGGGGTCTACCCAAAACCGCTGGTCCATTACAGTAAAGCATCAAGAGGGCTTCTTGCATTAAATTTGAACTGCTGGGACCCAAAAAAGATCTTAAAATTGCAGACATCTTCACACACATGTGTGTGGATGGATGCTGAGGAAGAAAATCCAAAGATTGGGGCTTGTCAGCCCTTGAAATCGTGAGGGTCGGTACGAAACAAGCTTCAGATTTCCATTGAGTACGCTTTCCCTTGTGAGCCCCGAAGCAACTGATGGAGTCCGTAGAGCTCCAGCTCATTTGACCCAACAAGCTAATCATCTCTCATCACAGCATTGGCTATTGACCAAAGGAGGGCTCATGGGCTGCGGCCAGGCAAGTGAAAAAGATGCGGCCAGGCCATTCGCCCGAAATCCAGGCATTCGCCCAGGCACCAGAAGGGCCAAAGAAGCACACGCCGCCGTGGCGTAGTGCACATGCTTCATCCTCGGCTGGTGCACAACCTGTCCAGTCTCATCCCCCAATTGCCTCCTGGGACCATTTTCCGTGCAAGCAAAGACGCCCGGATTTTGAGAGGGCACGTGGCAACCCCGCAAAGGAAGCCCAAATCAGACAAAATATTCGCCTGTCCGCGGCGTCCCCATCGAAAGCCATCGAAAGGGGCAGGGCCAATGGAAGTTCCTCATTCTGAAGGCTTGCCCAAAACAACGATTTGGCCATGCCAATACATGCACCAGGATCCTGAAGAAAAAAGACTGACCCCCCACCAAACTACTTCAGCTTTTGCCCCCCCCCCATTTGATTCTGGTCGAATTCTGGTCCGTTTTTCGTGCAAGGCGCAGCACGCCCACCGGCGTGGAGCCGACGAACTGGGCGATGGCGTACGCGGAGGCGATCAAACCCACCCAGCCGTGGGAGCCGCCCAAGTCCACCGCCA
>CAUJNA010002499.1:11488-31694 GCA_963377175.1 Effrenium voratum | reverse complement strand
GCAGACACGCAGACACGCAGACACGCAGACACACACACACGCACACACACGCACACACGCACACACACGCACACACGCACACACGCACACACGCACACACGCACACACGCACACACGCACACGCACACCCACACCCACACCCACACCCACACCCACACCCACACGCGCGCACCCCCCACACACACACACACACTCACGCACACACGCTCACGAATACGCACGCTCACGCGCACGCCCACGCCCCCGCCCACGCCCACGGCCACGCCCACGGCCACGCCCACGCCCACGCACACGCACACACGCACACACGCGCACGCACACCCGCACACCCGCACACGCACACGCACACCCACGCGCACGCCCGCGCCAACGCCCACGCCCGCGCCCACGCCCACGCCCACGCCCTGAACCACGACGCGCGGTTTCTGCTGGTGGGCGACTTCCGGCAGCTCCCGGCCGTGCTGGACACCTGGGCTGGCACGCCCGTCAACAAGCCGCTGCGACACAGCCAGCTGATGCTGGACCTTGCGGGCGGCTGGCGGCACGAGCTGACGGAGAACAAGCGCAGCGACGCGCGCATCTTCGACCTCGTGCGGAGCCTACGCGTGGACGAGCCGGACCAAATGCCCCTGCAGGAAGCTTTGCAGACGGCGCGACGACTCTTTCCGCGCAAGCCAGGCGTGCCGGACACCACACTCACGATCAGCCACGCCCAGCGGATGGCGATCAACGCGGACGCGAACCGTCGGCTGGCCCCGGCGGACGCGCAGCTCGTGGAGCCAGAGGAAGACCCGGACACCACCGAACAAAACAAGTCGCAACCCATGCGCGTGTGGCCGGGCCTGAAGCTCATCGGGACAGTCGCGGCCTGCGGGGACAACATCGCACTGGAGAGCGGCACCGAGCTCACCCCGCAAGAGCTCTCAAGCCAGACGCGCCTTGCCCACGCGCTCACCTACGCGTCGAGCCAGGGCCTGACGCTCCAAGGCAGGGTACACCTGGACACGCGCTCTGAGCACTTCACGCTGCAGCCGAGCCACCTCCGGCAACCTTCTAGAGGTCGTCTAAAACTGAAAAGGGGCCGCAGCAGAACAGCAGCTTGGCGGCTTGCCTCGTCCAGTCTCGTCCGACCAGACGCGCGGGCCAACCCCGTTTTGGAAGTGTCCGGTGGCTTGCTGCGGGACGGTGGGGGCGGTCCGGCTTTAAAGAAACGGATGCCCGCGCTGCTGGAGCTCTTCAAGGGCACGCACGCACGCACGCACGCACACATGCACACACGCACGCCTGCACACCCGCACACCTGCACACCCGCACACCCGCGCGCCCGCACACCCGCTCACCCGCGCACCCGCGCACCCGCGCACCAGCGCACATCCACGCACACTCGCGCACATCCACGCACACTCGCGCACACCCACGCGCACCCACGCACACCCACGCACACCCACGCACACCCACGCACACCCACGCACAGCCACACACGCACACGCGCACGCACAGGCGCACGCGCACGCGTACAGTGCGCACGCGCACGCGCACGCGCACGAGCACGTTCCTGCCACACCCACGCCCACGCCCACGCCCACGCCCACGCCCACGCCCACGCCCACGCCCACGCCCACGCGCACGCGCACGCGCGCCCACATTCACGCCCACGCCCCCACGCCCCCACGAGCGCACGCACCCTCGCACCCCCGCCCCCCGCCCAACACACACACAGACAGCCTTTGCGGTAAATCTCGTTGCGTCCCTGTAGGTACGCAGGCTTGGGGTTCGATGACAACATCATGGGGGACCCCGCCACGCCGGGGGCGCAGAACGTGCCTTGGGCAAGGGACCTTATACTCAGTCTTACTCATGACGGTTTTTGCATGGTGAAAACTGCTGTGTGGAGTGATGCCCTGGCCTGTTCTCCCGCGCAGGTGTGCATGCTGGCGGCCTTCGGGAACGGCGGCGTGGTGGACGACAACTGTGTGCCCATCGTGGGGACCACGGACTGGGTGCCCAGAGTGTGTGCCCAGTGTGTTTGTTTGTTTGTTTGTTTGCTTGTTTGTTTGCTTGCTTGTTTGTTTGTTTGTTTGCTTGTTTGTTTGTTTGTTTGTCAGTTTGACCAGACAAGACTAGACAAGGCAAGGCAAGACCAGACAAGACAAAATAAGACAAGACGAGGCAAGAAAAGACTAGATCAGACAAGACAAGACAAGACCAGGCAAGACAAGACGACCAAACCAGACAAGCAAGTGGGTCTTTTGTTGTTTGGTCTGGTCTGGTCTTGTTTGTTTCTTTGCGTGCTTGTTGACCTCACCAACCCTAGTTGTTCCTTTTGAAAGGAAGGGGCAAGGAATGCCTCAACTTCCATGTGACAAAGGGCAGACTTCTTTCCGTGGACGCTGTGTGCCGAGACACGAGCACAGCTGTCACCAAGCCTGAGCAAAGCCTTCAGAGAGAATCAGAGAATTGTTGCAACGGACTCTCAGGCGAATGAGTTCAACGGCAATCCGGAGCAGCATTACTTCGGTATGGAGGGCTTTGACTGTGGCTTCAACTTCATGGCCTACTCGGCAGGCTGGCGCTTGATTTGGGCCAGGTGAAGCGTGCCAGAGGGAATTGGTTTGGAAAGAGGGCGAGTGATCTCTGTAGTGCTGCGACACTTCGACAAGCTTGCGCTTCAAGGCACCTAGAGCTGTTGTTCCGCCTCCTGCTCAGCTGGTTGAGCAGCCGCAAAGGCTTTACTCCCACATGATACATACCATCCACATCCCAAGAAGCTGGGAGACACGAACACATTGGTGTGGCCAGCTTGAGTCCTCAGTGGAATCCAAAGAGCCATCCACCTGCCAGGTGATACCATCAATTGGAACTATCCCTTGGGCAACACCTGCATTGGAGATGCCGACCTGGACCTTGGGCTCACCTCGATTTATTGCATGTTTTCCAGCAGCTGCGGACTGGGAGGAGCTGCGGAGACAACCACAACCACGACCACAGTGACCACGGGGACAACAACCTCCGCCACTTCAACGGCCACCAGCACGGTGTCTACCATTTCATCCACGTACACCGCAACCAGCATCACGGCCACTCAAACTTTGACCTCTTCTACAGCCACGGCGACTACCGTGTCCGCCACATCAACGCTGACGACAAAGACGGCAACGACTTCGCAGACTATGCCACCGACCACAACTGTCACCACGGTCACAACGGTGACCGCTACACAGACTGCCACAGAGACAGCTGTGGCAACAACTGTGGCAACAACTACGACAACAACTACGACAACAACTACTACGACGACAACTGAGGCAACCACTACGACAATAACTACGACAACAACTGTGGCAACAACTACGACAACAACTGCGACAACAACCACGACAACAACCACGACAACTGTGGCATCAACTACGACAACAACTGTGGCAACGACTACGACAACAACTACGACAACGACTACGACAACAGTGGCAACAACTACGACAACGACTACAACAACAACTGTGGCAACAACTACGACAACACCTGCGGCAACAACTGTGGCAACAACTACGACAACACCTGCGGCAACAACTGTGGCAACAACTGAGACCCAATCGGACACATCAACTTCCACCACACCTGGCACAACGCAGGGACCTACCACTAGCACAGCAACCACGACTTCACCAGGAACAACAACAGCTGCAATTACCACTACAGCAGCCACCACCACAATTTCTTCTGCGCAAACGACTACCATTTTAGACACTACCAATGCTCCTGTGACCTCTACTATGCAGAAGTCTTCCACCCCTGCGGCGCCAACAGATTTGCCATCCACAACGAATGCAACTTTTGCAACGACTGCGTCAATTAATGCCACCTTTGACACAGGCAGAGCCTGCACTGATGTGCCTCAGAGTCTCGGCAGAAAATGCGTGTGTTCCATGCCCAAAGCAAGTGCACAGCCTTTCAATCGTTGTATCCTCGGGCAACCTTTCGCGAAGTGCTGGCAAGAGTAGGTGCACTGTAGATGCCCAATCAGAAAGGAAAGACGCACCGCACACCTGATGTCAGTACGCACATCCGATATGTGTACGCATGTATGTTGTTGCCAGCAGCTTGATCCCCTCAATCAAAGCTGTACATCCGTCGCTGCATTCTTCATGTTCCGAAGCAAGCTTTGATGTATCACAGAGCCCAGGATCTCATACAAGAAAATGCAAAGAGCCAACGCAAGTTGAAGCCAAGCAAGGGATTGACAAGTCGGAGATGATGTGATGATGCTCACACGCTGTTTGTCCTTATCGTGAGCGTACTTGGAGAACAAATGTCTGGGGTTTCCGAAAATTGGGGAGCCCAGGTTCTAATCCTGAGCTGTAGAAAGTCTTGATTTTGGCACTTGTGTAACTGTGAATTGTGCCGCTTTCTGAAGATGGCTAGAAAAGAGCCGCCATGTCTTGGACATGAGCGACACTGTGACCGTTGCAGGTGACGGACAGCAAGCAGCGTTCCACTGGAGAAACAAACAGTTTGTGCGGTGGATGATTGGCTTCCCACCTTGACAGGAAAGGTGCGGCTGATGCCGGCCAACTGTTGTCGTTGCAACCAACTGATTGACCTACCGACCTCAGGATCGCCAACAGCGTGGATCTCTCCCACTGCGTGGATACGGGGAGCAACGAGAGCTGCCAGGTCGCGTGCGCAGCGGGCTACACCCATGGGGCAGCTTGGCTTGTTGGGAGCTTGGAACATCAGAATGTTTGATGTTGCAAAGAGTCATATGGTAGCCAGGCAGTCGATAATATGCGGAATCTCTAGCTCTGCATTCAGTAGTGGCTTCTGCACAGAAGATTGATTCAAAGAGCAAAGATTGGTTTGTTGTTTGCGGGAACAAACCTAGCAATTGATTTCTGACCTGCCAGCCAAAGTATGGTGTTTGCTTGTTTGAGAGCACTCCATTTAGCATGGTTTTTGTGAGCTATTGGCAGAATTGTTATTGGAGGTGTGTGGATATGAGTCGAGTTGGGATTGCTTGAGTGGCTTGGGGGAGCACAACTGGAAGGCGAGAAGCAAAGACAGTAACGTCCAGTGCAGGGGTGCGGCTTTCAACATTCCGCCGCACGTTCTTCTTCCTGGTTTGCATGCCACTTGATGAAAAGCAGAACCGGACAAAGATGGTTGTTCAGCACTGCTCATCACCAACTCTGATTGAATGCCTGCATGCTTTTCTCACTGGGACAATCAACCGGAAGCTTGCAGCAGAGCACGAATGAATGTGAGCAAACTGATGCGCTCGGTCTGCTTGTGAAAGCCCAAGCCTCTTTTGATGCCGAAACCAGCAAGGCTTGTTGACTGCTTCGGTTGAGCTCGTGTCAGTGGTGCAAGCCACAGCACGGAAGAGCCTCTCAGGTTCCACATAGTCGTGTGGAAGGTGCTGCAACTCTTGACCATGGCGCTGTGTGCAGATGGCTGCGATCAACCAAGGATTTCCCGATCTTGATCTGCCGGGATGGTTTTTGGCATGCGCAAGGCGGGCCTTCTACGATCTGCAGGTTCTGACTTCTGAGCCCGAGCGATAATAGATTCTGACTCAACCACAGTTGCACAGAAAGGCAGGCCAGCAGAAAAGCTGGCCACTGGCCTCACTGACACGATTGCTTATTGATTTGGCAGGTGCCAGCAGCAGCTTGGTCTGGGTTTTCCTTATAACTTTGCTGAGAACTTAGCCACTGCTTCGTGCTGCATAAAATTGTCAGGATCTTGCAAGTAGTTTGGAACGCGAATTCCTCTGCAATCCACAGCGCATTGGTTTTTGGCCTTCCAACCGGTCTGCGCAGGTGAATGCTTCCAGGATGGCGCGAATGCGACGCAAGTGGGCGCTGCGCAGATCCTGCTTCAGCTCAGCTTGGAGATCGATGGTGCAGCTGAAAGCGGCCTGGCAAAGGCAGAAGCGTGCGCTCGCGCGCATCATAGCCACGGACAGCGTTGCTTGTCCATACATTTTATTTGGGGAAAAGCGGATGTTCCCGACACCGTTGGGGACTACGACAACCATTGTGTCATTTGTCATGGTCATGACCAGGTCGATTTGTTTCTGCGGTCACAAACGAAAGACATGTTTTGACTGGGGACCTCACTGCGGCAGCCCGGCCACTAGCCTGCAAGCAAGCAAAACTGCACCGCACGCATGGCATACCTTCCTTCGTTGCCCAACAGCTGAAAGGTATGGGGTCTGTGCCGAGACGCTGCGGGGTGGTCCGGGGCGGCTCTGAGGTAGAGTTCTGAGGGAGGGTTCCGGGGACGCATGGGGCAGTTCCCAGTTCTGGGGATGCGTGCTCTTGAGGATGTCACCTGAGCTTATTGTGATACTCTCAACTCGAGTCTCTGTCACCATTCCTTCGCACCGGCTGAGGTGGCCTGGCCTGGGCCCAGCAGCACCAGGAGCCGCTGCACTGGGCCTTCGCCAGGACGGGCTGCGGAGAGCAAGGAACCCTGAGCCATAGCATACTGCAAACTGCGCGCGTTGCCGACTTACGTTGTCAAGGCTTCAACTCGAGGTAGACCCCGGATCCGGGCTTGATTGGAGCTGTGTTTGACTCAGTCCTTGTGAGGAATAGTCATTGCTGGCAGAGATGGTGGTGTGAGGCAGAAGCTCGGACCAGTTTCCTAGATTCGATCTTGCGTCCATGGAGATCCTTGCGGGGGGGGTCCATTCAGCCTCCGTGCAGTGTCCTCAAAACAAATGCGGCGAGATCACTTGGAGCATCCAACCTTCGAGCTACAAGCCGGTCGGAAAAGTCTTTCCAGGACACTTAGCAACCACCCGGCTGAGCTGCGCACCTTGGCAAGCAGAAAGGAGGCAGCGGAAGTGTGCTGCTTGAGTGATTCATGTTGATGTCGGTGGCCCTCGTGGTATCCATTCTTGGCAAATCGGAGCTGCAGGAGCTACAGTTGTTTTAGCAAGGCAGCAGTTTGCTTGGTCCGCTCCTCAATTAGGCTAGGCTTCGGCTGATGCCTTCTTATGCGTATTGGTTTGGACATCCTCTTAATGTTCACCCAGTGGGAGGCGGCACCAACTTTCTTCACTCCGGTGGATTGTTTGCTTTGCGTGTCGCGCGGCTTCAAGCTGGAGGGACCCTCCTGACTTGCAAACCACAACGTGGCTTGACCCGAGCATATTTCTTCAGATCATCCTTGAGAGTGCTGGTGAAACTTTCGGCAAAGCTTTCACACTGCAATGGACGCAGGTGTAGAAGCTGCAGGAAATATGGAACCTCACACAACAAACACGCCAGAAGGACATTTGTTTCATCTGATGCCATGTCCACCATGTGGCCACGATTTTACAGTCCACAAATTCAGGCACAGGCCAACCTTCACCGTGTCTTTGCGTTTGACCGTGCCAGAGGCTTCTCAGACTGAGGAAGTTTCGTGTTTCCAGTGCCATTGAGTCAACAATTTCAATACGCGTTTTTAATTGAGAATCTGTCCGCAGAAATCTGACATGGAAAGACAAGACGTGGATATCTTCGCACGCGAGTCGCCAACATCTTCGCTCGGATTGAACTGCGCGTCGCGTCGCGTCGCGTCGCGTCGAAGGCCTGGAGCTCCTGGCGCCCCCGGCGTCGGCTCGCACGCGGCGCCTTTCGGTGGCCTTCGGGGCACGGCTCACGTGGCTGCTGGGGGCGCCTCGGAAAGCCGGAGCAGCGGATCACGGACTTTTTGTCACGGACCGAAACCACACAGAGCTCGACTTGCAAGAGGAAGGCTTGGGCGTGATTCCAGGTTCGTGCTACAGCGGCTGAGTCCAATTCTGCGCTTCAGATTTGCCGCGCCAAGGCAGCGCCATCCCTCGCCGCGCTACAGCAAGCAGCGCAGGACAGCAGTCATTTTTCCTTGCCCACACTGTTGTGTAGAGGGAGGAGCTTGGCTTTATAGTCCTTGCCAAGCACAACTTGCAAAACACAGTCCCAAAGACCAAGGCTGGTGACAATCTTGCAGAACTGTCACAACCGATAGGCCCCTGGCAGTTTGAGTTCGGCTGTGTTCGCGGCTTGTGTTTTCAGGCTTTATGCCATGACCTCGGAGCTTTATGCTTTTGACCCTGCATCGTAGTAGGAGCTGGCGTCGCTTGCTGAGGCCTGGCGGGTTTCAATATCAGGGCAGAAAATCTTTACATTTGATCTCAATCACCAATATTGGAAATTTACATGCTCCACTAAACACTCCTTTGTATATAATGAGAGTAAATGTTAGAAGATGTCGATCTGCATCGCCTAATACTGAAAACAGTGGAATTTGTTCTAAAATTGCGTTGCTGTTGCCTTGCCCAGTTGCCTTGAACATATGTTGGGTGGGAGACAAACAGGAGGTGGAGTATTGACCCAACCGGCAGACGTGTTGAGGTCTTCCATGCCCAGCTGGCTAGTTGGGAATCCTTTGACATGTCAGAGGGGCTCAGAAGCGGCCATGTGGTCCTAGCTCGTCCCGGACTAATGTGGGTCGGTGCTGTTTGCCTCAAGGCCTATGCTCCAGTTCATTGAAGTTCCACTTCACTGAATATATAACTGTCCTGCAAGGAAGTGCAAGGAAGGCTGCACGCATGCTGAGTTTGAGGCTCCACCATTTGAGAACTCCCCGATCTGTAGCAAGGGTGCCCTTTGCAAAGGCCCTCCCCACACCCATCGCAAGATCATTCTCGTTTCTGTTCGTGGGGATTTGCAAACATTGTCGCTTTCGACCAAGGGAAGCCACCAAATCATTTTGAGTCGCCGTCTGCAACCGCTCGGAACCCTGAAGAATGACACCTCTAAAAGCCAGGCACAATCGCAGCAGCCTCTTGAGCGGCGGGTGCTTGATCCGAGGTAGTTCAGCCGAGCAACAGCAGGCTACTTTGCCACAGCAAGTATGCCTCACAGCCTTTGACACAAGCAACAACCTCAGTAGACCTCCCTCTGCATTTTGTGAAACGCTCATCTCAGCAGCCCGTGTGATCCGAGACGGCGACGAGTGAACCTCTCGATGAGGTGGATGGGCAGACCCGCTTCGAAACGGCGCTCCGCGAGCAGCTGAACACCACCATTGCCGCCACCGCCCAGACCAGCGGCCCAGAGGTCACCATCCGCCAGGGGGTGGGGAAGGTGCTGCCTCGAAAGGCTGCAGGGCCTCGCTTAGCTCTTTGCGTTTTTGATTGCAGGCGCGAGGGACGAATGGCTATTGACCCTGTGGGTAGGGGAGACTTCATCCATGTTGTTCTTTCGACCATCCTCCTTGCGAGGGAGCGCTGACACTATCTGAATTCTTGGCAAAATTCTATGGTGGCTGGCATGTGATAGGTCAATTTTCCAGCTGGCAGGGCGCGGCGTTCCGACTGCCAGAATCAACTCACTATCCTATTGCCTTCAAGTTCCAGCTTCATGGCTAGCTTTCTTTATTTGACATGTTGAAGGCGTATGAAGCAGAATGGGACATTTGATATAGTTGCTTGTGTTGTAGAGCACACACACACACACACACACGAGAAAGCGCGAACACAAGGGAATCATACTTGCCGCCGTTATTCATAGAACGTTACTTGCTGAACGCTGATGTATTCTTCTGGATCCCTCCATTGATTGACTTGGGATTGACCACATTCGGGTACCCAGTATTTGGTCAAGTCAGTCCTTTCCGTTCTTGGGACAGTGTTTGCTTCTCGGTGTTAGGAATCACAAGCAGCGCAACAAGGCAAAAAAAAACCACTCGGCTAGCCCGAACGGTGGGCGGGAAATGCGGGCTTTCAAAAGGGACTAGGATTTGAATGTCGCACCAAGATTTCGTAGTGGGCTGCACAAAAAAGGATTGTCGTTCGAGTGATTTATGTAGATTGCTACCAAGTCAAACTAGTGTGACAAACTCTGTGTGAGTGCAACTAGTGGGTGCCATGGATGCCATGGGGCACCGCAGGTGATCGAGGGCTACCTCCTGCCGGAGGCCCACTGGCAGCTAGGCGCTTGGGACACCGCCAGCTGCGACGCCGTCTGCGCGGATGGCGGCAACCTGTCGGCGGCGGAGGAGGTGGCGGAGGTCTTCTGCAGCCGGGGGATGTGGATGCTGTGTGCAGGTACCGAGCCAAGTTGCCGGGTTGCGTCACAGGCTCCAACAGCGCTGCGCGGTGCTCTTCCTGGGCCCACTTTCAACGCAATGATAGTCAACCAATACCAACCGAGGTTCGACTTCACTAGTTTTTTGTCACTTGTGAGTGGGGAAGGATTGCTTTGAATGTTGATGGCCGTCACTGATGTAAGCCACATTTGTCCTGTGCTGACCGCTAGATCTAAATACTGTGGCGATTGAGAGTGCATGTCGAGATTCCGCCCCTGTGGCCTGAAACTGTCGCAAGCACGGTGCAATCCTCCTGCGCTCTCCTGCAAGCCGAAACAAGGGGTGATACGTGTTGGGGAAGGATCATTTAGGGAAAACATCAGTACTTAAGCAGCAAACTGGCATGAGATGATGCACTTGTCCCGACCAACAAGACACATTTGCTGTGGCTCTCATTAGCCACACCAAGTTGCCTCAAAAGGCACTTGGTGTTTCTTGGAACTTCCCCAATTAGATAGCAACAAGTAAGTGGAGCTACGCGGCATGGGATTCAGTGGAAGCCTATGCACGCCCTGGCTCCTTTCGATCAGCAGAAGCACAGGCCGAGAGACTGCAGGCGACCATTGCTCAGCTTCAGAAATTTCAAGGCTTTGATAGTTTCCTTCAGAGACGACTAAGTCGAACAAGTCCTTGCGTGCCTTGGGATAGGTCATCTAGACTGGGGGATCTCGACGGTGCAATGCACCTTAGAGTATTGCGGGAGCAGCCAGCTGTTGGAAGCAGAATCCATTGAGAGGTGACTAATAAGGTGCCAGTCTGGGCCATGGACTTGTTCAAGCAACATCTCCCGCTTCTCTTTCCAAAGGGAACCTGACATGTTTGCTAAAACCTAATCGAGGTGAAGAGAAGCCAAGGTCTTCTGGATGCCCAGGTGCAAAGAGTTTTCCCATTGTGTTGAGATCGGCTCGAATTCTCACCAAAGAAGAGGACAACATCCCCTTTTGGTTTGCTGCGCGCCGACCTTTATTAGATTTCAGGACCCAACAAGCCCACTGGCCCAAAGGCCCCGCGGAAGCCTTCGCCGGCAGCCCGCCCAGCGGGACGCGGCCCTGCCGCCAGTGTGCCGCGGGTCCCCAGGCGGCAGCCAGTTTCTTCCAATGGCAACGTGGTTGCGTGAGCCGTGTCGGATTTCCATTCGGAAAGTGGACAGGTGAGGGTCGGCGTGAGATCATGTCTTTTTGCAACTCAACGCATTTTGTGCTTTGTGAAAACAACATATCAGACAGGGACTTGGACCCCAGCAAGAGGGTACCCTCTTGCTTGTGCCGCTTCGGGGCACTGCCAATACCTGCTAGAAGAAGCACCTCCCCGAGATCGGCTTCCCGACGTTTCATGCCAGTAGAGTCTGCAATCTCGGCATCGGGTGCAGTGAAGGAATCAATCATTGGCTTGGATCGTCATACAGAACCCTTTCAGATGTCAGTGTGGTCTGTTCTGTGCCAACAGAGCCATCGGTTTCACCGGAGCCAGGAGGCAGCGGTGCCAGTGTGGGCAGTGTTGCTGGGGCTCGCAGTGGGCTTTTGTTGCTGCACGCACCTCGACGGGAAGAGGTGGGGCGATGGGGCTCTGCCTCGACCCAACATTTGGGGGATGGTCAAAACTAGGGCGAATTGTCAGAATGACAATCTGTCATTTGGAGATCACTTTGGTCACATTTGTTCACGTGTCGGGGCGTACGCTTGATTCTTTCTACTGCAAAATTTGCCCACGGGCACTGATCTAAAGCAAAGAGGGAGTCACTCGTCAAGCCCCGCCCACGCGCACACAACACAGGCAGTCCCATGATAGGTTTGATAGGCTGGTGCCTCAAAGATTTGGGCACCAGCCTTGCATGATTGCTTTACCCGCGCTTTCTTGGGGAGAGGCTTTGGCCAGTCTTGAGCCTTTTTTAGCGAATGCAGTCATTGGATGAGATGCACTTTGCTTGCTTTGGTTGCACTGCTACCTGATCTTATCCATGTTTCATTGTTCAGCGTGCGTCATTCTTGAGCAGCTCTGGCATGTTCGCTCATAGACATTGCCCATCTCCGCCTCTGCGGTCAAGTCTTCAGTGCCTGCGATCGGTCATCCCCCTCCTTCCCTCCGCAGTTCTCCGCGGGGCCAACGTCGAGTCTCCACGGGGCCGAGCGCATTCACCGAGGATCTTGGGCGTGTTCCTGGCCGGGAAGTGCCTCAAGTGGGTGGCGAGGGCCATGCCGGCGACGCCGTTCGCGGGGAAGCAGAACCTGAAGGACATGAAGATGGAGGCACCTCGATTGGTGCTTCGACGGGCCAGTTGAGCCTTGCGCATTTGTGTGGCGAAGCGAGCAAGTATCAGGTCGCACGCACGCACGTACGCTCACGCACGTACGCACAGGCGCACACACGCGCACGCGCACACGCACTCGGGCGCACAGGCGCACGCAGGCTTGCAAGAACCCACCCACACCACCCACAGAAGAGACAGAGACAGAGACAGAGACAGAGACAGAGACAGAGACAGAGACAAAGAAAGAGACAGAGACAGAGACAGAGACAAAGACAGAGACAAAGACAGAGACAGACAGAGACAGAGACAGAGACAGAGACAGAGACAGAGAAAGAAGAGACAGAGACAAAGACAGAGACAGAGACACAACAGACAGAGACACAAGAGACAGAGACGCAACAGACAGAGACAGAGACGCAGACAGAGACAGAGACAGTGACAGAGATAGACAGAGACACAGAGACACGCACCTGCGCACGCACACGCACGCGCGCGCACGCACATGCGCACGCGAAGAAACACACGCACGCGCACGCACACGCACACGCACAAGCACACGCACACGCGCGCACGCACGCACACGCACACGCACACGCGCACCCACACGCGCACGCACGCGCACGCGCACGCGCACGCGCACGCGCACGCGCACGCACACGCGCACGCACACGCACACCAACACACACACACAAACACACACTTCAACTCCCAAGGGAGGATGCTCATCGTTCGAGTACAGCTGATGAGTCTCGAGTACAACTGATGAGTCTCGAGTGGGATATGTTTCGGCTCGCGATACACTCGGCTTCCCTCTAGTTACTTCAGCAGGGAACCAAAAAGCAACGGCGGTTCAGGCTGATCAGGCCAGATATCAGCGCAGGTCACGACCCTCTTCGTTGGGTCACCGGTCGTGACTGCGGGTGACCCCCCTGCTGACGAATAACGGTTGGTGGCAGGGTATTCTGCCACTCCGCACACACACGCCCCTCCACGAGGGGCGTGCACCACCTTTTGCATCCGGAAGACCACGTGCTCAACTCCCTACTGTCTACCAAAATATCCACAGCGGCGAGGAGAACGAGAAATTGCACGCTCTGTACGGTGCCGCTCAGAAGACGGGGAAGTAGGATCTCCAAGTTGAGCAGGAAGTGGGCCGCCTCTGTGTCCTGCAATGGATGGCAAGACCGGCGGAAGGAGCAGGGAGGATGGATGTGTGGTGTCCGTCATAGGCGGGGCGTAGGTGAATATATCCATCAGATTACGATCTTGTTGCCGAAGACCATGCTGAGAAGAGCCCAGTTCTTCCGCCTGGATGGAAAAGTCCAGATTAGATTGTGCACGCCCTCACGCTGATGATCAGAAGGATTGTGGGTGGAGAAAGACTCATAGCGGGTCAATATCCGCTGGTATCCTTTTTGCTGCCAATCCTGAATGGTCCAGGCTTGGCGGTGATCATGCGCATCTTGAGTTTCCTCACTTGGCGAGACCACCGGTTTCCAAACTCGAAAAGTGTTCTCTGGTAGGACAGGTACGTCATCGTCCGGGTGCCATAGTTGAGGTTACCCAGGAGTGTAGACCCTTACCCACTCTTGTTCCTGCCAGACTGAATACTCTAGCCATGGTTGTTGAATGCCATCCAGGGCCCGCGCTGAGGACGTGGCATCAATCTCCATGTTGAGATGGAAGAGAGGGTGCGCCACGATATCCGATCCAGCTAGCAGCGCCAAAGAGCCAGCAACCATGCGCGACAGACAACACACAAGCAAGCAAGACATCAAGGGAGCGCCATTTTTCCGAACGTCCATACGTGTCTGTCTACTCAGCAACTAGTTCAAAAACGGACTTCTCCTTTTAAGAA
The DNA here is from genome assembly GCA_963377175.1 of Effrenium voratum. Lineage (NCBI taxonomy): Eukaryota > Dinophyceae > Suessiales > Symbiodiniaceae > Effrenium > Effrenium voratum. Next base: position 17,463 of record CAUJNA010002499.1, on the reverse strand, counting down.
GCCACAACCCCCCCCCCTTTACCCCCCCCTGCTTTGGGCCAAATAGGTGGGAAGCTTCCCGAAAGCCTTGGGGAAGCTTCCGGAAGCCTTGCGGAAGCTTCCGGAAGCCTTAGGGAAGCTTCGGGAAAAAGGGGGGGAGATTGAAACAAGGGTGGTCCCCCCCTCCCCCCCCCTTTTTCCCAAAGCTTCCGGAAGCTTCCCCAAGGCTTCCGGAAGCTTCCGCAAGGCTTCCGGAAGCTTCCGGAAGCTTCCGGAAGCTTCTGGAAGCTTCCGGAAGCCTTGCGGAAGACTTACGGACTTCTGAAGCTTCGGGGGAGCGGACGGGAAGGGCAGGGGACGGGGAAGGAAGGGGTGCGAGGGGGACGAGCATGAGCGTAGTGGTGGGTGTCATTTTCCAGGGCTTGTCGTGCCGCCAGTCAGTGGGGAACCCTTTGGGAGCCAAATACTTTAACAGTGTTACAACACTCCAATAGCAGTGCTATAGCATGTCTCAAGGGGGGGGGTAAGGGAGGGGGGGGTTTATGCTTTCTTAATCCTTGACCTCGGAACTGCTGGGGCGGCTTGCGGGCAGATAAGGATCAGCGACTCCAGCAGATTCAGCCTGAAGAGGATCAGCGTCACGAGAAGCGCGTACCGGCTGATGAGGCCGTACTGCTTGCCGCGTTCGGTCCGCAAGTTGTTGGCTAATCCCTGCTTGTAGACGAGTCAAATCTTCGGTAGAGAAGGTCGATGCATCCGAGGATCGTAGTATCGCCTCCAACACTTGTGGGGACATGCGCAGGATCGACGACTGCGTGGCTACGCTGTGATGATCAGGGGAAAAAGTCGACGCGCAGTGACTGTCTGGTTCCGGGGCTTCGACACGCCTGTATCCTTCAGTGGTCCAGTCTCGCCTGTACCATGCTTGAACGCCGTCTTGAGAATGAACCTGGTTGTAGAACAACTTCCATTCCCTGTACGTATGTCGCGGAGGAGGGTCATCATGTTCTTCTTGCAGTGTCCATGTACCTGGATGAAAGATCTTGACCCGTTGGGAGTCCGGTCGTTGAGGATCAGGGCACCATTCTAACCACGGCATGATGAGTTAACAGCGACGCACACGGCTGCAGGCGGGAAACACCTCATGCCATGTGAAACTGAGCATGCCAGTCAACCTCACGTGACTCAAACCTGCACTCAAAGCACTTGCAACACCGAGCGCAGCGCTTTATAGCTAGAGCCAACTCAGGTGTCGATGTCACTCGACCCAGTCAAAGCTAGGATCATATGGAGGTGAAGGAGGACACCAACCACCATCTGAGACCGAAGATGTGGACGAGGATGACAATCCAGCGTACATGAGACCAGGCGATCCTGACGGGAAAACAGGCCGTGCTATGCTCGGGTGTGGATTGCCGAGTCGTTGGTATCCTCTGGTATACCAATCACGATATTGCCATGTGTAAAAGGACGCATAGGAGACCGGCTGGGCGAGGGAGTCTGCAATGGTGCCTCCCGTGCTGTCGCGAGGCCAGTAAACTTCAAAGTGGCAAAACCTGCGCCACTCACGATAAGTGGACGAGTCATCCGGAGCCGGTCCCAGGGTGGATTCTGCGACAGGCTGCCACTGGCCTGGTATGTAAACTCGAATCCGTTCAACTCTGGTGTTTCCAGGGCCACGCACGATGTTGTACTCAAAGTAGCGCGGGAAGGGCCATCTCTCGGTGGTCGTCGAATTGAACATAACAACCTAATCAGCCGCTATAAGACAGAGAGAAGTCTGCGAGAGTAGGTACATGTAGACAACAAAAGACAAGGCAACCCACGCACAAGCAACAAGCAAATCAAACAATGTTTTCACTCAGATTGTTCCTTGTCTTCCTGCTACTGCCGCTGATGACGTGCGCATCGGCAATGAACATGTCCCGGTTGACGTCGCGCGCAAGGAGAAAGACACTTCCGGCCACTGTGCAGCAGGGCATGGCAGTAGTGTTTGCATCTCGTAGTTCTGGACCTTGTAGCACGAGTCAATCGTTTGGGAGTGAACACGGTGTGGTCTCCGAGAGTAGCGTTCTGCCACTGACGATGTGACACTTTTCACGGTTCGATCACGCTTGCGAGTGCATTTGGATTGTCGCGTAGATGATAGACTCCGCGCGCGGTGCTGATGATCGCCTGCACGAAGACGGCCAGTGCTGCGCGCTGATTGCCACATCCTGATCTGTGGCTCCAATGTAGTATGGGGGTGCCATGGCGAAATCCTTATGTAGACGCACGGCTGCTGATGATGGCCCGGTTCATGTGTGAAGTCGTAAAGGTCAGGAAGGCGAGCACGAAGTGATTTGAGGTGCCGCTGATCGGCGAAGGAAGAGTACATGATCTCGCGAAGCAGCGACGTTTTGTAGAAGTGAAGCTCCTCGAAAAACGGAGGGATGTATCCATTGTGCTGCGAAATAAGTCGCTGCAAGAAACAAACAAAGAGGTACGCTGTCATTCGGCATCTGTAGATCTCGCACCTGTTGGCTACCACATGTCGGGTGTGTGACATCGCCGTCATTGGAATCTGGAGCGCGTTGCGAACCAGGGTGAGCACCTCCAGGACCACGTCTAAATGAGGTTGTTGATGAATCGATTCATACTCATCCGGGGGCACAGCTGGTAGCGGGAGTTCAGGAAAGCAAAACCGCCAACATGCTGAGACAAACGTCACCGTTTCCAGAAAGGTAGACAAAGTGTGCCATTGTGCAACGTCATCGAAGATGCCGCTGCGTTGAAGTTCAGTCCACATGATGCACAACCGGTAAATCAGTGCGGCGAGGCGGCAGCGATATGCATACACTCACAAACATGCTCAAGTCAAGCAGAAGAACATGCTATGACAAGCACTCAAGGCAAGGAGATGCAAGTTTTCAAGCGCAGATCATGATGCCACCTGCCACTCCGGGCTCATACTAGCTAGGAAGGAGCACTTGAGCCGGCAAGAAGTCGAGCAGTCACAATGAGAAGGCAGAGCGCCTTGTCCGTGAGCTTGGTGCTGTAGACGGGCTCCAACCCCCACAAGGAAGCCATTGAAGCAAAGGTCGGAGCATCTCCTTTCGCCAAGCGTTGACGTGCTTGCTGAAGCTGAACTGCCATGGCATCCAAGGATTTGTTGCCATTGAGGCGGGATGGATGATTGGCCCACTTGATCAATGACGGCGCTGTGGTGGTTGTAGGGGCCTGCTTGAGGAAGACGCGAGGCTGATCACTGGTCCAGGAGTAGTGCTTGATGATGTCCTCTGGCGTCTGCGGTGCGGTCTGGTTGACAGACTGTGGCGACATGCCGTGAAGAGATTGGATGATCCGAGGTTGTTGCTGAGGTGCAACATCGTAGGACTTGCCATCGAGGGCAGCCGCACTCACCGTGGGTAAAGAACTGGTGGGAGTAGAAGACTGTGAGTGGTTCACTGGAGGTGGTGACTCCGAATCGTCCTTGCGGGCGTTGGTCGTAGAGGGAGGCGGCGTTCAGGTTCATGGTGACCTGGTTCATCGCGTTCTTGAGTCTCCTCACCTGGAGCGGTCACCCGTTTCCACTCCCGAAAAGTGTTCTCTGGCAGGTCAGGTACATCATCATCCTGGTGCCATAGTTGAGGTTGTCCAGGAATATAGATCCGCACCCACTCACGTTCCTGCCACTGCCGGACTGAATACTCCCAGCCACGGCTGCTGAATGTCAGTCCGGGCCATTTGGGTTGCATCATCTGTATCCATGTCGAAGTGAAAGATAGGGCGCGCCACAGGTTCCGATCCAGCTAGCAAGGAAACAGTCACCATGCGCAACCAACAATCACACAAGCAAGTAAGAGGACATGAAAGCACCGTTTTGTACCACGGTCAAAACTCATCAGTCTACTCAGCAACTAGCTCGAAGATGGGCTTCTCCTTGACGTCAGAGCTGCTGGGTTGGCTTGCGGGCAGATAGGGATCAGCACTCCAGTAGACTCAAGCGGATCAGCGCTCCGAGAAGTACGCGCTGGTTGGTGCGGCTGCGACGCTTGACGCGCGCGATCCGACAGCTGCTGACAAACCCCTGCTTGCAGACGAGTGAGATCCTCAGTAGAGAAAGCCGATGCATCCGAAGATCGGAGAATCGCATCCAACATCTGCGTAGACACGCGCGTCAGGTTCAGGAGCTGCGACGCGCCTCCGTGTTCCAGTCCGAGCAGGGGATTGAACACCGTCATGAGCATGATTTTGGGCATAGAGCTCCTTCCATTCCCTGTACGTATGACGTGGAAGAAGCACATGTTCGCGTTTAAGGTCGTGATACTTCTGCAGCGTAACATCTTCCGGAGATTGGGTCTTGATGGATGCATGATGTTGATGTAGGAACTCAAGAACGAGATTGCTGAGGTGTTCATGGACCTTGATCCGCTGATTGAAGTCATCTATGTTGAGGCCCATCGATCCTGCGAGGTCCTTCTCCAAAGTGAGCAAGTTCAGGGGCTGAGATTGGCGCAGTAGCTTCGAACAAGTACTCCAAAGCAAGGCCTCCGTGCGAGTGCGAAATCCTTCCCACGTCACAAATCGTCCGTGTGCAAACGGCCTCAGGAGCCAGTTCGAAATGCCAACTTGTATGACCTGAACCAGGCGAACATCACGAATATCCATGCCCGACATGTCTCGGTGGGTATTGTGCGGTGTGGTGGCGACGGCGATGGGAAGATTGAAGGAGTAGAGAGGAGTTTTGTCGAGCAAGCCGTGCCACTCCTCCGGTGGGGTGAGCCAAGCCTTCTTAGGGTGTACCGGTAGCGGAGCAGGCTGGCCAGTTGCAGTCGCAGGTTCCAATTGGCGTCCTTGTGGATTGTCAGGTGGCGCCATCGTCGTCTTCATGATCTTGGGTGGCGCTGGCTCCGGGGGAAAAGGCATCGTTGTACTGGGGCAAACATGGTGCCGAATGGTGGATCTGTGCTGGCGGAGGATGTGGCTGGTTCAGCGGCTGCGGAAAGGAACTGGCAAGGTTGAGGTTCTGATTGTGCTGCCACGTCATCGGGTTGGACCAATCCATGCCGTCCGGGACCGGGGTGGGGTCATAATCTCGTCTGCAAGCTTTACAAGGCTGAGAAGGACTCCTGTCTCGTCTGCGTCGAGTTCTGGATCTGTCACGCTCATCCCGGCGTGACATGATGAATCAGCGAACCCAGCAGGTGTACCAGCTCAAACTTGAGAAAACTGAGTCAAACAAGATGCAAGTCAACTCACGGTCATGGCAAGCTCACAACACACACCATCAGCAACGGTGAGACGTAGCTATGATCATATGGCTGTCTTCCCTGTAGTGAAACCTCGTTCCTGCTTAAACGTGAAATTCCGCTGGACTATGATCAGAACGTCGAGGTCAAATTTTCCGGCGAACCGGCCCGGGGTCACACGATGGGTACACGCAAGGTTCCCCCAAGATGGGGTAATCGCACTTCAACTCCCAAGGGAGGATGCTAATCGTTCGAGTACAACTGATGAGTCTCGAGTACAACTGATGAGTCTCGAGTGGGATAAGTTTCGGCTCGCGATACACTTGGCTTCCCTCTAGTTACTTCAACAGGGAACCAAAAAGCAACGGCGGTTCAGGGGGGGACCAAAAGGACATTCAGAACAACACTACCATCTCGGCAGGTACGTCTGGCTGATCAGGCCAGATATCAGCGCAGGTCACGACCCTCTTCGTTGGGTCACCAGTCGTGACTGCGGGTGACCCCCCTGCTGACGAATAACGGTTGATGGCAGGGTATTCTGCCACTCCGCACACACACACAGACACACAGACACACAGACACACAGACACACAGACACACAGACACACAGACACACAGTCACACAGACACACAGACACACAGACACACAGACACACAGACACACAGACACACAGACACACAGACACACAGACACACAGACACACAGACACACAGACACACAGACACACAGACACACAGACACACAGACACACAGACACACACACA
>CAUJNA010002498.1:0-31710 GCA_963377175.1 Effrenium voratum | reverse complement strand
TTAATATTAAATAGAATATGTATTTAAACTATTTTCTTTAGTAAGTTTTATTGCAGTTGATAGACTAACATCTCTAATATTAATATCAATAACTTCTTGTACACTACTTATCATTTCATTTGTATACATATCGGGATAATCTTTCATAAAATTTACTAACTTTCTAAAATTAAAATCTAGGTTATTGTCATTTTCAATTGAGGACTTGGATACTACGATATTTTGTTTTTTAATTGCAGATAAAAAGTATAACATTGTATCATAATATATTTGTTCAGTATCTGGAACTAAGATATCACCAAATTTATATATCCTCCGAATACTAGCCACTTCACTTAAATTAATAGATTCTATAGCCATTATGATATAATTATATTATATTTTTATTTATAAGTATTTATAATATTATTTTTATTATGCCTGATGTAAAACCAATTGATGAAATCAAATATGACTTTAAGCAAAGTAAGCATGAGGTCGTCCCTAAATTGCCGATGAGAGCTATGATCGTCGGTCCATCTGGAAGTGGAAAATCAACTTTACTTGTATCAATGATACTTGATATTTATAGAGGAGCATTTGAAAGAATTTTTATCTGGTCTCCATCTGTAAATTTGGATAGTATTTGGTTGCCTGTTAAAAAATACATTAAAGAAGGTTTGAAAGTAGATAATGATAAAGAACCGTGTTGGTGGGATGAGTTCAATGTTGAAGATTTAGAAAAAGTTATAGAAACTCAAAATAAAATAATTGAATACCAGAAAAAACAAGGAACGAAGAAATTATTTAATATTTTGGTAATTTTGGATGATGTATCTGATAATCCAGCAATAACAAGAAATAACAAATTGTTAAATTCTTTATTTTGTAGAGGTCGTCATAGTGGAATATCAACACTTGTCAGTCTTCAAAAATCATCAACCGTACCACCAATTATTAGGGTAAATATAAGTCATTTGTTTTATTATAAAGTTAGAAATTTTAAAGAGATAGAAATATTGCAAGATGAGTTATCAGCAATTGTTAGAAGCGATAATTTACATGAAAGCAAGAAACTAATTTCTAAAATATATGAGACTGCCACTGATGAACCGCATAGTTTTTTATATATTAACCTTTTAGAAAAGAACCCAGATAAAATGTTTATGAAAAGTTTTCTCAATATTTGAAAATTACTAAATAATTAACAAATTAAATAATCAAATATATATTAATATTATATGATATTTTATGATTTACCAATAGAAATTAAAGACATAGTATTATCTTATAGTTTAGGCGATGTTAGATTATTAAAAATCCAAAATAATAATATTATTAAAAATTATTTTAATAAATATAAACCAGTATATAAATCTTACACATTAAATAACATACATTATTTTGAAATTGATAATATCAATATTAATAATGGAATATCATATATTTTTAATTTAAGTGAGTTAGATAAATTACATCAAAAAAATAAACCATTAAAATTATTGATTGAATATGATATATTTGTTTTCATTTAGCTCGTTTACTCGTTGGTTTCATGTGTGTAATCGAACTTTAATATCAATTAATTTATTTGATATTTATTATTTTCTTAATAAAGACCTTCATAAAGTTAAATTGGTGTATGCGAGTGATATGGCTAATTTTATTTCATTACAAGTGAAAAAAATAACTATTAAAGTCATCAATGAAGATGACCAAATTATTTTTGATGACTTTTATTTTTATCTTTGCAATTAATAGCATTAAGCCAAAGGCTTAATGTTATTAATTCAAAATAATGAATAACTACAAATTTGAACCGGTAATCTATATATTAATTTATCAGATTTTTCTTTTTCAATTTTACACATTCTTTCACTCATTTGCTTAATTGCTTTTAACTGTAATTTATCAATATTACTTAAATCTAATTGTTCTATATCAATATCATTAATTTTATCAATAGATGAAGTTTCAACTTATATATTATTATTTTAGATTATAATATAATACAATAATAAATATTCAAAGGTATACAATACAATAATAAATATTCAAAGGAATTAGAATAGGCCAACAAAACCCCCACATAATAGGAGTTAATAGCATACAACACTTATCTACTCGTCTGTCGAATTTCTCTTCATTCCTTTGTCTTTTTAATTCTTTAATATATTCATCAAATTTAGAATGGCTAAAATTACATTCTTTATTATTACATTTATCTAATGTAAATTCATCTTTATTTAACTTAGTAATTTTACAACCACAATAACAAGATTTTTCTCTCATACTATCATTCTTAAATAATACTTCTATTTTAACTTTTCTGTCAATGTCCATATATATATCTAGATATATTAATTATGTATATATATTTATTTATTTATTTATTTATATATTATATATTTATATATTTAAATTATTTATTTTTTCTTTTTTAAATTCCTTAATTTCTTTTTCAAGTTTATCTACTTTATCATTTAATTCTAATACTGCTTTATGAACTAGCACGGGTAAAACTAAATAATTTAATCCTAAATACTCTCTGTCTTTACTAACAACATTTTCAAATTCTTTCGGGATTGCTTTTAATACTTCGTCTGCTATATATCCTATATGAGTTTTACCGCCATCATTTCTATCGTGTCTTTTAAACTTCTTCGGTTTAAATTTCTTAATAACATTCATACAATTAGATTTAATATTGTCTATATCATATTTCAATCTTGAATCAGATGAATCCACAAACGTTCCGTTGATGGTTACTGTTGTTGCTGTTAAATCTATATTAGTTCCTGTTGATGGTTCAATTAAATTACATAACATTTTTTTAGTTCCTGCAACTGTTACATTTTCATTAAAAGTCGATGGAGCATTATTTGTAAAACTTTCAGTATTTACTGTCGTTCCGAAAGTCTTATCAATAGATAATAAAACAGAAGGTGTACTTGAAGCATCTGAAACTCTAAAAGCTGTGTTTGATGTTCTGAATATTATATCAAATGTAGATAAATTAGTTCCATCATGATAAGTTGATATTTCACTTGTTCCCATTTTAATATCAGTTCCAGTAGTCATTGAAATATTATCCAAAAATGAAACCGTTGTTAAATCAAATGATTGAATGGTATTAGTTGCTAAATATGCGTTTTGAACTGCTAAGTTAGTATCAACGGTTACTAATGTTCCACCATTAGGTGCTATATGATTACTTCTTAATGCTCCATTAGTTTTAACATAAATATCATCAGCAAATAAATTACCCATAAAATCAGCAGTAGCAGTATTAAAAGTCCATCCAGTAGAAATATTAACAGCTCCGACTATATTAGATTGAACGGCAGGGTCTCCACAAATAAATCTAATTGAAGAATTAGCATCACTATTCCTCATATCAAAAGATGAAAAAGCACTAACATATCTATATAATTCACAGTTTGTATCAATTGTTAATTTACCATCTGTAGCAATATTAACATTATCACAATTAACATTAGCATTCGTATAAATATTACCTAACACATCTATAGGTTTACTAAAAATAGTTTTATTAACTAATCCATCACACATCATATATTGGTTACTGGCATTAGTAATATCACCAACACTAATACCAACAAAATTAGGATGATGTATATAAAAGCCTTCGGTTGAAGATGGGGTATATGTTTCTAAGTATGGTTCTAATCCATTTATTGAAGTATTGATATTATCTATTTTTGTTTTAATATCTGTTGAACAATCATTATTTGTAAATAAATTTCCTTTCATTTTTACTGCCCCTTCGAAAAATGATGTACCATGCATCTGCGCAAAATTATATGAAGTATGAACATTACCATTAATTGTAATTCTTGAAGCATTATTAGGTCTTCCAATAATAACATCTCCTGTATTCCATCCTAACCATAATCTATAAGGAGTAGCACCTTCTAACCCTTGATAAGAGTCTAACTGACATCCTCGTTTAAACTCGAGTCTTTGGTTACTAACTGCGTCCTGGATTCTAAATATTGGATTAGTATTATCTGTTAAACTAAGTATTAATGGAGAGTTTACTGTTTGCGCAGTTGTATTAACTTTGTCTAATTTTTGACTTATTACTGTATCTTGTGCGCTATCATTTGTAATTATTGAATTAATTGTATTTGTATTTCCTGTTATTAATCCACTTAATCCATCTGATTGTAAAACATATCTAGCGTCAGAACCTGCTATATCTAAAATAGATGAACGCGAAAATAAACCTGATACTTGTAAATTAGATAATATTGTAGTATTATGATTTAATAATATTTTATCATTTTGAAAAGTTGAAGAATTATTTATTTCTACATCTCCAAAACCTCTCTGATTTAAAAACATAGTTGCTCCACTTAAATTTCCATAAACATAACTATCAAAATAATTATTATACATTTCAAAGAAATTATTATAATTTCCAAAATTTGCTATTTTGAAAATTGAAGTAGTTGTTATATTATGTATTAATGTATTATTTAATATTGATGTATTTAATTTATCTGAGAAAAAAATTTTAGTTGTTATTTTATTGTAATATAAATTACTATCAAATGAACCTGTTTGTAATTGAGATATTAAATGAGAATTTGATGAAATATTATTAAAATTAGTTGATACAGTAGAATTTAAATTATTTATTAAATTTGTATTTCAAGAAATATTATTAAAATTTGTATTAATTAAATTAGTATTAGAACTAACATTATTAAAATTAGTTGTCATAGTAGAATTCAAATTATTTATTAAACTTGTATTTAATGAAATAGTATTAAAATTTGTATTATTTAAATTAGTATTTGAAGAAATAGTATTAAAATTAGTTGTCATAGTAGAATTTAAATTATTTATTAAACTTGTATTTAATGAAATATTATTAAAATTTGTATTTGAAGTTATTGTCAGATTACCTATTAAAAAAGAATTTGAACTAATATTATTTGATAATACATTAATTTCTGTTTTGTCATATGTTTCAGTTATATCATAAAAATTAGCGTTTATCTGTTCCTTTGTGTAAGTATCTGCTTGGTCTGCTTTACTATCTAATACTGTTTGAATGTCAGATTTACTCGCGTAAAGGTCTTCTATATCATTGACTGCTCCATCTTTTACTTGCCTAATTCTATTTGCTGTAATATCAAAGATATTCATTAAGTTTTTGCTCATAATATTATATTATTAATTAGAAAGTTAATAATATCATATTTTTATTTAATCATAAAAGGTTACAGAATTTGAACGGATTTCAAGGATACACTCATGAACCAAGAGCATATAAATTCTCTCGGCCATTTTACCAGGAGCGCTATATAATGTTGAACCCTCCAACGCTTTCACTTTAACAACCATATTTGAATTATTTTTAAGGTTCATACCAGTATAATTTGCACTTTCTAATTTCTGCAAATTAAAACCATACATAAAAGCGTGAGACCTGTAATCTTCTGCACTAACTAACATAGGTTTATCAGCACAATGCATAAGATGGGCATAAGACTCTGCGATCCCTTGAATTTCTTGACTGGGTATGACTTGATTACCGATTATCAAAGAAGCAGATAAATCGTGCTCTGGGTCATAATATCCTTTATCATTTGTTACGTGTGCCAGTGGATGATACATAAAGTTATATGGTTTCAATAATTCACCGTATCCGCCTACATAACCCTTTTGAGTCGCATTTGAAAAAGAAATAAACAGTTTATTTAATTTAGATACATTACGGACAATAGTTGTGAATATTTCAGTTGTTGTTGATGCTGTTTGTTCTTGTAGGGTTTCAGTTTCAAATGTAATTGGCAAGGAACCAGTTTCTAAAATTTTTTGAATATTCTGCGTAAAGGCTATCATCAATAGTATAAACATTTCCTTTGAAAAAAGGTTTTGTGACTGACCATGTTATACTTGTATTTGCATCAGTAAAAAGTCCTGTTCTATTAACAATTGGTTTTAATACATCAGTTGTTAAATACAATTCAACTGTTATTGGACAATAAGATAAAGGTATCCAGTTTTCACAAGTCTTGAAACATTTTAAATTTAAATCGAAATAGACATTAGCATTTTTACCTTCTTTAATTCCTTTATAATTACCATTGGTTACATTTCTAGTTACTGCTTGAGTAGTAGAAGTTCCAGTAGCATTACAAACTAAAAACCGTCCATCGTGATTGAGTAGAGTATTTCCAAAACCCAATGCTTCATCAATTCGTTTTTCTTCTGATGATTTTAATACATCTTTCATTGCACTCGCACGAGAAAGAGAATTTAAATCACATACAATGACATCACCCATTAACACACGCACCCTATCAAAGAAACCGGCTGTGTCAATTGGTCTAAGTTCGTGATTTCTGTGTTATCAGTGTTGTTTAGAGTAAATCCTAATAATAGTGATGGTAAGGACAACCATTGATTAGGTGGTCCAGTAATGTTAAATCTAATTACAGAATTTGTATCAGCGGTATAAGTAGAAACCGATGAAGGATAAAAGTTTTTACTTTCTTTTGACCGAACATAAGAACCGCCATCTTTTAATTTAAATCTTAAATTCTTTTCAACAAGGACATCTTCAATATCTAATGTTTCCATAACTTATATATTTAATAATAGAAAAATATTAATTATTCTATTATTAAATTAATTTATTTTAAAGTGTGAATAATCTATAACTTCTTTTTTAGATTTTTTATTTAATAGTTTTTTAGATTTATTTTTAATATTATTATTTTCAACCTTATAATTAGGTTCATCCTCTACAATCTTTTTAATGTCATCATAACTGACTTTCTTTTTAGGATTTATAGTATTTTTTATATCATTATTAGGCATTATATATAAGACTACAAAATTTCCTTTACAGGTTCAATGCTTCTTGATACGTCCTTGCCAGTATCACCATATAATGAGTGTTGATGATTTGTTAATGGGTTAAAACCTCCTCTATTTGATGTTATACTGCCTCTATCTAAAATACTGACTATATCACCAAAATTTCTTAGGCTTGTGTAGTTGTCATTGTTTTTGTTTGACATTGAAATAAAAGGAGCACCGTAAGTAGTTAATAATAATATTATTATTATTTTTTTTTTAATTTAGCTGAACACTACTACTGCCTAAACTGTGAGAAATAACAGTATCTATATTTATATTTTATCCAACATATCTGATACATCTATATAACGAATGAACTGTAAGGTTTAGAATTGTAATATCACTTAAAATATCATTAATATTTGATTTAATATTAGACTTACCAAATGTCCCAGCAACATATAGTTTATTATTATCAAAATAATAACCTTTACCATTTGTATATGCTTTGTTTAATCCTTCTGTGTCAGATAAATTATTATTATATTTAGGTTTGAATAATGATTTTTCTTGTTGAATTTCATTAATTATTTTTCTATACATTTCACTATGACCTTGATGAGTTGTTGAAGACAACTGATCAAGCTGATGAGTTGTTGAAGACAACTCATAACCTTGATGAAGCGGATTGTATGATTTTAATTTTCCTTCTTGTAAATAATATTTATATTTATTTTTCATATATAATTAAATTATAAAAATTTCTAATTAATTAATATAATGAGATTTCGTAAAGTATATATCAACAGTGCTTATCGTGATTTAAATGACAGTCAATCTACATCAGATTTTGTTATTAATTTAAGAGAGCAACAAGAATGCGGACCAAATACTAAAATGATTTGTCACGAAGTATCTATCGCTAATTCATTTTATCCAATTGAAGATAATTTAAATAACAGATTATATTTAACATTAGGAGGGATATTAATAGGAGCACCAGTATATTATTTTATTGTAGCACCTGATAAAGGTAGTTATGTAGGTAGTGAATTAGCAACCGAATTACAAAATAAATTGAACACTGCTACTAATGGAACTGATGGAAACAGTATTTTTTTTACTTGTAGTTATTCATTAAAAACAAATAATATAACTATAAGTTGTAATTATATTTCTTACTTTTTTATAATCCATACAGATAAAGAATTACAAACTAATTATAGTTTTGGTGTTGATTATGATAGAGATTATCCTAATAGTATTAATGACATTTTAGGAAATACTACTGAAAAAGTAAATAGTACAGCAGACCCTTTTGTTAGTGGATTTATATCATTTTTACCTGTTAAAAATATTTATATTCATTGTAATGAATTAAGTAACGGAAACCAGTTATGTAGTTTTGGTACTTCATCAATAATAAAGAAAGTACCAGTTTTAACATCATTCGGCAACCTCATACATGATAATGAACTAATTTTAAATGATGCTAATGATGTTAGTATGCGTTCATTGAATAGACTTCATTTTAGATTTACTGATGCGTCGGGTAGAGTTTTAAATATGAATGGAACAACAAGTAGTTTTAGTTTAACATTTTTTGAAGGTTAGAAAAGCATATATTAAATATTTTATTACAAATATTTAATATATACTAATTATATTAAAATATTTTAATATAAATATTTATTATATACTAATTATATGGTTAAAAATATTGAAATAGTAGATGTAGGCAGTGAAAATAATGAAGCACCTAAAGAAGTAGAAGACAGTAAAGAAGAACCTATTATTAATGAAGAAAGTAAAGAAGTAGAAACTAATAATATAATAAATGAAGAAAATAATAAAGACAATACACCAGATAACAATATAGACGAACCACCAAAGCAAGAATTAAAGTCTAAAACATACTCAACTGAAAAAGTGGAATGTCCAAAATGTAAAAAATATTTAACAAAATACACTTTCAGATATCGTCATAACTGTAATGGAATACCAGTTAAAAAAGAACCAGACCCTAACAAAGTTGTTCGAAGAAAAATTATGCATCCTCAACAAGCAGAAGAGTTTAAAGATGATGTCTGTAATAGAGTGAAGGATAATTTACCAAAAGTTGATGAACAAGAAATAGAAAGAAGAGTTGAAGAAAGGTTAAAACAACATATAGAAAGCACAGCAAATAAAGTGTTTGAAATTGCAAAAGACCGTTACAATAATATTAAAATGGAACGAGATAATAAAAATAAACAGAAGATTAATAATTTAGCAAATAAAATTATTTAATCTAATTATTATTATACAATGATTATTGATAAAAAACAATTGCTTATGCGTCGTAGAGAAATTTATGACAACGTTGTAAATAGAATAACAGAACCACAAAATAAAGACAAACCGAATATCAGTGATGTTATTGATAGAAAAGCAGTTTTTGAAACAAACAAACCAAAAAAGAAGAATAAATATAAATCAACTCAACATTACTATTATGAAGGAGACAACAAGGCACACCAACCTAATTACACATATTTGAAAGAATTACAAGAACAATTAGAACGTCATAGCGCTAAAAAAGATTATGCTGTATTTCAAAATAAAAGAAGATATCAAGAAGAAGCACAGGCGTATTTTAATGAAATCCAAAGGTTGGAAAGTGAAAAATTGAGACATCACCCATCAAGTGAAACAGGTAAATCCTATTCAGAAATGATTAAGAAGAAGAAAGGAATAATCAATCAATTAAGACAAGATTTTGATTTTGAAAAAAATAATTAAATTAATTAATTAGATTAATAAATATAATCTAACTAATTTAATATACTAATGAGATTAGACAATGCGCAGATGAAAACATTAAAATCACAATTGAGATTAAGACCGTCTTATAATGAACTGATAAAGGAAATTACAAAGGAAGAATATCAAAATAAGAATATCAGAGATGTAATAGACAGAAACGCCTATTATTTTCGTGATAGTCCATTAGGAACAGTGTATGATAATAATACAGTAGATTTGAGACAGCAACACTTTAAAAAAATGGTAGATGGAGAAAATCAGACAAAATATTTTGATATATCGAAGGATGATGAAATGGATGATTTAAGAGACGGTTCAATACAAACACTAAGTGCAACAATGGATGATGCAGAGGAACAACACGAACGACAAATCAGTCAAATTTCGAAAAGACTTAGTAGTGAACAAATAGCAGACCTACACCAACGAGCACAACGAGCAAAACAATTAGATGAAGATGACTGGCAGTCAGTAGCAACCGCAAAGTCAAGTGATGATTTACCGCCATTGGAAGATTTACAACCAAAAAGAGTTTCAAATTTACAAAAAGCAAGAGCAAGATTGCAATTGAAACGATTTATTGATGAAGATAAATACAGTCCTGAACCAAAAAGAGTTTCAAATTTACAAATAGCAAGAGCAAGATTGAAATTGAAACGATTAGATGACGAAGATAAAAACAGTCCTGAACTAATAGAAATAAAAGAAGCAGAAAAAAGAATAGAGCAAAAAATGGACACCGCTGGCAGTTCATCCACATTACCAGCAAGACAAACAAGAACACATAAGGAAACTATTGACTATTCAACTGATATAAACCATTGGAAGGGAAGCGCAGTAAAAGAAGAAGACATATTATTTCAATTATATTTAAGAGGAGCAGGACTTACTGAAGAACAGGAACAACAATATTCAAACACAAAGAAAAAGGGGAAAGGTAAAAAGGAAACTGGTAGAACTTATTTAGTTGGACTGGTGGATAAACTTATAAACAGCGGAAAATGGACAACAGAAGTAAATGATGAATTGTTAAGAAAAAGAATGAATGATTGGAAAGATATGAAAGGAAAAGGAAAGGCAACAAAGGAAAAATAGATAATTTTACATAATTTATCAATAATTATATAAAATGATTAACAACCACAAGCAAGAGTTAAGGAAACGCCCTACTTATGATGAAATGCTTAAACAAGCAATCACAAGCAAAATGAAAACAACAGTTATATTGAAGAAATACAAAAAAATATGTTATTGAATAATTTTGATTTTGATAAAATGGATTTAATGAATTATAAAAATAAAGAAAGATATATGAACGCTCAAGTTATGATGGCAGACAAGGCAACACAAACGCTTAACAAAGAAAACAAGGCAACACAAACAGACCTACCAAATGATAAAGCGACACAAACTTATAATTTTGATGATATGACAAAAATATTAGGCGGTTCTTCAAAGAGTTTCAAAAGCAAACTGATAACCAAGGCTGAAGCAGAAGCATTAGCATTTACATATGACCCTGATTTATATGATGACGACGATGATGATGATAAAAATGATGATGATATTGATACATATAGAAAGAAATTATTTATTTTGATGAGGATTATAGAATTTATGTTGAGGACGGGTTTTAGTATAGGACAAATAGTAGCACATTTAACATATCACACTACATTAACTACAATTCAAGGTTCAGAGTTATTAGTTAATTTAACAATGAATTCGTTAGTAACATCATACGATATAGCAACTGCTATAATGAATTGGTTGAATACAAATGTTAGTGAGGAAGTTGAATTAAACACAGAATCCCCTATTAGCGTTAATAGTTCTCCACCTGTCACTGTTAATAGTTCTTCAACGCATACTGTTAATTCATCCTCATCAGAAGAAAATTCTAATTATGAAATAGCACCACCAACAGAAATACCTATTCCTACTGATGCTGAAAGTGAAAATTATGAAGATAAGGATAAAGATAAGAATAAAGAAAAACAATAATAATAATAATAATAATAAAATAAAAAAAATGCCTTAAAGAAATAGCGACTTTATTCTATAAGATAAATGCCATTCTATAGCAGACACTCAGATGATGGAAGAGATAGATTGTTAGGAGGAATACATGATGAAGATGATTATAATGACTTTATGAATGTGTTATTTATGAATAGTAGTTTTGTTGATGACATTGAAAGACATTATAAAAGTTCAGATGCTGATGTGTTGCCAAGTCTACTGATAGCGAAGAAACAAAAGAAAATACAGAGAAACAATATCAAAAGGATTATCATAAAAAAATATATTCAAGAAAAACTTAATAAACCTTACACATGTAATATTTGTGGAAAATCAATGGCCAACAGTTCTAACAAATCAAGACATGAAAAAAGTAGAAAGTGCCAGAGTACTAAAAGTAAAGTCTAATTGGATAATATTAATTTAATTTTAATTTAATTAATATAATCCAATTTCAATATATGAGTAAACTAAGTAATGAGGAGATAATGAGCAATATCTATTATGATTTAGAAACAGGTTATGGTTCTAAACAAAGCTTATACAATCAATCAAAAGAGAAAGGAGCAAGTGTAACATTAGAAGAAGTGGCAAAGTGGTTGAAGAAGCAACCTAACAAGCAAATAAAACCGTATCAGAATTATAACAGTTTCTTAGTGCCTTATGCCAGAGCAGAATTTCAAATAGATATTATGGATATGAAAATATTTAAGAAAGAAGATGAAGAACGCTATGCATTGATTGTAATAGATGCTTTCAGTAAATTAGGTTTTGTGTATCCAATGTTTCAAAGAGACAGTCCAAATGTTTTGAAAGGTTTGAAAGAAGCATTTAAAGTTATGGGTGAGCCTGTGGAAATCTTTTCTGATGATGATGGAGCATTTAAAGCAGAAGTAAAGAAATATTTAGATGATTTAGGTATAATACATAAAACAACGCTAACACATGCCAATATTGTGGAGAGATTGATTAGAACGATGAAAAAAGGAATAGGAGACAGAATACACTTTACTAAAGGTAGATGGACTGATATGTTGAAACCTACATTAAAGAAATATAATAGCGCTATTCACTCATCAACTGGAATGAAACCAAATGAAGCGCATGATGATAACAACAGAGCAAATGTAAAAGCAAACCTTACACTGAAGCAAAAGCATATGAGGAAATATCCTAAATTATCTGTTTCAGACACAGTGAAAATATACCAAAAAGGAAAAGGTAATTATACATCGAGGAAAGAAACCAACCCAAAGTGGACAGAAAGGAAATACAAAATAGAAAAGATAGAAAAAGATATAACATTACAAACATACTATGTATTAGAAGGTTTGAAGAGACATTATTTGCGCCATGAATTATTACTAATTGAAAATTAAAAATAATAATTTAGACTGATAATTAGTTATTTAGTTCTTAGAATTTTTTGACTTTAAAAAGACTTAAAGAGAAAACCATAATTAAATTATATAGATAATAATATGAATAGAGATTTACCGCCAGATGAAAACACTAAAATAGTTAAGTATCTTCTTAAAGAAAATTTAGGAGAATACAAAGTAAATAATAAAGGTAAAAAACTTAAAACCATAATTATAGGAAACAACCAGTATAGATATAATCCAGAAAAACCAATAAGTAATAGATTGAGTAAGAGACTTGAAGCAGTAAAGAAAACTAATGACTACAAAGCAAATCAAATCAGAGAAAGAGTAGGAGCAAGAACGGTTTTAAAACATGCTATTAAGAAAAAAGCAGTAATAACAGAAGAAAGAAGCGCCTTTAGAGCATATGCTAACGCCTACACAATTTCAATCATTCATTTAAAAGAGTTGAACGGATTGACTTATTTTAATTATCAATTTGACAAACTTAATGAATACTTGAAAGAGAATAGAGGAATGAAACTTAATGCTACAATAAATATGAAAGGTATGAACTTATTTGATGAGGAGAGAAACGTAACAGTTAGGACAAGGTCGTACACTATTGTAAATGAAGAGGATTTAAGGAATGCTTTGAAAAGAATGAGACCTGATGTTGAAACAAGAATTTTAGATATGGCTTTGTATCAGTCAGGATTAAAAATTAGCAATATTAATAATATTCATATCATGTATAATAAATATAATCCGACTAGAGCTGGCAAATATATTGAACTTCCAGAATGGATTAAAAAGAAAAAGGCATGTATCAATATTAAAAATCAAGATGACAAGTGTTTTAAATATTCTATTGAGTGTGGATATTGCAAAATTTGTGATAAAGCACACCCTGAAAAGATGTTTCATTACAAGAAGATAGCAAGTGATTTGATTTTTGATGGTGTGAGTTTTCCTGCTAATAATAATGATATAGATATATTTGAAGAACATAATAAATCAATATCCATTAATGTTTATGAAATTGATGATAATGAACAAATTGTTATTAGTAGAAAATTGGAAAATAAAGATGCTTCTTTTCATTTTGATTTGTTAAGAGTTGATGATGAGGATTGCAGTCATTATGTGTATATAAAAAGTTTGAGCAGACTTATTAATAATCAGAAAAGTAATCATAATGGTAAGTCCTATTTTTGTAAATATTGTAATCATGGATTTAGAAATGAAGAATTATTAAATAAACATTATGATGGTGGATGCATGGAAGTTGATGGTCGACAAATAGTAATGCCTAAGCCTTATGAGAAAGTTAGTTTTAAGAATCACTTCAAAAAGTTAAGGTGTCCTTTTGTTTTATATGCTGATTTTGAATGTTTGACAGAGGAACTGAAAAAACCTGATGAAGATGAAGATAAAAACACATTTTCTTATCAAGAGCATAAACCATGTGGTTTTATGCTTAATATGGTTAATGCTGTTGATAATACAAATTATGAATTTATGTATCGTGGTAAAGATGCTGTTGATGTGTTTTGTCAAAAACTTAATGAGATTAGGGCAGAAGTAAAGGAGAAGATGGGAGAAAGCGAAAAAATAGACATGACTGATGAAGATAAAGAAGATTTTAAAAATGCTAAAAACTGCTTTATTTGTGGAGATAAGTTTAGAATGAACTATAAGAATGCCAAGGAAGCAGAGAAATATAGAAAAGTTAGAGACCATTGTCATTTTACAGGTAAGTATAGAGGTTGTGCTCATAATGTTTGCAATCTTAATTTTTGTAATAGATATTTTAAAATTCCAGTATTCTTTCATAACATGAAAAATTATGACGGTCATTTAATTATTCAAAATGCTGATAAATTAAGTAACAACAGTAAAATAGGTGTCATCGCTCAGAACAGTGAAAAATTTATTAATATCAGGTTTGAAAGTTTGAGTGTTAAAGACACTTTTGGGTTTTTAACTGCTTCATTAGATAAGTTAGTTTCAATGAGTAAGTATGATAATACAGATGAAGAAGATAAAAGTAAATGGTTATTGCGTGAAAACTGGAATGATAATTTTAGGTTCAGTAGTAAAAATGATGTGATTAAGAGTGAGAAATGTCTAGATTTATTAACTGATAAAGGCGTTTATCCTTATGACTACATGAATTCATTTGATAAATTTGATGATGAGCAATTACCGAGTAAGGATGATTTTTATAGTCAGTTGAGTGAAGAAGGTATAAGTGTTAACGACTATGAACACTTGGGGCAAGGGCACGCTTGGGGCAGCACCACACTGGACACTTGGGGCAAGGGCACACTTGACACTTGGGGCAGGGAAGGGGCACACGGCGCAGGGGCAGGGGCAGACTTGGGGCAGGGGCGCTTGGGCAGGGCACACTTGTGGCCGGGGCACACTTGGGGCAGGGGCACACTCGGGGCACACGCTCGGGGCAGAGTGGGGCAGGGGCACACTTGGGCACACTTGGGGCAGGGCACACTTACACGCACACTTGGGGCAGGGGCGCACTTGGGGCAGGGGCAAACTTGGGGCAGGGGCACACTGGGGCAGGGGCACACTTGGGGCAGGGGTTGGGGCACCACACTTGACACTGGGGCAGGGGAAAAAATAGTAAAAGGAGAATTCAAAGAATTATTCTTTCTACTATTTTTTTCCAACAGCAACACAACAAACAGAAAACAAAATCCAGAACAACAAGCAAACAAAATAAATAATCACAACCAGCAACAAAAATATTTAATCACAGCATGCAACATTAAATAATTCAAACAAGCATACCAACAAAACAGCAACACTCTAAATCATCAAAGAACCCAAACTCAAAAACACACATCAACAAAAAACAAAGCAGCATACCAACAAAAAATATCACAAGAGTATCAAACAAAACAAAAACAAACAGCCAAAGCACGAAAAAATCAGAAGAGCATACCAAGTCTAAACAACGCACTTTGAAAGAGATAAGCAAATTAGGAAAATATAATAATTCAATCTTTACAAACGATAAATATATTACAATTATAACATATAATATTTTACATGTGAAATCATAGTATGATTAAACCTGTTTTCAGTGTTTCCAGTCTCCTATGTTGTTCCAAGAACTGCTCAAAATGTTTCTGATATTATACCAGATTAAGTTAACGTCATAATCTTTCATTGGTGCTCTTTGTTGTATTAAATAACGCAACACTGATATCAAAGTATAATAATTACAATGCATTGTTGTCATTCCTCCTCTTTCATTAATACTATTACCATTACGTTTAACGAGTTCTTCTTTCATTATGTTTTCGTAAATCTCTTTTATCCATTGTTGATTTTGTTCTCCATACTCAGCGAACATATCTGGATATATATCTTTCATGGTTTTATCGTTTTTAATTATTTCAATGACTTGTTTATACGATGGATAGGGATTATCCTTAATGAAACTCAATATTATCTTTCTATCCTGTTCCAGCTCTTTTTCTGTCACTCCTATCATTGGCATTTTTCACGTAATATATTATGTTATTTTTATTCCTGTAAGTCATTTTACATTATAAATATAACATATAAGGGTATCAATGTTATAATCCTTCCCCGATTTATCAAAATCATTCCCCATTTTATCACAACATTCCCCGATTTATATCAAAATCATTCGCCCGATTTTATCAAAATCATTCCCGATTTTATCAAAATCATTCGCCCGATTTTATCCAAATAGTGGTGGTTGGTGGTTCATTGCAATTGCAGGTGCTCAAGTTGCAAGCCGCAACCCCAAACTCAAAATCCTTAATCCGTCAAATTCACTAAGATTTCACAAATTAATTCGCTAGGTATTTAAAATAGGTCTTCCTGTTTATGTATTGTTGGATTGTCTCCCCAATTTTCCTTAGTGCCCGATGGAAGCCGTTGCGCTGTTTCAATATGTTTATTATTCTTGATGTTGCCACAATCCTTTTTACATAATTCTCTAGGTTTCCAAGTTGTAATGTTATTCCAGAGCCTTGTCCTCTTTCTATAATTAAATCCATATTTACAATAATCTACATCTTTAAATCCAAACTCATCCATAAACTCCTGATTTTTTAATAGTTTGTGGATTTTCGATTACAAAATATTTAGGATTGAAATATTTGATAATCTCAATAGTTTTTAAGACAATATTATTTGCATATTCGATATTCCTACTTCCCCTAGTTTTTGCTATGCTGTATTCAGTGCATGGAGGACTACTCCAAATAAAATCAAAATGGTTTCTGTCAAACTGTTTGTAATCCCACTCCAAAATATCAGTGTTGATATCAGCATTTTTCAAGTCTAATGATATCACATTAAATCCAAGCGACTTTGCTATGATTCCGACTGAACCACTACCTGAAAATAACTCTAATAAATTCATTTATTAGAATTATTTAGATATTATTTATTCAAATAATACATATACTCCATCATCATTTTTTGAAATTTTATAATAGTCTAATGTTTGTTGCTTTGGTTGCTTGATTTTTCCTGTATTCAACATATCACAATATTTCTTTTGCTTTGTAGGATAATCACCCGTTGGTCTTCCTATAGATTTTGCTTGAAATATCTTTTCAATTTTTTCTTTATCTTTATTGCTTTGTTGTTCGCGTTCAACTGGTTTCATTTTATCATCAAGGGATTTAATCATATCGTTTAAGGTTTTGATATTTTTACCAAGTAATATTATCTTCTTCATTAAATCATTAATAATATAATTTTCATTTTCAGACATTACTATATATTTATTTAAATAATAATTTATTTAATTATATGTTATATTATATAATTTACCTGAATAATTGCATTTTATATATGTAAATAAATTATATTCTAAGAGTCTTTCACCAATTCTATTTTTCAATTGTATTAAACCTTTATCGTTACCTATAATTTCAAAATACTTCAACATTTTATCAAATTTATCTGGTTTAGTTATACCTTTCATAAAATATTTATTATTAAATTTAGTATCTAACCAATAAAAATATTCTATACTCAATTGTCTAGTAAAGTTTTTATCACCATCGAATATATCATTAATTTCTTCATCATCAAAAGTTATAATTCTATGGTTTTGTCCATTCACAGTTGGCATTATGATTATATAAATAATTAGATATTTATTTAAATATTTATTTATTTATATTTATAAAATGCAATTATATTAAATCTACTCTTTAAATACAAATTTTCATGATTTGTTTAACAGTCTCCTGAGTTTCGTTTTCATTATTATCGGTTGGTGTTGCTTGCCTACCAAATTTAAAAGTTATACTATGGACATCAATTTCTAAGTTGATACTGTCTTTAGTTTTATCAATTTTCTTATCATTTTTACTTATTTTGAAACTTATTGGAATATATAAACATTTATAACTTTTATTATTTTTTATTTGTAATTCATTCTTAAGTGCTAACATTCTTTTGCATATAGGACAAACAACCTCAATAACTGATATTTCTTTAACAATTTCTTCATCAGTTGATGAAACACTTAAACCTGTCTTATTCTTTTTGTTTTTCTTTTTTGGCATTTATATTAATATTTATATTTTTAATATATTGTATCAAAAACTTAATTAATTCTAAAATAAAATAACATATTTTTTTACATCTATTATCAGTTATTAGTACTTGTTCTATATTCTCCATTTCATCTATTATATTAATATAATCTGTATAACTCCTTTTCATATTAAATAATAAGATAAATTATTTTTCATTTCTGTCTTTCTTTTCCTGTAAAGTTTTTTCATTGTATCGTCTTTATTCCATTTGAATTTTACAAATTTCTGATGATGTTTTGAATTTAGATGTTTAAATAAATATTTGTCATCATAAGTTTTACAACAATTGCAATGGATAACAGTCATATAATAATAAGATAAAATAATTATTTAAATTATTTAATCTTATTATTTTCATGCATGATAGAATATTCGGAGGGCACAGCACTTGGGGTTTTGATTGCACGCGAGAGAGATACAAACTAATTA
The DNA here is from genome assembly GCA_963377175.1 of Effrenium voratum. Taxonomy (NCBI): domain Eukaryota; class Dinophyceae; order Suessiales; family Symbiodiniaceae; genus Effrenium; species Effrenium voratum. Next base: position 12,656 of record CAUJNA010002498.1, on the reverse strand, counting down.
GCTTCAATGCTTGTTGATTGTAGCAATGGAAAACCTGTTCCATTTTTATGATATTCGCCACCAGCATATCATAAAAACGATGTTCCATTAATATTAAATAGAATATTTATTTAAATTATTTTCTTTAGCTTTAGTAAGTTTTAGTGCAGTTAGCATATCAACATCTAGAATATTATTATTAATAACTTCTTGTACACTATTTATCATTTCATCTGTATATATATTAGAATAATCTTTCATAAAATTTACTAACTTTCTAAAATTAAAATCTAGGTTATTGTCATTTTCAATTGCGGACTTGGATACTACGATATTATAATTTTTAATTCCAGATAAAAAGTATAACATCGTATCATAATATATTTGTACAGTATCTGGAACTAAGACATCACCAAATTTATATATCCTCCGAATACTAGCCACTTCATTTAAATTAATAGATTCTATAGCCATTATGATATAATTATATTATATATTTTTTTATTTATAAGTATTTATAATATTATTTTTATTATGCCTGATGTAAAACCAATTGATGAAATCAAATATGACTTTAAGCAAAGTAAGCATGAGGTCGTCCCTAAATTGCCAATGAGAGCTATGATTGTCGGTCCATCTGGAAGTGGAAAATCAACTTTACTTGTATAAATGATACTTGATATTTATAGAGGAGCATTTGAAAGAATTTTTATCTGGTCTCCATCTGTAAATTTAGATAGTATTTGGTTGCCTGTTAAAAAATACATTAAAGAAGGTTTGAAAGTAGATAATGATAAAGAACCGTGTTGGTGGGATGAGTTCAATGTTGAAGATTTAGAAAGAGTTATAGAAACTCAAAATAAAATAATTGAATATCAGAAAAAACAAGGAACGAAGAAATTATTTAATATTTTGGTAATTTTGGATGATGTATCTGATAACCCAGCAATAACAAGAAATAACAAATTGTTAAATTCTTTATTTTGTAGAGGTCGTCATAGTGGAATATCAACACTTGTAAGTCTTCAAAAATCATCAACAGTACCACCAATTATTAGGGTAAATATAAGTCATTTGTTTTATTATAAAGTTAGAAATTTTAAAGAGATAGAAATATTGCAAGATGAATTATCAGCAATTGTTAGAAGCGATAATTTACATGAAAGCAAGAAACTAATTTATAAAATATATGAGACTGCCACTGATGAACCGCATAGTTTTTTATATATTAACCTTTTAGAAAAGAATCCAGATAAAATGTTTATGAAAAAATTTTCTCAATATTTGAAAATTACTAATTAAAAATAAATAATTAAATAATTAAATATATATTAATATTATATGATATTTTATGATTTACCAATAGAAATTAAAGACATAGTATTATCTTATAGTTTAGGCGATGTTAGATTATTAAAAATAAAAAATAATAATATTATTAAAAATTATATTAATAAATTTAAACCAGTATATAAGTCTTACAAATTAAATAACCTAGATTGTTTTGAAATTGATAATATCAATATTAATAATGGATTATCATATGTTTTTAATTTAAGTGAGTTAGATAAATTACATAAAATATATACACCATTAAATTTATTAATTGAATATGGGTTAATTATTACATCTACATCATCTAAATGTTTGAATCAAGATCGTTTTCGTACTATAACATCAAATAATTTATTTGATATTTATTATTATCTTAATAAATATCTTTATGAAATTGAATTAGTGTATAATGATAATATGGTTAATTTCATTTCATTACAAGTAAAAAAAATAACTATTAAAGTCATCAATGATGACTTTTATAAATATTTTTAAATTAATAATATTAATATATTTTTTGTAATATTATTAATTTAAAATTCAAAATAATGAATACGAACAGAGATTGAGAGCAGGTAATTTATATATTAATTTGTCACATTTAGTTGCCTCTAGTTTTTCTAATCGTTCACTCACTTGCTTAATTGCTTTCAACTGTAATTTATCAATATTACTTAAATCTAGTTTTTCTATATCAATATCATTAATTTTATCAATAGATGAAGTTTCAACATTACTATTTGAATTACCCATTATATATTATTATTTAGATTATAATATAATACAATAATAAATATTCAAAGATATGCCATACAATGATAAATATGCAAAGGAATTAGCATAGGCCAACAAAACAACAGTGTAAAAGGAGCACATATTTTATCACACTTCACCACTCGTCTGTCAAATTCCTCTTCTCTTCTTTGTCTTTTTAATTCTTTAATTTTTTCATCAAATTTAGAATGACTAAAATCACATTCTTTATTATTACATTTATCTAATGTAAATTCATCTTTATTTAATTTAGTAATTTTACAACCACAGTAACAAATTTTCTCTCTCATACTATCATGTTGAAATAATACTTTTATTTTAACTTTTCTGTCAATGTCCATATATATATCTAGATATATTAATTATTTATTTAATTATTTATATATTTATATATTTATATATTTATATATTTATATATTTATATTTAAATTATTTATTTTTTTCTTTTTTAAATTCTTTAATTTCTTTTTCAAGTTTATCTACTTTATCATTTAATTCTAATACTGCTTTATGAACTAACACGGGTAAAACTAAATAATTTAATCCTAAATAATCTCTGTCTTTACTAACAACATTTTCAATTTCTTTCGGGATTGCTTTTAATACTTCATCTGCTATATATCCTATATGAGTTTTACCGCCATCATTTCTATCGTGTCTTTTAAACTTCTTCGGTTTAAATTTCTTAATAACATTCATACAATTAGATTTGATATTGTCTATGTCATATTTCAATCTTGAGTCAGCTGAATCCACAAACGTTCCGTTGATGGTTACTGTTGTTGCTGTTAAATCTATATTAGTTCCTGTTGATGGTTCAATTAAATTACATAACATTTTTTTCGTTCCTGCAACTGTTACATTTTCATTAAAAGTCGATGGAGCATTATTTGTAAAACTTTCAGTATTTACTGTAGTTCCAAATGTATTATCAATAGATAATAAAACTGAAGGTGTACTTGAAGCATCTGAAACTCTAAAAGCTGTGTTTGATGTTCTGAATATTACATCAATTGTAGATAAATTAGTTCCATCATGATAAGTTGATATTTCACTTGTTCCCATTTTAATATCAGTTCCAGTAGTCATTGAAATATTATTCAAAAATGAAACCGTTGTTAAATCAAATGATTGAATGGTGTTAGTTGCTAAATATGCATTTTGAACTGCTAGGTTAGTATCAACGGTCACTAATGTTCCACCATTAGGTGCTATATGATTGCTTCTTAATGCTCCATTAGTTTTAACATAAACATCATCAGCAAATAAATTACCCATTACATCAACAGTAGAAGTGTTAAAAGTCCATCCAGTAGAAATATTAACTGCTCCAACTATATTAGATTGAACGGCAGGATCTCCACAAATAAATCTAATTGAAGAATTAGCATCACTATTCCTCATATCAAAAGATGAAAAAGCACTAACATATCGATATAATTCACAATTTGTATCAATTGTTAATTTACCATCCGTAGCAATATTAACATTATCACAATTAACATTAGCATTCGTATAAATGTTTCCTAAAACATCGATAGGTTTAGAAAAAATAGTTTTATTAACTAATCCATCACACATCATATATTGATTAGAAGCATTTGTAACATCACCAACACTAATGGCTACAAAATCATCATGAGACATATATAAGCCTTCAATAGAACTGGGAGTATATCTTCGTATTGAACCATTATTATTAAAATTCAAATATGAACCATTGTTAAGATTTACTGCCTTGTCAGTTCCTATAAAATCAACTGCATCAGTAAATCTCGATTTTCCGGCACAGTTTAAAACATAACCATTAACACCAACAGCACCTAAACCAAATCCATCTTTTACCCAAACTCTTCCAACATTAGCGTCTCCGATTTGCGTTTCCCATTGACCCCCTGCGCTACTCATCCACATGCGTCCGTCTCTATTAATATTAAATTCACGATTAAACATTTTAAAAGTCATTTGCAATCCTAAATTAGGCGAAGGTGTAGTACTAAACTTGTTACAAATTATAGAACCAGTAGTCAACATATTTAAATTACTGTGTACAGTTGTATTATCACTAAAATTAATAGCACCTGCTACTGATTGAGCGTTAGTATCTATTTTATCTAACTTTTGACCTAATGATGTATCCTGTGAATTATTAGTAGTAATTATTGAATTAATTGTATTTGTATTTCCTGTTATTAATCAATTTAATCCATCTGATTGTAAAACATATCTAGCATCAGAACCTGCTATATTTAAAATAGACGAACAAGAAAATAAACCAGATACTTGTAAATTAGATAATATTGTTGTATTATGATTTAATATTATTTTATCATTTTGAAAAGTTGAAGAATTATTTATTTCTACATCTCCAAAACCTCTTTGATTTAAAAACATAGTTGCCCCACTTAAATTTCCATAAATATAACTATCAAAATAATTATTATACATTTCATAAAAATTATTATAATTTCCAAAATTTGCTATTTTAAAAGTCGATGTTGTTGTTATATTATGTATTAATGTATTATTTAATATTGATGTATTTAATTTATCTGATAATAAATTATTAGTTGTTATTTTATTGTAATATAAATTACTATCAAATGAACCTGTTTGTAATTGAGATATTAAATGAGAATTTGATGAAATATTATTAAAATTAGTTGATACAGTAGAAATTAAATTATTTATTAAATTTGTATTTGATGAAATATTATTAAAATTTGTATTAATTAAATTAGTATTTGATGAAATATTATTAAAATTAGTTGTCATAGTAGAATTCAAATTATTTATTAAACTTGTATTTAATGAAATATTATTAAAATTTGTATTAATTAAATTAGTATTTGAAGAAATATTATTAAAATTAGTTGTCATAGTAGAATTCAAATTATTTATTAAACTTGTATTTAATGAAATATTATTAAAATTTGTATTTGAAGTTATTGTCAGTTTACCTATTAAAAAAGAATTTGAACTAATATTATTTGATAATACATTAATTTCTGTTTTGTCATATGTTTCAGTTATATCATAAAAATTAGCGTTTATCTGCTCCTTTGTGTAAGTATCTGCTTGGTCTGCTTTACTATCTAATACTGTTTGAATGTCAGATTTACTCGCGTAAAGGTCTTCTATATCATTGACTGCTCCATCTTTTACTTGCCTAATTCTATTTGCTGTAATATCAATGATATTCATTAAGTTTTTGCTCATAATATTATATTATTAATTAGAAAATTAATAATATCATATTTTCTTTTTAATCATAAAATGTTACAGAATTTGAACGGATTTCAAGAATGCACTCATGAACCAAGAGCATATACATTCTCTCAGCCATTTTCTTTTCAGTATATAATGTTGAACCATCCAACGCCTTTATTTTTATTACCATATTTGAGTTATTTTTAAGGTTCATACCAGTATAATTTGCACTTTCTAATTTTTGTAAATTAAAACCATACATAAAAGCGTGAGACCTGTAATCTTCTGCTCTAACTAACATTGGTTTATCTGAACAATGCATAAGATGGGCGTAAGCTTCACGAACACCTTGAATTTCTTGACTGGGTATGACTTGATTACCGACTACTAAAGAAGCTGATAAATCATATTCTGGGTTATAAATACCTACATCATTTGTTATATTCCCTAATGGGTGATACATACGATTATATTCTTTCAACAGCTCTCCATAACCTCCAACATAAGTTTTTGCTGATGGGTTTGAAAAAGAAATAAACAGTTTATTTAATTTAGATACATTACGGACAATTGTAGTAAATACTTCAGTTTCAGCAGATGCTGTTTGTTCTTGCATGGTTTCAGTTTCAAATGTAATTGGAAGAGAGCCAGTTTCTAAAATTTTTGCATATTCTGCATATAAACTATCGTCGAGGGTGTAAACGTTGCCTTTGAAAATTGGCTTGGTAACTGACCAAGTGATACTCGTATTTGAAGCAGTAAAAAGTCCTGTTCTATTAACAATTGGTTTCAATACATCACTTGTTAAATATAATTCAACTGTTATTGGACAATAAGATAAAGGTATCCAGTTTTCACAAGTCTTAAAGCATTTTAAGTTTAAATCGAAATAGACATTAGCACCTTTACCTCCTTTAATTCCTCTAAAATTGTTATTGGTAACATTTCTAACGACTGATTGAGTAGTAGAAGTTGCTGACGCATCACAAGTTAAAAACCGTCCATCGTGATTAAGAAGAGTGTTTCCAAAACCTAATGCTTCATCAATTCTTTTTTCTTCTGATGATTTTAATACATCTTTCATTGTACTCGCACGAGAAAGAGAATTTAAATCGCATACAATGACATCACCCATTAACACACGCACCCTATCAAAGAAACCGGCTGTATCAATTGGTCTGAGTTCATTACTTGCTGAATTATCAGTGTTGTTTAGAGTAAATCCTAATAATAGTGAAGGTAAGGACAACCATTGATTAGGTTGTCCAGTAATGTTAAATCTAATTACAGAGTTGGTATCAGCGGTATATGTTGAAACCGATGAAGGATAAAAGTTTTTACTTTCTTTTGACCGAACATAAGAACCGCCATCTTTTAATTTAAAGCGAAGGTTCTTCTCTACAGGGACATCTTCAATATCTAATGTTTCCATCTTTATATATTTAATAATAGAAAATTATTATATTATTCTATTATTAAATTAATTTATTTTAAAGTGTGAGTAATCTATAACTTCTTTTTTAGACTTTTTTAATAGTTTTTTAGATTTATTTTTCATATTATTATGTTCAACCTTATAATTAGGTTCGTCTTCTACAATCTTTTTAATGTCATCATAACTGACTTTCTTTTTAGGATTTATAGTATTTTTTATATCATTATTAGGCATTATATATAAGACAACAAAATTTCCTTTACAGGTTCAATACTTCTTGAAACATCTTTACCAGCATCACCATAACCAGTCTTATAATCGTGATTTATCAATGGGTTTAAACTTCCAGTTGCTACTGTAATCGCTCCACGGTCTGCCACTGATATTGGGTCTAATATACTTCTGAAATTAGTATAACTATCATTATTTTTGTTTGACATTGAAATAAAAGGAGCACCGTAAGTAGTTAATCTAATATTTCTATCAGGATTTTCTTGTAAATATTTAGCACTCGCACTACTACCCAATGAATGTGAAATAACTTCACTAATATTATGGTTTTCATCAAGTATATCGCTAATATCTCTATACCTTTCACTGAATGAACTTAAGCCAAATGGAATTGTAATATCACTTAAAATATCATTAATATTTGATTTAATATTAGACTTACAAAATGTCCCAGCAACATATAGTTTATTATTATCCAAATAATAACCTTTACCATTTGTATATGCTTTGTTTAATCCTTCTGTGTCAGATAAATTATTATTATATTTAGGTTTGAATAATGATTTTTCTTGTTGAATTTCATTAATTATTTTCCTATACATCTCACTATATCCTTGATGAAGCGGATTGTATGATTTTAATTTTCCTTCTTTTAAATAATATTTATATTTATTTTTCATATATAATTAAATTATAAAATTTCTAATTAAATTAATATAATGAGATTTCGTAAAATATATATCAACAGTGCTTATCGTGATTTAAATGACAGTCAATCTACATCAGATTTTGTTATTAATTTAAGAGAGCAACAAGAATGCGGACCAAATACTAAAATGATTTGTCACGAAGTATCTATCGCTAATTCATTTTATCCAATTGAAGATAATTTAAATAACAGATTATATTTAACATTAGGAGGGAGATTAATAGGAGCACCAGTATATTATTTTATTGTAGCACCTGATAAAGGTAGTTATGTAGGTAGTGAATTAGCAACCGAATTACAAAATAAATTGAACACTGCTACTAATGGAACTGATGGAAACAGTATTTTTTTTACTTGTAGTTATTCATTAAAAACAAATAATATAACTATAAGTTGTAATTATATTTCTTACTTTTTTGTAATCCATACAGATAAAGAATTAAAAACAAATTACAGTTTTGGTCTTGATTATGATAGAGATTATCTTAATAGTATTAATGACATTTTAGGAAATACTACCGAAAAAGTAAATAGTACAGCAGACCCTTTTGTTAGTGGATTTATATCATTTTTACCTGTTAAAAATATTTATATTCATTGTAATGAATTAAGTAACGGAAACCAGTTATGTAGTTTTGGTACTTAATCAATAATAAAGAAAGTACCAGTTTTAACATCATTCGGCAACCTCATATATGATAATGAACTAATTTTAAATGATGCTAATGATGTTAGTATGCGTTCATTGAATAGACTTCATTTTAGATTTACTGATGCATCGGGTAGAGTTTTAAATATGAATGGAACAACAAGTAGTTTTAGTTTAACATTTTTTGAAAGTTAGAAAAGCATATATTAAATATTTTAATATAAATATTTATTATATACTAATTATATGGTTAAAAATATTGAAATAGTAGATGTGGGCAGTGAAAATAATGAAGCTCCTAAAGAAGTAGAAGACATTAAAGAAGAACCTATTATTAATGAAGAAAGTAAAGAAGTAGAAACTAATAATATTATAAATGAAGAAAATAATAAAGTAGAAGAAGAAGAAGAACACGAACCAAAGCAAGAATTAAAATCTAAAACATACTCAACTGAGAAAGTGGAGTGTCCAAAGTGTAAAAAATATTTAACAAAATACACTTTCAAATATCGTCATAACTGTAATGGAATACCAGTTAAAAAAGAACCAGACCCTAACAAAGTTGTTCGAAGAAAAATTATGCATCCACAACAAGAAAAAGAATTTGAGAATAATGTATATGAAAAAGTTAAAGATAATATTCCAAAAGTGGATGAACAAGAAATAGAAAGAAGAGTAGAAGAAAGATTGAAAAAACATTTAGAAACAACAGCTAACAAAGTGTTTGAAACTGCAAAAGACCGGGTGGAAGCAGAGCTTACACCCGTCGCCGCAGCGCGGCTCCGGTATATTAATATGAAGGTAGAGCGAGATAATAAAAATAAACAGAAAATTAATAATTTAGCAAGTAAAATTATTTGATAAATATATTTATAATCTAATTAGTATTATATATAATGATTATTGATAAGAAACAATTGCTTATGCGCCGTAGAGAAATTTATGACAACGTTGTAAATAGAATAACAGAACCACAAAATAAAGACAAACCGAATATCAGTGATGTTATTGATAGAAAAGCAGTTTTTGAAACAAACAAACCAAAAAAGAAGAATAAATATAAATCAACTCAACATTACTATTATGAAGGAGACAACAAGGCACACCAACCTAATTACACATATTTGAAAGAATTACAAGAACAATTAGAAAGTCATAGCGCTAAAAAAGATTATGCTGTATTTCAAAATAAAAGAAGATATCAAGAAGAAGCACAGGCGTATTTTAATGAAATTCAAAGGTTGGAAGGTGAAAAGTTGAGACATCACCCATCAAGTGAAACAGGTAAATCATATTCAGAAATTATTAAGAAGAAGAAAGGAATAATCAATCAATTAAGAAAGGATTTTAATTTTGATTAAATTAATTAGATTAATTAGATTAATAAATTATAATCTAATTAATTTAATATACTAATGAGATTAGACAATGAACAGATGAAAACGCTAAAATCACAATTGAGATTAAGACCGTCTTATAATGAACTGATAAAGGAAATTACAAAGGAAGAATATAAAAATAAGAATATAAGAGATGTAATAGACAGAAACGCTTATTATTTTCGTGATAGTCCATTAGGAACAGTGTATGATAATAATACAGTAGATTTGAGACAACAACACTTTAAAAAAATGTTAGATGGGAAAAATCAAACAGAACATTTTGATATATCGAGAGATGATGAAATGGATGATTTAAGAGACGGTTCAATACAAACACTAAGTGCCTCAATGGATGATGCAGAGGAACAACACGAACGACAAATCAGTCAAATTTCAAAAAGAGTTAGTAGCAAACAAATAGCAGACCTACAAGAACGAGCACAACGAGCAAGACAATTAGAGGGACAAGAGGGGAGAAGACCAAGTATCCAGTCAATGGTAACTGCAAAATCAAGCGATACTGAAGACTTACCACCATTGGAACCGCTTATGACAGAAGACGAAGCAGTTAAAGAATATGTTAAAGGCCTTGTAAATCGTAAAATCAAAGATGTAGCAAAGAAAGTGGCATCATCAAGAGAGCAAAAAATGGATAGCGCTGACAGTTCATCCACAGTCCAACAAAGACAAACAAGAACACATAAGGAAACTATTGACTACTCAACTGATATAAACCATTGGAAGGGAAGCACAGTAAAAGAAGAAGACTTATTATTTCAATTACATTTAAGAGGAGCAGGACTTACTGAAGAACAGGAACAACAATATTCAAACACAAAGAAAAAGGGCAAAGGAAATAAGGAAACAGGTAGAACTTATTTAGTTGGACTGGTGGAGAAACTCATAAACAGTGGAAAATGGACGACGAAAGTAAATGATGAATTGCTAAGAAAAAGAATGGAAGATTGGAGAGTTATGAAAGGAAAAGGTAAAGCAACAAAGGGTTAAATAACTCATTTATATATTTTATCAATAATTATATAAAATGATTAAAAACCGCAAGCACGAGTTAAGGAAACGCCCTACTTATGATGAAATGCTTAAACAAGCAATCACAAGCAAAATGAAAACAACAGTTATATTGAAGAAATACAAAAAATATATGTTATTGAATAATTTTGATTTTGATAAATTGGATTTAATGAATTATAAAAATAAAGAAAGATATATGAACGCTCAAGTTATGATGATGGACGCCTCGCCAGAGGCTCGCGAGCTTCGCGACAAGGCAACACAAACGCTTAACAAAGAAAACAAGGCAACACAAACAGACCTACCAAATGATAAAGCGACACAAACTTATAATTTTGATGATGAGACAAAAATATTAGGCGGTTCTTCAAAGAGTTTCAAAAGCAAACTGATAACCAAGGCTGAAGCAGAAGCAATAGCATTTACATATGACCCTGATTTATATGATGACGACGATGATGATGATGATAAAAAGGATGATGATATTTATAAATATAGAAAGAAATTATTTATTTTGATGAGGATTATAGAATTTATGTTGAGGACGGGTTTTAGTATAGGACAAATAGTAGCACATTTAACATATCACACTACATTAACTACAATTCAAGGTTCAGAGTTATTAGTTAATCTGACAATGAATTCATTAGTAACATCATACGATATAGCAACTGCTATAATGAATTGGTTGAATACAAATGTTAGTGAGGAAGTTGAATTAAATACTTCCCCGCCTATTAGCGTTAATAGTTCTCCACCTATCACTGTTAATAGTTCTTCAACGCATACTGTTAAGTCATCATCATCAGAAGAAAATTCTAATTATGAAATAGCACCACCAACAGAAATACATATTCCTACTGATGCTGAAAGTGAAAATGATGGAGATAAGGATAAAGATAAGAATAAAGAAAAACAATAAAATAATAATAATAATAATAATAATAAAATATAAAAATTAAATACCAGAATTTGTAAAAATGCCTTAAAGAAATAGCGATTTTATTCTATAAGATAAATGCCATTCTATAGCAGACACTCAGATGATGGAAGAGATAGATTGTTAGGAGGAATACATGATGAAGATGATTATAATGACTTTATGAATATGTTATTTATGAATAGTAGTTTTGCTGATGACATTGAAAGACATTATAAAAGTTCAGATGCTGATGTGTTGCCAAGTCCTACTGATAGCGAAGAAACAATAGAAAATAAAGAGAAACAATATCAAAAGGATTATCATAAAAAATACTTTCAAGAAAAACTTAATAAACCTTATACATGTAATATTTGTGGGAAATCAATGGCCAACAGTTCTAACAAATCAAGACATGAAAAAAGTAGAAAGTGCCAGAGTATTAAAAGTAAAGTCTAATTGGATAATATTAATTTAATTTTAATTAATATAATCCAATTTCAATATATGAGTAAACTAAGTAATTAGGAGATAATGAGCAATATCTACTATGATTTAGAAACAGGTTATGGTTCTAAACAAAGCTTATACAATCAAGCACAAGAGAAAGGAGCAAGTGTAACATTAGAAGAAGTGGCAAAGTGGTTGAAGAAGCAACCTAACAAGCAAATAAAACCGTATCAGAATTATAACAGTTTCTTAGTTCCATATGCCAGAGCAGAATTTCAAATAGATATTATGGATATGAAAATATTTAAGAAAGAAGATGAAGAACGCTATGCATTGATTGTAATAGATGATTTCAGTAAATTAGGTTTTGTGTATCCAATGTTTCAAAGAGACAGTCCAAATGTTTTGAAAGGTTTGAAAGAAGCATTTAAAGTTATGGGTGAGCCTGTGGAAATCTTTTCTGATGATGATGGAGCATTTAAAGCAGAAGTAAAGAAATATTTAGATGATATAGGTATAATACATAAAACAACGCTAACACATGCCAATAT
>CAUJNA010002497.1:0-31710 GCA_963377175.1 Effrenium voratum | reverse complement strand
GCCCACGACCCAGCGAGCGCTGGAACTCCATATGCGAGGGAAATGGGCGGAACGGCTCCTCGCCCACTTTGCCCCGTTTGCGGAGCACATCGCGTACATGCAGGACATCCTGGGGGAGGACTTCCGCAAGGAGGCATTGGACCTCCTGGGGGACACGAGGTTCCGGACACTCAGGCAACATTGCTGGTCTACGAAAGTCTCCGGAAGAGAGGCTTCACGGTGATTCCATGGCAGGAACGACATGTCCGCTCTCTCCTCAACCAGCTCGCCGAAGAGGAGGTCACCCCGTGCAAGCTACGGCAGGTGTGGAACACCCTCAAATGGTATTCCAAGACCTTCGGTATGCTGAAGATAGACGAGCTCCATCGCCTCAAGTCCAAGAAGAGCTCGTTGGAAGAGGCACTCACGGACACGGTCACCCGGCCGCAGCGCAAGGCGGTGGTCCCCAGCAAAGAGGTCATATGGGCTATGGAGGAAGGGGCTGGCTACAATCACCTGGGTGCCACCGGCCCCGGTACGCAGGCGGCCCCGGGGAGGAGCAGACACGAGGTACTGGACGCATTCATCCTGGGTTTCGCCCGGTTCCAAGTAGGGTGCAGCGCTCGTTTCAATGACCTCCAGCATGTTCACCCCAAGGACCTGATCCACACGAGTAACACCGTGGAGCTGAAGGCCTGGCAGAGACCAAGACGGTCTCAGCACACGGATCAACCGCCCCCTTGATTGCTCCGAAGTACAGCTTCACGGGGATCCCCTGGTGGACTACCTGGGTGGCCACGGTCCGGCGACTGGTATCCGAGGAGGCATTCCAGGACATGGACTACTTGCTCCCGACAGTGAGCAAAGACTTCGCCGGGCTGATCCCGAGATCTTCCACACCAGAAAGGGCTCTGAGATGGCTCAAGGATGCTCTTCTCCGTCGGGGAGTGACCCCGGGGTTGGTGAAGCCGCTGACGTGGCACTCATTCCGAGTGTTCATCCCGGACTGCGCTTTCCAGATGGGGATCCCCCGGGAGCGCCGCATGTACCTAGGCAACTGGCTCACAGAGCACAGCAGACGTCTATGTGCGGGAGAAGCGCAATGTCGTAGTGGAGATTTGGGGCCAGGTAGCGCAGAAGGTCCCCAACCTGAACCTCGGGCCAGGCAGGGAACGCAGGGAGGACTTGAACCACCCGGACTGGGCGGACCCGCTCCCGCCGCCAGCAGTGGAAATCACGGATGCGGGACCGGACGGCCACAAGGACCAAACCGAAGGGGAAGGGGAGGCGTCCCCCACGGTACGCTCAGGGAGCGCACCATCGACTCGCTCATGGTCATTGGTGGAACAGGGACCCGAGGACACACCAATAAAGGCCAAGGACCTGTTTCCCACCACCCCGGACTTCCCCCTTCGTGTTGTTGCGGCGGTCAAACGCACAGGCAACGCCGGCCAGGCCAGAATCCACCTGCTGAATGACGAAGGCACGGCTGTGGGGTGCGGGTGGCGACCGGCGGCCTCCAAGATCCAGGAGCTCTCCGTGCTGGACTACATGTCGGAGCCAGAGGCCTATGGCAAGTGCGAACGCTGCTTCAAGAGGTACGGCTTCCCGCCAAGGACAGGGCTCTGGCCAGGGCCCTCAGCACAGACTGGCATCCTTCGGAAATGGCGGGTGTGCCAGACTGTCCTTCGGAAATGGCGCTATCAGTCTGCCCCGTTCTTCAGTTTTTGAGAGTTTGTGGTGGGTGGCCCATGGGGCCCACCCAGCCGTAGACATCTGACAGGGGAAGATGAGTCCCTGGCACCAACACATTGCTTGGATAAAAGAGTTATCGCTTGCTTGTGTGGTGCCGCTTGGTTAGCTTACATACACTTTGTTAATGTTGAAACGCATGTGGAAACATGAACTGTGTGTGGAATGCTTGACCACAATGGCATGTGCCATTTTGGCTCAAGCATTGTTCTGGGTTCCTGGAACCCAAGCTGATTGAAAACCCACCCACCCACACCCAGGTAAGAGGTCATGGCTGCGACGCCCGCCAAACCACCGGAGGAGGTCCCAGCCGCGATCAAGGAAGACGTGGCAAAGTTGCAGAAGCCACTGGCGGCCATCCTGGTGGGCAAGGAAATCCCCTGGGTCATCCAAGCGGCACTGGGCGCATCGGGCTACGTCACGGTGGAAGACCTGGCGGATCGCTGGAACACCCCGGCGGCGGCCAGGGACAATGGTCCCCGGGACGTGGGATTCCAGGATGGAGAGAATGGATTCAACGCCCAGACCTCGGCCTTCACGGCAATGCGCCTCCTTCAGGCAGTACGGGTGGCAGCAAACTTGGTCAGGGGGGGCAACCAGGGTGACCACCCGGCGGGCCATGCGGGCCTGACAAAGGCTCCCTTAGAAGTCCTGTGTGACAGGCGCCAGCTGGAAGATGCTTACGTGGCCACGCATGGGGCCCCGAAGCCGAGGTTGGAATTCCAGGGTAGTGATGGCTACCTCAAGAAGCAATGGCGCATGATTGCCAAGGGCGAATTGGGCTACATCCCGGCAAAACACATCGTGAGCGCTCCCACAAGAAGGGGAACGCCCTTCATCCACCCACAAGAAGATCACGGTGGACGGCTGGGACAGGGAGGATGAAGAAGAGGTGAGGAGCCACCCTACATCTCGGCGCCAGCTGGAACGATTGCACCTAACCTTCAGGACGACGCTCCTGATGTGCACGGCAGCACTGCCGCAATTTGGCAACCTGAGGGTCACCAAGGAGGAGTTGGATGACTGGTATGCCTGGTTCTATGGGAGGACATAGCCGGCAGGAAACCTCCCCCGAGCGACACCACCTTGCTGTTTGCAGAGCGCACTGCATGGCGCAAGATTCACGAAATGGTGCACCAGGGCACCACTCTCTCCGAAGCCCTCAAGAACATCAGGGGCGACTTCCTCTTCTGGCAACGGGAGGTCTATGAGCACCTCAACAGGGCGCCGACGAAGGGGAAGAGCAAGAGCAAGGCACCCAAGGTGTGGCAGACTCAGTGGGAGAAGCCCAAGAAGGGGGGAAAAGGATCTTGGTCCTCGGGGCATACCCATTCCAAGCCGAAGGGCAAGGGCGGCAAAGGGAAGTCCCCCAACACCTCCTCGACCCCATGGCCAGATGACTGGGCTTTCAAGAATCCCAAAGGGGTGGCGTACTGCAGGATCATCACCTTCACAACAAATGCCCTGGATCATGCGGCCGATCCCGCAACTGCCCGGTCAGGAAGGATGGGTGGGTGTGTGATGCCCCCCCAGCGAAGCATGTGCCACAGGCATGCCCACACCTCCCCAAGTGACAGGAGGCCACTCAGGGTGCCATGGGCCCCGTGGCTGCCTGGTCTCCGAAGGGATCACAGGCCACCAGTGCGAGAGCGCACACAGCGGGGGAGAGCCAATCCACCAGAGCCACAGCGGAAGGCAGACAGAGTTGGGGAGGCCAGGACGGCCGCAGGTGGGAGGGGACCTCTCCAGGGTGCCACCGGCCCCGGAAGCCCCTCCACCGAAGAAAGGGAGTGGATCCAGCCAGGGGGAAGGACGACGCGGGGGCCCTGGATGCCTACCTCCATGCCTACAACCCGGCCTTCTCGGAGTACATTTGGGCAGTGGACATTAGGCGAAAGGGTGGCGATCTTGGACATGACATGCTGGGAGACGAGCCATACTCTACAATGTGCTCCATGGCCATGGCGGGCAAGGTCGCCTTTGTGGGGGGCGGCCCCAACTGCAGAACGTGGAGCATTCTCAGATGGTTCCCCAAACCGGGAGGCTTGCCGCCGGTGAGGGGCAGGGCGGAGCAGACCCTGTAGGGCTTGGAGGACCTGGAGCCCCGGGTAAGGGAGGACACGGACAACGACAGCGTGCTCATGCTCCGACAGATGTACCTGACCTCGCTGGATAGCAAGGACTAGGTCAACGAACGGTCCCGCAGGTGGGCTCCTCCTTCCTGGAGCACCCGATGGACCCAATGGAGTGCAGCAAGAGCCCGAGCGCAGCGAGGTGCTCATCGATCTGGGTCACACGGGCCTACATTCAATGGGCGAACGCACTCCACCACTCCCTCATCAAGTTTGACGAGTGCCGCCTGGGCCAGGTGGTAGTGAAGTCCACGACATTGTCAACGGACCTTCCCCTTCACCATTGGCATGATCTACGATGCAAGCTCAAGTCAGGGGGGAAAAGCTCAACTCCAGTGACCTCAGCCGGTACCCGGAGCAGATGATGCAGGGTCTCGCAGCGGCCATCCTCTGCAGAGCGGGACCCGTCCTGGAGGCGCTGAGGCCGGGGGCACGGTGCCCCAAGTGAACCCAACGACCCCCCCCGAGGCGGCAGAGGGAACCATCTCCCCACACGCCGGGGGACAACAAGCGCCAGTCCCTGAGGCTGAAGGCCGGCCAACAAGCGTTGGCGGGACTAACCTTGGGCTCACGTCCGGTCTCGGCCTCAGACAATCCTGAGGTCCGGACACCAACACAGCCGGCGGGCAGGGAGGTCGAACTACGGGGTGAAACTCTTCCCCTTCAGCCATGGCCACGCCATTGCATGGAGATCTCGGATCGGCCCACTGCCGATCACGCACGACCCAAATCTCTCCGACAAGGTTATGTAGCTCCAGATGGCCTTCAAACAGCGCCCCCTCAGGGACGGGGGTGGGAAGCCCTCACTTGGACGGCTGGCCCCGTGGACTCGGCCATTGTCCAAAGCAGCAGCGATGGGGGCCAAGATCTGTGTCCTCACGTCGCCATGGGGGGACAAACTCCAGGAGTCGCTCTCGTTGGGGGACGGGTCACACCCCTTCCCGGAAAACCTGCTGGAAGATATCAGGGAGATCCTGGCGCCAGGGGCAGGCCGACCATCGGAAGGCCAACCCTTCTTCCTGGACATCTTGCACAGCCTGGCGCTGAACATTCAGGACCCCGACCACCAGTTTCCTCGGGATCTGGAACAAGGGGTCCCACTGGGGGTCACGGACCCACCCCTAGCCTCGCCGGGCATCTGGCCACTCAAGAAGCAGCTAAAAGGAGCCGGAGTTCCAGGAACTCCCTCATCCCACGGGCCGGGGTAACTACCCCTCAGCGCATCACTTCAGTGAGCTCATCCGTAGCACATTCAGGTCCCTCCTCAGCTGCCGCATGTAGCCAATGAAGAGCTTGTACCCCATCCAGCACCATCGGAGCCGTCGTCCTTTCCACCGTCTGGTTCCTGATGGTGTCACTGGCCCCGCCCACCGAGCCATCGTAGATGGTGCGGATCTTGTCCCCTTCGTCGATGCCCGCTAGGGGGCCTGGGCAAAGATCCTCCATATTGCAGCCACAGCGCGCTGCTGCCTCTACCTTGGTGAGAGGGCCATCTACCATGCCCATGGGGACCTCCTCCAGCCCTCTCAGGGTGCCCCCGGCCCCGAGAAGGAGGTCGCTAAACCTCCACCCGAGGGCTGGCAATGGCCGGAGCCGGGCACCAGGTGGGTGCTGCTCAAGGCGGACGTCACCAAGGCCCACCGGAGAGTGAAGGTCCTCAGGAAGGACTGGCGGTTCCAGGTGGCCTCACTGGGGGAAGAATGGTGGGTGAACAAGGTAGGCACATACGGCATGGCCAGTGCCCAATCCAAGGGTCCTCTACGCACTTTTCCCTCAAGTGGATTGGAACTTCGTCTTTGTGGATGACTTCCTGTGGCTGCTTCGCAGCGAGGGGGCAGTAAACTTGGCGGTGAGGCAACACTCCTGGCCTTGGGCGCCCCGCTTAGCTGGAAGAAGACACATTTGGCGGAGGTCAACACGTGGCTGGGCTTCGTGGTCCACCCGAACATCCCGCAGGTTCTCATGGCCGCCAACAAACACATCCTGGTGATGGAGGTCTTGCAGATCATGGTGGAAGGGCAGGCGATGCACTCAATGGACATCGAGAAGGCCCTGGGCCGCATCCAATGGGCAACTGCTGCATGTCCGCTGGCGAAGTCGATGCTTCAGCCACTTTGGGCCTGGAAGATGGCCACCACCACGGTGGGGAAACCCCCCAAGGTGGTCAGGATGCTGGCGTTCATGCTGCGGTTCCTCTTCAACACGCTCTTCGTCCAGCACTCCCCTTACTTGCCGAAGTCCTCTTGGCGGGGTTGCAGCGATGCTAGCGCCTCGGACGAAGGACTGGCATTTGTGGGAGGATGGTGCTCCAACAAAATGGAGCCGGAAAAGAAGGAGGTGTACTGGTTCCACGAGCAGATCCACGTGGAGGAGTATCCTTGGGCATTCAAGAATGGGGATCCCAAGCGGAGGATTGCGGCTTTGGAAATGCTGGGCACGCTCTTCCTCTGTAACATGATCCTCACGCACCAAGGCCCTCTGTCCTCCCGGGTCCGACTCCCGGTGGGCAGTAACAATCAGGGCAACGTCATGGCGATGCTCAACCTTGGATCCAAGAAGCCCTACACCGCGGCTATCCTGATGGAGCTGGTCTTCCTGCTCCACACCCATGGCTGCTCGCTGGCGGCCAACCACGTGCCCCGGGAATTCAACCAGTGGGCCGATGAGCTGACGCACCCAGATTTCTCTGGGTTCGACCCTTTGCACAGAGTCCCTAAACAGGAACTCTGCGAGGAGTTCATTTTTCTCCCGTGTCTCCTGAATGGAGATGCATTTGATCTTAGCGTGGGCCCACCCATGCTCCCGTGACCGGAGCCGGTGGGTGACTCACTTCCCCTGGTGGCAGACCCCCCTGTGGCCTGTGTGCCCCGGGCCCCGGCCCAGGGGCGGGCGCTATCAGTCTGCACACCCGTTCTTCAGTTTTTGAGAGTTTGTGGTGGGTGGCCCATGGGGCCCACCCAGCCGTAGACACCTGACAGGGGAAGATGAGTCCCTGGCACCAACACATTGCTTGGATAAAAGAGTTATCGCTTGCTTGTGTGGTGCCGTTTGGTTAGCTTACATACACTGTCGGATATCGCACCAGTTATTTCAACCAGGGGTCGGGCAAAATGGGTTGAAACCCTGGTCCCCCTAAACGGAAACGAAAGGAGCCTCGTGTTCGAGAGCAGTGGATCTTGCCAGGACCACTTTGCATTGCCCAGCGAGATCCCAGAGAAACACGCCGGGAAAGGGAGGCACGCCACTTGGTTTGGTCAACCCCAAAAGGGCCTTGCGGTTTCGCATGACTGCGATTCCGCCAATTGTCCCATCACCTTTGCGTGTGGAAGCTGGACGTCATACCCTTGCACCATGGCACCTGACAGGGCCTCCCGAAAGGAAATTGATCCAGGTACCGCGCAGATCCCAAATGAAATTGACCTAAATGCCCGCAGGCTTTATCTTTTAGCAACCCTGGTTGGCAAATTGAATGCTTTCTATATCCTCCACGAGGGCTCGGAAGCTAGGTGCTTGGTGCATTTGTCCCAGAAGGGTCAACCGGCGGCAAGCTGAAAGGGACAGCCTCGAAATGGCTTGGACGGTTTATGTCTTCGTGTCCACCGAAGGGTCCCAAACGAGATAAAAAGCAAACCCGCTGATGGCATCCCCCGTCCCGCTCCAGCGTGCAGGTCTCGGCCCGGAAGCTTGCGGAAGGAGATCCACGAGGTGCGATGGGAGTGGCAGGGAATGAGTTGGAATGACCCCCCGAATAAACCATCCAACTGTTGTCCAACTGAGTTGGAATCCAAATAAACCATCCAACTGGTGGTTTCCTTTGAGGGGACTTTTTTTCATTCCCTCATTCCCTACTGCGCACCAGCATGCCGCGGAAGCTCGCGGAAGGGACCTCTTGGCCCGCGGCAAGGATGCGGAAGGGTCCGCGGAAGCTTGAGTAATGTCCAATCAAGTTTGTAGGGAATAGAAACCCAGGCTCAAATAGCTACTTAGAATGACCCAAACTTACTTGCCCTTTTGGCCCTTTTTGCAGTGTTGACCTTCTTGCTCCGTCACCGTCTCCAAAGCTCAACCAATTTGTCTTTTGACCAATTCTTTGGGCAAGGCGAGTGAGGTGAGGTGTTGGAACCGTGGCTTTCAAGCAACCTGGCTAGGGAGTGGCGGAGAAGGTCGAGAAGGCAGGTTCCAGGGAGGGGAGTGAGGAGTATCTTCCCATATCTTCCAAACCAGCAGGAGTTTCGCCAAATGGTGGACCCCCTTAAGTTTTTTGTGTTTGAAAGGCGGTAAAATCAAAGGTTGTTCTGGGCTCTGAAGCCTTCAGTCTCCAGCCGGATGATCGGATGATAGCTAACCTGATGAGCTTGCCCTGATGTGTGCACATGAAAGCTTTGCACCTGCAAATGGAAAAGGACAAAGAGTGATTACAATCATATCATCATGTTACTTTGCCACCTTTGCCACATGTTTATCGCAGATGCCCCAGCCCTCAATAATTTTCATTTGAATTGCGCCTTTGCAGGGGGGACAAGGAGGAATTTCATGTGGATGTCAGGCACGGCATCCCGGCATTCGCCAAGTGCCCGTGGGCTTGTTCCAGGCGCGCAGGTTCGTCATTAGGGCGGCCTGGAACCGAATGTGCGGTTTGCTTCCGAACTAGTCTCTCAGCATACAACAAGTTGGGTTGAGGCAGTACAGTGTATTGAACAAGCCCGGTTGGAGAAAGTACCCCACATGATGTGCTTTGCAGCCATATCTAGATGCAGTAAACCTGTTCCCACGTGCAGAGAGTCCTGTCTTTAATTCTGGAGAAAACTCATATGCGATTCAGAGAGGATCCCGGTTTGAGACAGGTGGTTGCTGGGTGTAGCGAAGAACAGTTTTTGTGGTAGTCTATGGCTGATTGAATGCAGGAAGACATGATGAGACACCCGATCTCCTCCTTTTTTCCCACAGGGAGGGGAAAATTCATTACAACAAACAAGCTCAGATATTATCTTCAGGCTCCGTGACACATTGCAATATCGCAGAGTCAGGTCAGTACATCAGTAACATGTCCACTGAAGCTGCAAGCCCAGATTCTAGCGTCGGCCCCACGCGCGTGCGCGCCAGGCATCCATTAGCATCCAGAACTTGCTCGTCAGATCGCGCACGAGCAGGTCATTGGAGTTTGCTGCCAGGCCGAGTGGCCTGTCGTTGCGCGATTCCGAACGCCCGAAACGAGATGCTGCTACCATTCTACATGCACGCCGGCAAGCCACACCGCTCTTGAACCGGCACGGCACCTCACACCACTCTTGAACCAGTACGCATATATAACATATATACATCTAGAGAGAACATGTATGTAACTACACAACAGGACCTGGCTCCACTCATCAGGCAGTGCGCGCGCGAGCAGAATCGGCCAAAGATTGGACATTTCAGGCAATTGTGGAAATTTATCACCGTTAGGGGTACCCCCCAACAACCATCCCCCCCCTCTTCCCCCCTATACCCTCTCAAAAAGGGGTCCTTCACATGGGATTACCATTGGGAAAACCACCAAAAGGATGATGTTTTTGCACATGGGAGAAGTTGCCCATGGTCAAAACTTGGGGCCCTTTAAGGAAATATTGATCACCCCTTATATGGGTGTTTCCGAAAATTGGGGACCCCATTGGACCCCAGGCAGGTGGTGTCCATGCGGAGCCGAAGGGAATATTGATCACGTCAAACCGCTTCGGGCTTCGTAGGTTGCATGGCGTCCTCCAACGCTTCCGCGAGCTCGCGCGGAGCGAGAGCCCGATGGATGCGGCGGAGCTTGCCCGAGCGCAAGCCGAAGCCTGCCATGAGGCCTGGCTGCGGCGTGTGAGTAGACCAAATCCATTTCGCGCCAGGTGCTTTAAACCCTCTGTGTTTTAGGGTGTCATCCATCCCATGGAGTTTGTTCATCCACAGCTGAGTTGCTGAGCGAGCTCCAGTTGACCCCGAGTTGAGCCTGTCAACCCTTTTGGAAGTAGGCTACTATCCGTTTAGGCGACCTGGGTATTGGGGCAAGCCCCACAAGTAGCTGAGTTGCAAGATTGCACTTTTGACCTTCTGGCTTCCGAGTGTTGTCCAGTGTCAAGTACTTTCCTGCAAACACAAAACTGTTAACATCTGCGGTCCCCAACAGCAGATTCCTCAGTCAATGATGTCTTTGTCGGGGTTCCGTGTTAGTCGGCAAACGAGCGCAACCTTTGGGCAAGCGAGGACAGAACATTGGTTCTGGCTGCATCTAAATTGACATGCCCCAAGATGGAGGCTTCGAGTCGTCCAGTGATGTGCCGGATGCCTCCGTGCACATTGAATTGCTGGATCTGCATGCATGGAGAAGATGCATTGCTTCCTCCAAGAGCAAAGAGTCACTTCCAAGTGAGAAACCCTTGATATATCTTGATACAAAACGCCGTGCGTTTTTGCGGCACCATAGATCTGTTGCTCAGGTCTCGCTCTTGTTTGACATTTTTCGAGCAGTCGCCACATCAGGTCACAGACCAACCCACCCTTACCCTTTCGCTTGTTGCCCATGCCTTTCGCTTGGGTAGAGTTAGGACACGTTTGTCCTTTGTTGCTGGTGGCTAGAGAAACAAACAGGGTTGAGCCAATGTTCTTTTTAAAGCATTTTCTAGCAGTCCTTGGGGTTCCTGTGCTCAAATGCAAGGAACCGCCGTCAGGCTTCCGGGAAAATATGTCCCAAAACGCGTGAGTGCCATACCCTCCCACCAAAGAACATGGAACCTGACAAGGGGTCCCTTAAAAGAAAAACTGGTCTTGCAGAACCCCTTTGTCAGGTTCCATGTTAATTGGTGGGGTAAATTGGAAGCCAATTGGCTGGTTGCAAACCCCTTACAAGTTGGTTGCTCAAGCGGAAGCAGTGGGACACCTTTCAGGCGGGCCTCACAGAGGACGAGCTGAGGCGTGCTTCGGGACATTTCGGGGCCCGCTTGGAGGGCAAGTGGGGGCCGGGTTCTCATTTTGGGGCGGTTTCCAATGAGGGGGACCCTCAGTTTTTGTTGGCTGTTGTGTTTTTTGGGTTGGTGTCGCCCCTGCACAGCCTCAAGGAGTTTTTCAATAGACACCCTGGCCTGAAACCAAGCTGTTCCGTTGGAGAGATAGCCACATGGCGGCTCCTTGGAGTTGGGTCACGGGTTGCATGTGGTTGGCAAATACAGCTAGCAAACTGATCTTGTTGGGTGGCTTCTTTCGGTTGCCTTCAGCCTTAAGCATCCCAAAGCTCAGTATGGCGATGGATATCTCATGTTTCTACCTTTAACAACTTCAAAAAGACCCCCCCCCCGCCTTTGGACACCCGAGGGTTTTCTGCGGACGCCCATCGCAGAATCCGTGCCCGTTAGGCCGTCTTACAGCGTGAGTCTGAGCACCTGCTGGGCTGGCAAGGCACGATCCGAGGTCTTCCCGGTGAGCCAAAACCCCCGGCAAATTAGCATGGCACCCCCCAAAACATCTTCTTCTTTTTTTTTGGGGGGGGGAAGGGGGGCCTTTTCCGGGGTTCGATGTTTTTTTTTGCAGCTGTGCAATTGGTGGAGGACGCTTGTGGCACGAAGGCTGCAACTTCTTTCGGTTGCTGGTATGTGTATGGTCGCGCAGTCACGACAGGTTGAGTCGCCAACGACGAGCTCATTGCAGAAGGCTGTGGCAGCATGCCCAGCATCCACCTCGATTTGAGCTGGTGGGCTTTGCTCATGTGAAGCTTCCTCCCACTGGTCCAGAATGGGACTCCTTGATGGGTCATATTTCTGAAGACTTGAGATTTTCAAGGTTTCAAGCAACTCGCGCTTGGTTGAAACTCTGTGTGGGCAATCATTTCTCTTTCGAATCGTGTGGGGTTGTTTTAGTCACCCCTACGTCTGTGTCCTGGGTGGTTAGGGGGAGGGTATGTTACTTGACAAGCAACGACAAGAGCAAACCAGTACAATTCCTTGTGCGTAAAGATGCTGCACGGGATGTTCGAGCTGGAGCTGTCCTGCCCAACGATAGAAGGAACTGCCAACAACTACAACAGTCTAGGGCACAGCTAGAAGACATTGCAACCCTATTTGTTTGTCTCCAAATAAAGGAACCTCTTCCCTTGAATCACACCAACCTCCACAAAAGGACACCCATGTGGAGTGTGGAGGCCCCCGAAGAGCAGTCATGTTTGGAGTAATGTCCTGTTGGGATTGGGGTGGAATGGTCACGATGACCGGTACCGCAGTTCCCTTTTGGTTTCTTTGGCTGCGATTTGGGCACGACTTCCGGCATTTGGGCATTTGGGGTTGGGTGAGGTCTGGCGTCAGCGTCTCCTCGCAGCACGCGACAGCAGCTGGAAACAGTAGGGGGGCCCTGTTTCTGGAAGAGGGTCGTTCAAGAGTTGTTGAGCACAGGGTGGCCCAACCCTGGTGTCCATCCCACTTAGGGGAAAAGCAATGCCTGCAGAATCCGCCCAACGCCACGCCTCACTTTTCTCGCTTCCAGTCACAGGTCGCCAAGAAAACACTCTTGAAAAGGAGAAGCCCGGTACCACAATGACAACTGGCGGTCAGGAATAGGGCAACCCCCAAAACGGCTTGCCCTGACAAATTTAATCATGGACTAAAAAATCGCGGCCCAATTCCTGGCTGTTTTTGTTTTTGTGACCCATAATCAGAAAAGGGGAGGCAGCTCCAAGGAGGCGAATCTCGAGGGCTTGCTCGGAACTTCCAGGTTTTCTTTGCATGGTGTTGGGGTCCCTAATTTCCCTGCGTCACCCAGGCTCCAAACGGTGAAGCTGTGTCTTGTTCTACCCGGCCCCTTGGAAAACTGGACAAGTGTTAGAGAGGCAACCGACCCTTTGCCCCCTTTTGGTGGGCAAACCAAGAAAAATAATCAGAAGGAACTAACCATTTGCCCCCCTTTGGTAGGCAAAAGTCCAGAAGCAGGAAGGACCCCGCCGTCTTCGGCTGCCCTTTGCGAAAGACATCCTGAGGTTTCGCGCCGCCTGGGTGGCTTTATTACAGGAAGAGCGCCCAGGAGGCGCGGAGTCGGGGGTTTGAGCCTTGGGTTGGGGAGTGGAAGTGGAAGTGGGACTTGTCTCGAAGGGGGTTGTTTGGAATACCGATGTGGCCATGGGTCAAAATCCTGTACCCCCAGAGTGAACATCCCAATCCCCACTAAAATAGGTTCTAAAATGGGTCGTGCACCGAAAAGCCCAAAATGGGATCCCATTGGTTTTGACCCACAGCCATGTGTTGATCCTGTATAAATCAGTGGTTTTGAGGCACCCCCACAAACCCCATTCCAATTTGTTCAGGCCCTGGAGGGTGAAGTCCCACTGGGACAAACAACTGCAAGAAATGGGGCCTCGTGGACGCTGTCCATTGCACCGTTCACGAAATATGGTCCCAGAATGCGCAGTCAAAAAATGCATTCTGATTCAATCTAAGCTTTCTGATTTAAGTAAGACTGTAGGTAGACAAGAGCCCCCAGCCCCAGCATCTCTTGATTCCAAGCTTGATGGCTGGAAAGTCCTTAGCGCGAGCCCTTGGTCTTTCGGAGCTAGGACACACGGATTCCGGGGCAGCCCCGCCAACCCACCAAAAACACAGCTGCTCGTCCGGAGCCAAAATAGGCCCTTGCCAGGTAAGTTCTGATGCCCAGATTAGGACTCCATATCGTAGAGAGACATATTCATGCGGAAGGCTGATTTATTTGGGGTTCCCCGCTTCCATACATCAGGGGGGTGGATGCGTCGAAAAAGCTCCAGGGGCACGCCCTTTGGGGGATTAGAATGGATGCATTGACGAAGGGTCAAGGGATCCTTTTTATCGTCATTGCCTACCTGCCGTTCGATGTTTGCATGTGGAACATAACTCGGTGTGTTTCAATACATACATGTATACATATATATATATATATGCATGTTGCTGTCAAAACGCAGATACACAAATACGCCTCTAGACAGAAAACAAGCGGGCTATCCTCGCAAACGGGTCAGCCGTGGTCAGCTTCCCCACTTGCCTACATGGTACCTTGCCCAAGTGGTACCTTGCCCGAATGGCGCCTTGTCCAGCTGGTACCTTACCCAAAGCATACCTTGCCCAAGTGATTGCCAAAATGGTACCTTGCCCAGATGGTACCTTGCTCACCTTCGGTGCGGCAAAACATATTTGGGTAAGAGCCCACCAAGAAAAGAGCGAGGGCAACGTCCACATGGTTGGGAGTTTGGGCTTGAAGGGCTTCTTCTGGACAAGGTTGTGGCGAAGGGCTGATTGTTGCAAAGGCCAAACTTAGCTTGAGCGAATTCCGGGGCTTGGATCTGTAGTAAGCATGGCTGGGTGCAGCTAGAAGCAGCGACTTGAGCTATTCATGGCTGTCAAGCAGGCCACGCGGCCCATGAAGACGGACGGTATCTTGAATATGTTGCTCAGAATGACTCGTTTCACAGAAAAGGTAGGAGTAAACACGTTCATGAAACAAACAGTGAGAGGTTCAAAGATATGCTTGCGGGTGCGTTTCCAAGCTTGGTTGGTCAGACCCCGTGATCCTTTAACATGCATTTCACCAGTGTTGTACCCACCAGGACACAACGGCGTCTATTGCACATTCACATCTTCACATGGACAGCAAGAACTTCTTTCGGCAACGAGCCCATCGCAGAGCACGTGCTCAAGAAACCACGAGTTGGGCCAGCGGGTTGTGTTGTTTTTTGGAGTGTGCCTGTTTGCTCAATGTTTCTTTGGGGAAATCCCAATGGATGGAAACCGCCTTGTTTTTGTGGGGTCCCTTTTTGGGGCAAGCTCGTACTTGAACCTCCGACTGGCCAAGAGAAATGGGGCCTGTCAGGCACCCTTGTGTCATGTCAGCTCACCAATGAAGGTCTCCAAAGGGTTCGGCAATTATCTGCAGCACCCATAAAGGCCGGGTTCCGTGTAGTTTCCCTTTGAACCTACCCCAAAAAGAGCACCTTCCAAAAGAGAATCCATTTTCAAAGCCTCGTTGGCACAGGCAGCGTCGCCATGAAGCAGTTCCTGGCCGAAGCTCGAGTTGTGGGGTGCTCAGCTGTTTGCTCTGTGGGGTTTGGGGCTTGCAATACAGGTGGCAGATTAACATGCATCTGCGGGAATCTCCCTTTGGCGGATCTTTTTGTTGGGTTCCATGTTAATTTGTAGGGGAGTAAGACGCCTATGCTTGGATTATGTGGCTCTGAGTTCTGGGACTGTTGTGCTAAACGCAGCAATAAGCCATCATTCACATGACCTTTGATGTGTGCGTTTCCATGGTTCCCCCCTTGTCAAACAAGTTGCGAAAAAACCGGGGCTGAGAAGGTGAGTAGAGTTTGATGCGTTGTCTGCACTACATGACTTGAAGTTTGTCAGCTGGTTTCCTGCCAATCTGTCCGACTTGACAAGTGTTTAATGTCTCCAAATGTTGTGATGCAAGGACAAGGGAATGCTTAAAACCCGCGGATCCTCTCTCGTGTTCTATCCTGGTTCCCTCTCAAATAAGCAATTTACACGCGCCACGTTGTTTGATGCCTGGCCTTCAACTCCTATTTTATTGCTATGACGACTAACTGGTGGCCTTTTTTTCTGTACACGACCCCATTCTACTTGTTTAGGCTCCTATAGTAGGGTATGACATGGCAGAAGGCCTCCGGTAGGGGGTTTGGCGACATCGAAGGCCCAGGTTTGGTCGGCGTGCCAAGTTTGGTACATATGCGAGATCGAGTCCCCCAAGCAAACAAATGAGTCACACACGTGTGTATATATGTATATATACCCACATTAATACATATATATATATATATACGTGTATATATATATATATATATGTATACATACACATGCACAGATTCACCATACATATATACATGTGTATATATATATATATATGTATATATATATGCATACATATTGTGTATATCTATGTAGACAAATATATTTGTATATATATATATATATGTATATATGTATATATGTATGTATAATGGTAGTCACTGGTTCATGAGCGCTGGGTCTTCATCCATGAGCAGGGATATGTCCCACGTGACAAAACTTGGGTCAAAAAGTACTTCTGATAAATGGGGCAAGCCAGCAGGTACACATTATAGCCTCTTCCTGCACACCAATTTGCAGAGCTCGTTTCTGTCACGGTACAATTGGGTTTCGCTCAAACCAGCACGATGTTTTGGCCAGATCCGTATATGTGTTTGTCCAATAAATGTCAAACTGTGGGTGCATATCGTATACGTTGAATGGGTCAAGGACATGGGAATGCGTCAAGAATCTGGAACTCTTCTCGTGTGGCAGAAAAGCCCAGCCCGTGGCTGTGTCGAGGACCATGCTGTACTGCGCCGGCTCGGGCATCGGCCCAAGGCCAGGTTTGATCCAGTGTATGCAAAGCAGCGTGGCCGTCAGCGAGCCAGCCATGAAACCCACCTGAATCCTAGCTGAGTTTGTAGCAGTTTGATTCAACAACCTGCGCCCTATCGAGGGCTTTGCCTTGGGACGGCTGCTGGGAACTGGAGATATTCAACGTGGCCGAGCTTTGAGTTTCTCGCCTCCAGGTCTGCGCAGGCTCGCTGAAGGTGCGCGCTAGAGCCTCCAAATCGCATGCCCCTTCCATCAGCAACCTGGTATGGGTCAAAATTAAACCACCAGACCGCAGGTTTTAATCCTTTCATGTCCTTTCCATTTACCAGGGCAACCCACACACAAATAGTGTCTTCTCCGATGGACATCAAAAAGCAGGATGCTCCAATTCCAGGTTGCGGGAGAATTCGGATTTTTGTTTTGCCGTGCTCCCCAAATAGAAGAAGTCGATTGTGTTGCGTGTGTGACTCTCGCTAGCGACGCGTTAAAAAGCGCAGCCCTCCGTTCAGGGCTGGTGCCCCGTACGAGGAGATCCTATTTAAAGGTGCCAACACCTGCAAATGCCATTGGCCCTAAGTGATAGCTGGACATGGGATAGCCGCGCACCATACACTTGGTCAAGATGCAACAATCTGTACCAACCAATCCAAGCAAAACCCCAGAACCACATACTTGACACAAAGACACACAGCTGCCAAATCTGGCTGCCCCTTTGGCATCCTTCCTCTTCCCCTTTGCCAAGCAGCCTCATCATCATCCGCACCTGCGACTGCAATTCTTGTTTCTGCCGTCGACTGAGAGGGGAGGATGGGGGAGGTATTAAGAGCATGAGTGTGGGTGTGTCAAAATTGAGGCACCAAAGGAAATGTGTTGGTCCTCCTTTCACTTTCCCTTTCAAACTAAGCTGAACAGTGTGCCAAAAAAAAACACCTCCCCCAATTGCTTGGCCCTTGGCAGGCCCAGTTTCAGGCTCTGCCTTTGAAACGAGTCCAGCGGCCCCTTTGGGGCACATGATTCTGATGTGAAGGAACCCAGTCGCTAGAACCCGTAGAGCGGCCCCCTCATGTTTACAGGCAATGACTTGTCCCAGCACCTTTTGTGCATGAACACCGGTTCGTTTAGCAGAATTGCCGGAGTAGCAGCCGAAACAACAGGACACGGAGGAAGTCATTCTCATGTTGGTTAAATGCTTGAGGCATGGGAAACACATGTGGTCTTTGCTGGGTGGTGAATGGATGGAGTCTGGATCCAGAAAAAGAAAAGTCAAGCTCCATGTAGAATCGGCGAAGAAAGCAACCCAAACCATATTGTGCAAGCATTTTCTTTGGGGGATTAAACAAAAAAAGAACAACACGCATCCACAAGCACCCACGCAGCCTGTCTGTATTTGGATACGTGTTCTGCTTCTTTACCAACATGAACTTTGCTCACCGAGAACGGATTGAAGCACAGACTGAAGTGCAAACCTGCAACACAGCATCCGAGGCCAAAAGGCGCTTGTGTGGCCCGGTGTTTCGGGGTTCCATGGTTCCGGGGATCCACCGCGGAGTAGTTCTTGACTGGGGCTATCAAGGGGTCAACATGTTTCACGTGGGTGCCTGAAAATACTGGCAAACATCGTGACCTTGATAACTTGCAATTGTTCAAAAAGGGTGCTCTGACTCGAGCCCTTTGAGTCTTCTTGGGCCACCCAGGGCTGACTGCTTTTAATCCTCTTTCGTCCCAGAAAAAAAACAAAAGCAGTGGGTGGTATCACAGCCTAAATCCTTTGGCATACCAGGGGGGAGAAATCAAAGATGAATGGCCCTTTTGCAACACCATCACGCTGCAAAGCACAGGGATGCCCAGGTCCTGCTTGCCCAAAACAAGACGGCTTTCAAATGTCAACCCTGGCTATGGAGGATGCTGCTACTGACTTTGAGTGCTGTGGATCCAGCTTTGGGCTTGTGATCAAATTTTGGCAAAGGCGCCAGAGCCACTGGACACAGTCCGCTCCAGAATCGTCTCCACGCCCTTGTATTCTTCCTCCTTGGCACAGACTTGAGCTTTGAAGAGCCTGCGCCTAGAATTGAGTTTGAGAAGCTGGGAAGCACACCCACACACACACACACACGAAAAGAGCACTCAGTGGATGCAGATTGCAGACAGCATAGTAGAACCAGGTATCTGAGTTCATGTGCTTCTTGAAGATATCAGCGACCTCGCCCTTGGCACCAGTTGCGTAGCCAAGGCGGTACTTGCCTAAGAGCGCGCAGCCAGTCAAAAGCCGAATGCGCACACAAGCAGAACTAACATCACACACTGGGCGGCAATGATGCAGAGTCCCCACAATCGCAGACTTTTCCTCAACACCCCCACATCAACTCGGTTGGAGCTGTCACGAATGGCGCTTTCAGTCTGGACCGGCAAGACTTGCATATGACCCGAATATAATATAGAGCCAGCCACGAGAAGTACGAGCCTGGCGACTGACGCTTGCATCTTTTGGACACTGCAGATCAACATGTTCAAGCACACAACCAACACATGTTCAACACAACTCGAACCATTCTTGATGGACATGCTTGCACTTGATTACTGTTTCGAGAGAACCGCAGTCTGGCTGTTTAAGCCAACTTCAATTGGATGAAAGGGAACAGCTGGGAAATGACAAGTTGGCACAAGTCAGGCATAAACAGTATCAGTACAAGATGGAGCGGACGCATGCCTGCACTTTCTGTAGCTTTCCAACGCTAGGGTGTGCCTCTCCACTTGCTTGCTTCCATCAGCAAGTTCACTAACTGTAGCTCTGAGCCCAGTCCTGTTTATTGCCAGTGATTTTTGATAGGGAGAAAAAGGGGCTTAACGGGGAACAACAACAAAAAACAACACGGGGGAAACTAGGTGTGATATGTCGTTGCGCCTTGAAATGGGGTCTGCCCCAACGAAAGCAGGACGATCTTCATAAGACCCACTACCGTTTCCTTGCGGGCGGGCGGCGATAGTCGGCCCTGTACTTGATAATCTCCGTCCTCTTCGTATCGCTCAGGTGCTGAAACAGCGGGGCGTCGATGGGAAGCGACTCCTGAGCTCTAAGCGGATGCTTTTGAACCGAGCCCCGCGAGTCAGGGGCCCCAGAGAAGGGCCAGTTAATTGCATTCTTACTGTACCACCGCTTTTAGGTTGGCAACGAAATCCATCTTGTATTGGTTGCCGCGTGGGAGAGGAAGCAACACCACATCCATACACGGGTAACTGACTCTGAGCTCGTTTTGTATGGCAAATATGATGGAAGATCCCTTTTGGCAGGTGTCTTCACTAAACATCCCCTTGAGCGCCGCTCATCTTCGCCATGACCGAACCGGCAAGCAGCTGTTTCCCCTCTGCCCTGAAAACGATGCAGCGCAATTGTACAATCGATCGGTCGTGTCCATGGCTGTAGATCGTGCCAAGGTGCGGCAGGATCAATCTCCTCGGCGCAGGAAGCAGCCACCCGAACATGGAAACAAGTCAACATCGCTGGTAAGTTGCCGGCATCATCCTTCGTCTCAACCAAACTGGTGAGTCAGGAAGGTGTCAAAAGGGACCCAGTTGGGGACTACGTGAGAAGCAAAAAAAGGAAACCTACCATTGAATAGTCCTTGGCAAGGGGCCATTCCTAGGTTTGACGCAGGCCTGTGTGTCAAAGGATTCGGGCCGTCAGATTTCCTTTCGGTGTTCCCCGAACCAACAAGGGTGCCATGGAGCTACTCTCGAGAACCAAACACCTGTGGGTTTGACATGGGGAACCTCCGAATTCAGTGTCCACGAAGAGAGTACCCGCAAAAAAAAAACACATGCCCATTTGGAAGGCTGTGCCTGCCAAGCTGCCACGCCCTGCGCCTGGCCGTGGACGCAGGGTACTGATACATGGATACGAGTCATGATGACTTCCATTTAACAACAACGAAGGAAACAACGAAACGCCTTGCGGGGCCATGCGCCAGCACTCTTACACTTACTCGCATCGGTTGAGATCATCACTTGGTTACACACAACCCATCTGAAAAGGGGGTGTGGGTCCCCAATTCCATTTTTGTGGTCGTCCCCATGGTTCTTTAAGCGCAAACCACGTCTGAGTCCGAACCCAAACAATAAAAAAAGTGCAAATGTGGGTTCCACACCAAGTGCTACAGATTTCTGATGCACCTCGTTGTTCCCCCTCCCTGTGGAAACGGCATGGTATGGCATCCATGATCCTTTCACGGAAGGAGACGATGTTGGAACACACCATCCCAATATGATCACGCTGTCTGCTGCAAATGGGTTTCAAATGTAAATCCATCGAGTTTGCAAACCATGACCTAGCAGACTTTGGTTGCCCAATTGGACACTTCCAACCCAACCATGGCCACTTTGACGAGGTCACAATGGCACCTGCAAAGTTGCCAGTTCCGATGATCATGTGCATTCAACTTCGTGAGAGGTCAACACTTGCTACACCAAACGCCGCCCAACTGAAGGTCGGCTTCTGGGATTGGGATCGATGGGCACAACGTAGAGAGGCGAAGGAGACCCATCCCCGACATGCGAACGAGTTGACCCGGAACGCGAAGCAACTTAGGGCAATCAGGTCTCAGACTCTTCAAACTTGAGCAGCGCAGCAGGTAAGCAAACTACAAAAGAAATGTAGGTGGAAGGTCGAAACATTGCAAGCTGAGAAGCATCATGTTCAAGTACTTGCCGCTATGCAAGTAGCGACTGGAAGAATGTAGGCAATCCAAAGTAGCGACAAAGATGGTACAAAATGATCAAGCTGTCGCTGGAGCTGGAATATGTGCAATTTAATAGCTGCGGATGAGCCATCCCAAGAATATACTGGTGCGGAATTATTTTTATTTATGTGATTCCGTTTTTTTGGAGTTTTTTGCGTTTTACGTTTTGGCCAGAAAACAAATGTCGCATTTTACAGCATGTTCTTTTGCTTTACACTAGCCCGTCAACATCCCCAGCATTGCTTTCAACATCCCCCGCATGCATAAGCAACATCCCCAGCATCACCAGCAAATCGTGGGTAAGAAAATCAAAAAAGTAGTTTGGGGGTGGACGGGATCGAAAAAATGATGATTCAACTAGGAGGGCATTTCAACCCCTGTAATATATATATATATATATATTTAAAAAAAACGGGGGGGTTGGGGGGGGCGGCAGTGATGATTCAAATAGTGGTGCAATTAAGTCTCTGTACAAACTCTAAAAAGTAGCCAGGTTCGGGGGGCGGCAGAGTAACTGGCAGGCCCCCCCCCCATGATATTCGAAAAAGTGATGATTCAATTAGGGGTAAACGATTCAAGAGGTACCCCTATGATGCTCGAAGAAGTGCATACATACAGACATACATAGATTACATAAAATGTCGTATCTTACAGCATTTTCTCGTGCAGACATACATAAACATAAATATTAAATATAAAGAACACTTGCCGGGGAGGAACTGGTGATGCTGAGGATGCGGGAAGCCAAGCCACCAAAAGCCGCATAAACCAACAAGAAGCCGAAAAGCCAAGAAGCCGAGAAGCCGAGAAGCCA
This sequence comes from Effrenium voratum, assembly GCA_963377175.1. Taxonomy (NCBI): domain Eukaryota; class Dinophyceae; order Suessiales; family Symbiodiniaceae; genus Effrenium; species Effrenium voratum. The sequence goes on along the minus strand of CAUJNA010002497.1, from coordinate 9,935 downwards.
AGAAGCCAAAAAGCTAAAATTCGGCAATCAGGTCTCAGACTCTTCAAACTTGAACAGCGCAGCAGGTAAGCAAACTACAAAAGAAATGTAGGTGGAAGGTCGAAACATTGCAAGCTGAGAAGCATCATGTTCAAGTACTTGCCGCTATGCAAGTAGCGACTGGAAGAATGTAGGCAATCCAAAGTGTTTATTAAAGATGGTATTAAAATGACTGTGCTTGTCGCTGGAGCTGGAAATTATGTTGCATGCACAACGCTGCGGATGAGCCATCCCAAGAATATACTGGTGCGGAATTATTTTTTATTTATGTGTTTCCGTTTTTTTGGAGTTTTTCGTTTTTTTACGTTTTGGTTAAGAAAGTCAAATGTCGTATTTACAAGATGTTCTTTTTATTTTGATACCAGCTCCTCACAAATATCCCCAGCATTGCTTTAACATCCTCTGATTTACGCCAACATCCCTAGCATCACTGGCAAATCGTGGTAAGAAAAACGTGCAAGTAGAAGTTTGGGGTGACGGATCTAAAAATGATGATTCAACTAGAGGGCATTCTTAACTCTGTAAATATACATATATATATTTAAAAAACGGGGGTTAAAGTGTGATGATTCAAATAGTGGCAACACCAAAGTCTCTGCATCCCAAAGTAGTTAGGTTCGGGGGCGGTATATAACTGGCAGGGGCCCCCCCATGATATTCGAAAAAGTGATGATTCAATTAGGGGTAAACGATTCAAGAGGTACCCCTATGATGCTCGAAGAAGTGCATACATACAGACATACATAGATTACATAAAATGTCGTATCTTACAGCATTTTCTCGTGCAGACATACATAAACATAAATATTAAATATAAAGAACACTTGCCGGGGAGGAACTGGTGATGCTGAGGATGCGGGAAGCCAAAGCCAAAAACCAACTGGGAATGCAGAGGATGCGAAAAGCCAAAGCCAAAAAGCCACCAAAAGCCGCATAAACCAACAAGAAGCCGAAAAGCCAAGAAGCCGAGAAGCCAAGAAGCCAAGAAGCCAAAAAGCTAAAAAGCTAAAATTCGGCAATCAGGTCTCAGACTCTTCAAACTTGAACAGCGCAGCAGGTAAGCAAACTACAAAAGCAATGTAGGTGGAAGGTCGAAACATTGCAAGCTGAGAAGCATCATGTTCAAGTACTTGCCGCTATGCAAGTAGCGACTGGAAGAATGTAGGCAATCCAAAGTAGCGACAAAGATGGTACCAAATGATCAAGCTGTCGCTGGAGCTGGAATTATGTTGCATATGTGCAATTTAATAGCTGCGGATGAGCCATCCACAGAACATACTGGTGCGGAATTATTTTTATTTATGTGGTTCCGTTTTTTTGGAGTTTTTTTCGTTTACGTTTTGGCCAGAAAACAAATGTCGCATTTTACAGCATGTTCTTTTGCTTTACACTAGCCCGTCAACATCCCCAGCATTGCTTTCAACATCCCCCGCATGCATAAGCAACATCCCCAGCATCACCAGCAAATCGTGTAAGAAAATCAAAAAAGTAGTTTGGGGGTGGACGGGATCGAAAAAATGATGATTCAACTAGGAGGGCATTTCAACCCCTGTAATATATATATATTTAAAAAAAACGGGGGGGTTGGGGGGGGCGGCAGTGATGATTCAAATAGTGGTGCAATTAAGTCTCTGTACAAACTCTAAAAAGTAGCCAGGTTCGGGGGGCGGCAGAGTAACTGGCAGGCCCCCCCCCCATGATATTCGAAAAAGTGATGATTCAATTAGGGGTAAACGATTCAAGAGGTACCCCTATGATGCTCGAAGAAGTGCATACATACAGACATACATAGATTACATAAAATGTCGTATCTTACAGCATTTTCTCGTGCAGACATACATAAACATAAATATTAAATATAAAGAACACTTGCCGGAGAGGAACTGGTGATGCTGAGGATGCGGGAAGCCAAAGCCAAAAACCAACTGGGAATGCAGAGGATGCGAAAAGCCAAAGCCAAAAAGCCACCAAAAGCCGCATAAACCAACAAGAAGCCGAAAAGCCAAGAAGCCGAGAAGCCGAGAAGCCAAAAAGCTAAAAAGCAAAAATCGGGGGAAAACAAAAATCCAGAATATACTCCAAATTCATGCTTTCTTGATTCATTGCTGGTCACCTATAGAGCAAACTTCAGAATTACACTTGGCGCATGGTAACTCAAAAGTAGCTTCAAGAGCAGTCTGCGCATCGAACAAAAACGCCTCTGTTTGGGAAACACGTTTAAACCAAACATAGGTCCACCTCAAGTTCAGGACTCAACTGTTAAGCTTTGGCAACATTGCATCAAACATCTTGGTAAACTGAGACGGGGCGGGGGCGCCGTTTGGCGGCTATTCCTTTCTTCCAGGTGAAACCCGCATAGAAACACAACAAGTGGGTGGTCAAGGCTTCGCATTGCACCTTGTCAACCATAATCCTAGGAAAATAAAGCCCTTACCCACCAATGACCACTCTGGGCAAGGGCAAATATGTAAAAACGCACCAACGCTGACCCAGGTGTTGGGATTGGCGATGGTTGGCGCTGTCCTACCCGGGCCAGGAGACCCTAGCTACATTTCCGAGCGTATATTCAGGGACTGAACAAATGTTGTGTCCTGCATCTTGGGTAGGGAAACCATAAGGAAACCAAACAACAGAACATCACCAATATCACAAGAACACCAAGGACTAACAGCGGAAACCATAATAAACCAGCGAGAACCAAAACAACACATCAAACAATAACCGCAAAAACAAGCTAACCGGAATTCAACCGATGAATCAACAGGCAACAAAAAGAGAACCAACTGAGGAACGCTAGAAGAGGCAATCGAAAACAAACAAAAAAAACGGAAAAAAAGGGACCCAAAGAAATGCCCAACGGTATCGGAACTCCACCCTGCCCATTTGGTCACTTCTGGTCGCCCAGTCCTCGTTGGACTTTTCGGAAGCAGCGTAGCCCAGTCGAAAAGCACGATACTTCATGCGGTGCTTCCTGGGAACAACTCAGATTCTTGGACCAAACCCTGTGTTTGAGACATAAGAGACGATGGAGGCGCGGCCAAAAGCAAAGCGAAGCGAGCCGCAGCGATAGGGAAAGTCTGACAACTACATCAGATCACGAATACTAGTGTGCCAAACCGTCCAACGCCTGCAAACATGTCAACAGAACAATGTGGAGAGGGCAATCATATTGCAACCAATCAAAGTCGGATTGCCGTTGAACGTCCAGTTCAACCACGTGCAAAACCAGTGCCCAGTGTTGCATTCTGGAAATGTTCAGCATATCCTCCCCTTTTCCAGCAGTGATGCAACATGCAGTCGTGCAAGTCCAACATCTGCCATCGGACAGGCTGTCGACAACGCTAAGCAAATGCCGTGTGTCTTTGCACAGGTACATGGTGCGGTAAGGATACCACATCAAGCTACAAACCTTTCAGCCGAAAATCATGCACCATGCAAACCTCACACCTTGGTGCTGGCGTTTTCTGACTGCAGGTAGTCTTGTCCGGATGGCCTCTGCTGAACACAAAAAGACACCCCCTTTTGAGGCGCAAACATGCGTGCCAGAGCCAGAGTCAATGGGCAATCACGTGCGTTGATTGGAATGTCCGGAGTCCATCAGCCATGGGGCCAGGCTTGGACACCTGCGCGGGGAGTTAAGCTATTGCTGGTCGAAAGAGATGAGAACAAACAACAACTGGGGCAAACGTCAAGGCAACTCAGCTAAGTCTGGCAATGTTCCAAAGATTCCCAGTGCAAGTTCATACTATAAAGACCTCATCAATTAGAATGGGGCTGTGGGGTACTTTGATCCAAACTTTACAAGGGCCTCCAAAATTCGAATGTGGCTGTCCTCGAAACCAACAGTAGTCATGATTATGGGAGGTAGCTACAAATCATTACTATCAAAGTATTTAGCCCCCATTCGCCAGCTCTGCCGTATCTTTGAAGTTCGGGCGCGGGGAAACGCTTTGCCGGTTGCCGCTTGCCGAGCGGCTCGATATCCATGCGCATGCCTGGCGTCTCGGCTGTGTCCTGACGTCTTGCGCTTCTACTGCAAATATGTCGGAAGGGATGCAGAGAATGTGAAACGTTTGAGGTGGGTGATATGTATATGATATTGCGTATGTGTGGCCATGCTACTCAGGAAAATTGCTGATTCACAACCTGAAAGAAGGAATCCGCTGCACAAGTGCATAGCACAGGGCGCACGTCCATGAACATGAAGCAGTGTTTCATGCATCTAAGTTTCTCATGACTTTCCAGAGGCAAAGTGACGAAGTAGGCTAGAAGTCAACAAGGCATTCCTCGGTGGATCATTTAGGAGATACCTGAAATTGCATACCACGATCAGCATCTTCGATTCTGACATGGTGTTCATTCCCTCCATGTTGTTTGGTTTGCTTGCTCCCTTGCTGGTATTGCCTTTGGGCAAACTTTCACAAACTCACCCGGGCTGATTCCAATCGAATCACTGCGGGCTCGCAGTCACATTTGCCTGGCACTCCGCCCTTTCCGTGGAGCCCCTGAATCCGCCGAAAATCAAGTGCAAATAACAATGACTATCCTGCATATTTGCATGATACTCCTGACCCGACAATGTGAGCGCTCTCAAATCCCCCAAATTCCGAGTCTGGGTCCTCACCAGCCCCCTGGTTCTTCCAGAAGGAGTACAACGGCTCTTCCAGAAATGGCGCCGCCATATTCTGATCCTCGGCCCACTTTCACAGGTCGAACTCAAAGGCTGAACACCCCCCAAGAAGCCACATTCCAGCTGTTGTCCTTCACTGGCCATCAGAAAGTTTCCCGTCTGAATCTGTTCCCCAAAGCTGAAGGCTTGAAGGCTTGCCCTTTGGTCCTGGCCGCCTCTCTGTGTCTCTCTCGGAGGCTAAGATCAAAATGCCAGCAAACAGGCGACGAAGGCTCTTGCCAGGCAACTTGCGCGTCGGCTCACCAGAAGATAGTAGACAGCTTAGGAAATGCTGGAGCCAAATGGAAGCCAAGTTGTGCCACTTGCAATTATGTTGCATCACACAAACAACCCAGAAGGCCAACTTTGATTTGCCTCGCAAGGGACAAGTCGCCATCTAAGTCTCCCCGTGTCTTTGTTGGATCAAGTAGGGGGGAATGTCCTGAGCTTGCGGACCCACTTTGGATGCTTAAAGGGGAAGCCTGAACCAGAAGGAGGTCCATCAGCTGTTGTGTTCTTTTCGGGCTGGCTGTGTTGAACACACGCAATGTTGTTCAATGCAAAGTTGTAAAGGGCACATACACCAATGCCGTGCCCGCCACACTCGGGAAACAAATTGCAGGCGCCCGCTTTTTCGTGCGAAGCGATGGGTACCTGCAGGGATCGGTTCAAAGCTTGGCCGAGGGAAGCTACCCAACACCACGGGGCTTGTTGCAAAGCTTCCGTTTGGCATTGTCCGAAGGGCCAAGGCAGTCCATTGGTTTTAATTCCACACCCTTCAAGCACCGATATCAGGCCAACTTTCAATCAACTGTCACTGCAAAACAGAGTGGTGATCCTGGGTTTAGCCGTGCTATTCCGGAAGAAGTAATTTGTGCGGCTCAAGTTATCCTGGCATGGCTTGAACTGACCTGGCCCAAACACATGCAGAAATCTGCTGGTTCCAAATGACTTGCGCGAAAGAGAACTACCAGAAGAGTAGAGGTGCGGGCTGGAAAAACTCCTGTGCAAGGCCTTCTCAGCTCACAGTCGACACTTATGCTGTTACCCCATGAAATATGAAATATGCTCAAAGCACCCAACAAACAAATGATCGCCTTTGATGTCATGACTTAATATGGGTAAGCATTAACAAACCAATAAGTTGGTCGGCTTGGACGTGAGCTTGTAATTGAGATCAAAGCCATCAAACGGTCCACACACTTTTGCTTGGGAAGCCACATTCCATGCGGAGCATTCCTGGATACTCGTCCGATATGATGCCGGCGAAAGACGGAGCTTCCGAACACCGATGTTGAAAGCAGCACAAGGCGCTGGTTACGCAAAGGTGATCATCATTGGAATACTCAACGGGCAACTGGGTTGGCGACACTGGAACACTGGATGCTGGAACACTTGAGACTGGGCAACACTGGACCCCATGAATAAAAGCATCATATTATTGAGAAAAAACGAAGGCTGCCTATCTCGAAAGCAGTCATTCTAGACCTTCATCATCATCTTGCAAGTTTTGCAAACAATCTCGGGGCAAGACCTGCCTTCGGAGGCCTGCCCAATGTGCAGCATCAATTATGTTTGTTCTCCAACTAGGGGAACCCCAAAGCAGGATTTCCTGTGGGCTCACCTACAGCATCCGCCCACGCGCCTGTCATCTTGTGCCTCGGGCAACTTGGAGGCAACAAGGCAAAACATGCGCACTGTTTGCATTGGCAGATAGACGCTAATCTCTCAAAGCCAAAACAACAAGTAAGTGAAGCAGCACGCTTGTTGCTCAAGGTTGGACCAAGTGAATAATTATGAAAAAAAAGTAGAAGGATGAACACAGCGCCACACGCAACATCCCAAACTGCTAGAATAAGTGATGCATTCGTCCGCAATTCAAGCACTTCACCATAGCCTGTGCTAGAAACTTAAGACCATACGCACTTGTCCAAACCTCAACCAGCCTACGCGTCAGGTCCAACAAGCCAATCTGCCAAAAATCCAGTGGTTCGCGTCAGGGGCTAGGCTCGAGCCGCTTACCGCTTGCCTGGAAATCATTCCTGCCAGCAACCCCATGGGTGTGTCTGTAAAGTGCCATCTGTCCTTGTTGCCTCAAGCAAACCCAGCGCAACCAGCTACTTTCAGCGCATCCAAACAAATATTGGAGTGCTGGGATAGGCAAACTGATTGATTTACAAGTGGATCTTCTAAATCAGCTGCTAAAGGTGGTTGTTCAACTGGCCGAAAGGTTTCCTTTCAGGAACCCAAACCAAGCATGCCACTGAAGTGCTTTCGGCACTCCCCCTGTGAGGCTAGGGCCGGGACCGGCACTCGCCTTGCTGTTGCAGTAGTCCTGGACGTGACAAGTGAAAGAGTGTGTCCCTGTTGCCCTGTGAGCCTGCTAGATAAGGGAACCCGTTTCGGAGTTGACCAGCTCTAGTGGAGGACCCGTAAGACAGAAAGGAGAAGCGCTGCCCCTGAAAGATTCCCAAAGAGCACCAACCAAAAGGGGTTTCAGTGTCCCAAAAGCTCCACTTAGCCGACCACACACAACAGCACAAAGACAGGGGACACAATCGACTACCCGGATCCGCCTGTAATTTAATCGCAAGAACTACCCTGTGTTTATGCGCACGTTCAACTCAACGAGTCAGACACTCAAACAGAGTGCTTGGCGCTCGGGTCGGCGTTCTCATCATCCAGGTGTCCCTTTTGAAGGCACTTGGTTGCTGCCCGTTGGGTTGCAACCTTTACACAGTTGTCCAACGTATCAATGAGGTCCTAACAAGTGGCCCGTACTTTTGTATTTCACCAACCTGAAATAAGGTGGTTGGGGGGCTATTTTCACATAAACACCACCTTTTGGGGTGAACTCGGTCGTGTGAGGTCCTTTTCACCCAGACCAAATGCCCAGGGTCCTCCAATCTCTGTGCCCACTGCACGGGCATCCGCTTGCCCGCCTGGCGTCAGTGCTTGCTCGACATAAGAAGTACCTCTTTCAGTCGATTCAGAGACCTTCCGACAGCAATCCTAGGGTCCGCATTTTGAGATACACACATCTAGAACAAGGACGACGTACTCAGCACATGAAATGAGCACTTGCGGAATGGTGAAGGATCTGCTTTCATCTAGCTCATAGGGAGGAACTGGGTGTATTATGAGCAGGCACATATCCACATTCATTCAACCGGGTCAAGAGCTTTGGTGATAGCTTAAAATCATTGCACGCAAACGAGACCAAATGCGCATGCGAGCTGCCCCATGCAAATGCATTCAGGAGCCAAGTCAGCAAGTCAACTGAAGCTCGGATTTAGGTGACATGTAAAGAGGATCCTTCAATTTCAGTTGACGCTCCCTTCCGCCATTGTGCGTCTCAGTTGTGCGTGCCGCTCAAAACACCGCTTCAATGAGGAGTCCATCATTGTTTGTGGGGAAACCAATATAAACCCGTGCATCATTCACCAGGAAAAACCCATGTGCAAAATATTGACCGGACTTCGAAAACCTGAGAAACCCTGTCAGCCTATTGCTCTTTGCGGGTGCCTTCCCGGTAGCCGCCCCCCCAGCCCCTGCCTTCTTCACCAGGCCCTGCACCCACTGCGGCACGTAGCCCCCGAGGTCCGTCTGCGAGACCCCGGTGAGCACCACGCCTCGGGGTTTCTGACCCGAAACGAAGAAACCGAAAACTCGGCTGCGTGGCTCGGCCAAGAAAGGTCCATTATTTTAGCTTACCACTAAACTGGTCGTACCAAAAAGTGTGAAGATTATGAAGTCCAGAATCTCAGGAAGTGAGCCAAACAGTCCAAAGCTGGCTAAAAAAATCGCAGCATGCGCAGCAAACATGGCGGCGAAATGCCTGGGCGAGTACAAAACGAACAACCAGTAGGAACACAACTAACCAAAACAAGGCCAAGCGCGGGCCCACGAAATGGGTGGGACAAAAGTGGGCCAGGGGGGTGTCAGGGACGTTGTACTCTCGGCGCAAAGGCGGCGAAACCCAAGGGAGAGCTCACGACAAAAAGCAAAATCGCAAGCAGCAAATGATGAAGACATACTGAGACTACATTAGATCCCGCACGCTTGAAACACCACGAAATTAACAAACATGTATAACAGCAAGTTGTCGCTAATCTTCGCAATGCCCCAAACACATTGGTTGAAACGATTTCACCACTGCTTAAAATTCACCACTTCAGGTAAGGGATGCATGCCCAGCCTCCTCCGGGGTTCGGCCGCAGAATGTACCTGCGGTCTTTACGCCGAGTGACGCAGGACATGCTCGGAGGATGTCAGCAAAAGAAGAACAGATTGAAGAGATGGAAAAGAGCAAGCGTCAGTTGGAAAGTAGGAAATAATATGAAAGGATAGGAAAACCTATGCAAGAAAGATAAAACAAAGGAAAGGATAGCAAACAATGGAAAGATATGACATTGACAGGGAAGGGAAGGGAAGGGAAGGAGAGGTCAGGCAGGTCGTCAGGGAACTCTGGAGGTCTAGGTAGCGTGTGAGTCTACTGATCAGGGTTGACAAATGTATGCAAATGTTCTGCTAAATCCGTCATCCCACTTAAAGGAGACACACTCGACATGTGCCCAGCAAACCTGTTGATTGGCAAAAAGACGGCTTGGCCCATCCTAATCCTTGATCCTCGCTGGACTCCAGTACAAAGCCAATCCTTGCGTGAACCAAGGACAATATTAAGAATTGCCTTGAAACAGCAGTGCACTAGGTATTGGGAAGGCAACACGTGAGGTTAGCGACGAATCTGGTTGATGAAACCTCGGCTCAATACACAACTCAACACACACACACATTATACACACACGCATACACACACACACACACACACACACACACACACACACACACACATTTCAGTTGAACAGCCCCGACCTGCTGCATTCAATTACTGACTTCGCCCCAGGGTTGCTCCTAAGACCACAAAACAGCTCAGTTGGGTTGGTCGAAAGAATGGTGGATTGGGAGGGGCGGGGTCCCGACCTCTGCAATTTGAACCTACCTTCTTTTTGCAGGTGTAGATGAGTACGTAAGCTCTTTTACTTTATCTCTGGTTGGCCAACTTTCCATTTGTCCAATGCGTGTTTTTAATAAATCCCCGTCCGAAAGAATGGTTGATTGGGGGGAGCCAGGATTTGGACTGGAATCTAATCATCATAGACAGGGGGCTTTTCAAGACTGTACCTTCCAATAAACCGGTCTGTTGGCTTCTATAATTGTTGTTGCA
>CAUJNA010002496.1:0-31853 GCA_963377175.1 Effrenium voratum | reverse complement strand
GAAGAGGGCTATGTCCTGTGGGAGGGAAAGGTCTTAGGATTGCTAAATCCTTGCCTTTCAAAAGCGCTCTAAAGCCCGCGCTAGCGCGCCCCTCTTCATGGCCACTTGCTAAATCTTCTCTTCAATGGAGATTTAAACCCTAATGTGTCAGTGTTTCCGATTTGGGTCGCCCCCTTGGGCTCTTCTTCTCCCAGAAGAGGGCTCTGTCCTGTGGGAGGGAAAGGTCTTAGGATTGCTTAATCCTTGCCTTTCAAAAGCGCTCCAAAGCCCGCGCTAGCGCGCCCCTCTTCATGGCCACTTGCTAAATCTTCTCTTCAATGGAGATTTAAACCCTAATGTATCAGTGTTTTCGATTTGGTTCGCCCCCTTGGGCTCTTCTTCTCCCAGAAGAGGGCTCTGTCCTGTGGGAGGGAAAGGTCTTAGGATTTCTAAATCCTTGCCTTTCAAAAGCGCTCCAAAGCCCGCGCTAGCGCGCCCCTCTTCATGGCCACTTGCTAAATCTTCTCTTCAATGGAGATTTAAACCCTAATGTGTCAGTGTTTCCGATTTGGTTCGCCCCCTTGGGCTCTTCTTCTCCCAGAAGAGGGCTCTGTCCTGTGGGAGGGAAAGGTCTTAGGATTGCTAAATCCTTGCCTTTCAAAAGCGCTCCAAAGCCCGCGCTAGCGCGCCCCTCTTCATGGCCACTTGCTAAATCTTCTCTTCAATGGAGATTTAAACCCTAATGTGTCAGTGTTTCCGATTTGGTTCGCCCCCTTGGGCTCTTCTTCTCCCAGAAGAGGGCTCTGTCCTGTGGGAGGGAAAGGTCTTAGGATTGCTAAATCCTTGCCTTTCAAAAGCGCTCCAAAGCCCGCGCTAGCGCGCCCCTCTTCATGGCCACTTGCTAAATCTTCTCTTCAATGGAGATTTAAACCCTAATGTATCAGTGTTTCCGATTTGGTTCGCCCCCTTGGGCTCTTCTTCTCCCAGAAGAGGGCTCTGTCCTGCGGGAGGGAAAGGTCTTAGGATTGCTAAATCCTTGCCTTTCAAAAGCGCTCCAAAGCCCGCGCTAGCGCGCCCCTCTTCATGGCCACTTGCTAAATCTTCTCTTCAATGGAGATTTAAACCCTAATGTATCAGTGTATCCGATTTGGTTCGCCCCCTTGGGCTCTTCTTCTCCCAGAAGAGGGCTCTGTCCTGTGGGAGGGAAAGGTCTTAGGCTTGCTAAATCCTTGCCTTTCAAAAGCGCTCCACAGCCCGCGCTAGCGCGCCCCTCTTCATGGCCACTTGCTAAATCTTCTCTTCAATGGAGATTTAATCCCTAATGTATCAGTGTTTCCGATTTGGTTCGCCCCCTTGGGCTCTTCTTCTCCCAGAAGAGGGCTCTGTCCTGCGGGAGGGAAAGGTCTTAGGATTGCTAAATCCTTGCCTTTCAAAACCGCTCTAAAGCCCGCGCTAGCGCGCCCCTCTTCATGGCCACTTGCTAAATCTTCTCTTCAATGGAGATTTAAACCCTAATGTATCAGTGTTTCCGATGTGGTTCGCCCCCTTGGGCTCTTCTTCTCCCAGAAGAGGGCTCTGTCCTGTGGGAGGGAAAGGTCTTAGGATTGCTAAATCCTTGCCTTTCAAAAGCGCTCCAAAGCCCGCGCTAGCGCGCCCCTCTTAAAACACACAAATCGGCCACCAGCGGCTCATCTTGCTCATTCAAAGGAGATTTAAACCCTAATGTATCAGTGTTTCCGATTTGGTTCGCCCCCTTGGGCTCTTCTTCTCCCAGAAGAGGGCTCTGTCCTGTGGGAGGGAAAAGTCTTAGGATTGCTAAATCCTTGCCTTTCAAAAGCGCTCCAAAGCCCGCGCTAGCGCGCCCCTCTTCATGGCCACTTGCTAAATCTTCTCTTCAATGGAGATTTAAACCTTAATGGACTCTGCTATCGATTTGACGAACCCCCCCTGGGCTCTTCTTCTCCCAGAAGAGGCCTCTGTCCTGTGGGAGGGAAAGGTCTTAGGATTGCTAAATCCTTGCCTTTCAAAAGCGCTCCAAAGCCCGCGCTAGCGCGCCCCTCTTCATGGCCACTTGCTAAATCTTCTCTTCAATGGAGATTTAAACCTTAATGGACTCTGCTATCGATTTGACGAACCCCCCTGGGCTCGTCTTCTCCCAGAAGAGGGCTCTGTCCTGTGGGAGGGAAAGGTCTTAGGATTGCTTAATCCTTGCCTTTCAAAAGCGCTCCAAAGCCCGCGCTAGCGCGCCCCTCTTCATGGCCACTTGCTAAATCTTCTCTTCAATGGAGATTTAAACCTTAATGGGCTCTGCTCTGCTATCCGCCGCGCGCAGGGCGCCAAGCGGCGTCTGCTTCGCTTCTTATCGGGCCTTGCTCGCGCTGGAAGACATGGCAGCCCAATCAACAGGTCTTGCGCGCACGGCCTACCGCGTCCAATTTACAAAGCTGCTTTAGACTGTTCTCGTTCTGCCTCAAGCTGCTTCACACCAAAACTTTCAGAGATTGCCCTTTCGTTGCGCAGCACCCTTGCTGTCTCGTTTGACTGCGCACTCTGAGTTGCACGGACTTTTACAGATTCCTTAAAAAAACAGCTGCTTTGTAAAAACAGTTCCTGGGTTTCTCCTTTGCCGATTGTCATCTTTCGGTCGCCTTTAGACAGATTCCTTAAAAAACAGCTGCTTTGCAAAAAATCCTGGGTTTCTCCATTGCAAATCGCATCTTTCGGTCACCTTGGCCTTTGGTTCTTCACAGGTCAGATGTTGTTCTTGGCGAAGGCTAGACCAGGAGCGCGCCGCAAGTTTTTCTTCAAACTTGCGCCAGACAGTCGCTGTCGATCTCTGCGGCTGCCTTGGCGTGGATAGCTTGTGTGGGCCAAGCAAACAATTGCAACGCGGCTTGCGGACCCGTCTTGAAATTTGGAGAAACTAGCAAACTCTCCTATGTTGTGGGTAACCAATCTGGGTGGGTGGGAAAGCTAACAAAAATTTCCTCAATCCATTTGATATACCCTCTAGACCCTAAACCCTAAACCCTAAACCCTAAACCCTAAACCCTAAACCCTAAACCCTAAACTTAAAGCTCGCGACGACTTACCGCTCGCTTAGAGCGACATGGAGTCGTGAGCGCACGGCGCACTTAGCGCCCGGGCAATAGCTCCAAGCTATTGCCGAAAAAGCGCCAGCAGCTATGCAGCTGCCCCAAGGGCCTCCCTTCTCTTGGGACCGTGCCTGCAGGCACATAATATGCGAAGCAATATTATATTACCCTAAAACCTAGGTCCTAGACCCTAACCTGGCCTTGAAGACCGCCAAAGCTCCCCTAGATAAAACGGCCATCGGCCTTGATAAAACGGCCATTGGCCTTGATAAAATGGCCATTGGCCTTGATAGAATAGCCACTGGCCTTCCTACCTAGAGTGGCCGCTGGACCTGGCCTTGACGTGGCCGGCCGGCCGTTGAAAACTGCTTGCGCGGCGTCATAGCGGGTTGGGCCTCTGAGGGGCCAGCTTTGATAAGCCGCTGCGCGCGGCGGACCCTTGACCTTTCTGATTCTGATGAAATGGACTGTTGCCAAGCGCGCCCGCGACAAATGGCCCACGCTTTGGCCCCAACACTCAGCCGCGTTTGATGAAATAGCCATTGGACCATTGGACTTGACGAAATCCTTCCCGAGGGCTTTTGAGAGCCTGGGGCGAAGCTCTTTCACAGCGCGCCCGCAACGAAATCGTTGAAGCCGCGGCCTGCGCTATGGATCCCAACGCTCGCGACAGAAGCCGTGCCTTGGCCAGCGCGCGACTGCCCCAGTCGAGCGCAGTGAAGCTTTGGGCCCAAGCCGTCGCAGCTGTAACTTTTCAAGCTGCAGCGCTCGGCTAGCGTTAGCGATGAAATCGCTGCAGCCTTGGCTTGAACTATCCCCCACCCTTGCTCGCGGCGACATCGCTACAGCCAGCCGTCAGCCCCCCTCACCTGCGCAAGCCTCAAGCGCCCGCGTCTCCTTATGAAGCGGTGTGAATCGGCAAATCAACGTGGCCGGCGCTCGCGACTCTTTGAGCTCAAGCCGTCGCATTATAAGACGCGAGTTTTAAGCGGCTTGTTGTCTTCGCGCGATCAAGCGCTTCCCTTATCACTCGCCCTGCCGGGGTCCAAATTAAAACCCTAAACCCTAAAAGATTTGTCTCTGGGCGGTATTGGGGTGGGTTGAAGCAGCCGCCTCGGCGCGCCGCCCGCGACCCTCTGGGTCGAGGCGCGCCGCTTCGAGGTCAAACCCTAAACCCTAAACCCTAAACCCTAAACCCTAAACCCTAAACCCTAAACCCTAAACCCTAAACCCTAAACCCTAAAACCCTAAAACCCTAAAACCCTAAAACCCTAAAACCCTAAAACCCTAAAACCTAAACCCTAAACCCTAAACCCTAAACCCTAAACCCTAAACCCTAAACCCTAAACTTTTAGTGGCTGCCGCCATATGCGCCAACACAGGTGTAAGGTTGCGTGTCGATTTTAATGTTGACTCGATCGATCAGTCGATCTAAGGTTGATAATGAGTTAGGCGGTCGATTAAATTGCTAACAGTCGTTCTCTCGAGAGGCTCGAGAGGCTCGAAAGGCTCGACAGGCTCGAGAGGCTCGAGAGGCTCGAAAGGCTCGATTGAGAGGCTCGAGAGGCTCGAAAGGCTCGAAAGGCCCGATCGAGAGGCGAAAGGCTCGATCGAGAGACTCGAGAGGCTCGAAAGGCTCGAAAGGCCCGATCGAGAGGCTCGAGAGGCTTGAAAGGGAAAGGCTCGATCGAGAGGCTCGAGAGGCTCGAAAGGCTCGAAAGGCCCGATCGAGAGGCTTGAGAGGCTCAAGAGGCTGGATCAAGAGGCTCGAGAGGCTCGAAAAACTGGAAAGGCTCGAAAGGCCCGATCGAAAGGCTCGACAGGCTCGATCAAGAGGCTCGAGGCTCAACACAAAAAAAAAAGAAAACAAGAATAAAAAAAGAAAAAAAAAAAAAAAAAAAAAAAGAGGCTCGAAAAGCACGAAAGGCCCGATCGAGAGGCTCGCGAGGCTCGAAAGGCATGATCGAGACTCGAGAGGCTCGAAAGGCTCGAAAGTCCCGAATCGAGAGGCTTGAAGGCTCAAAGGCTGTATCGAGAAGGCTCGAAAGGCCCAACGAAAAGGCTCGAAAGCTTGATCAAGAGCTCGAGGGGCTCGAAAGGCCTCGAATAGGGCCAGACGAACGAGAGGGCTCGAAAAAGATCGAAAGGCCCGATCGAGAGGCTCGAGGCTCGAAAGGCTTGATCGAGAGGCTCGAGAGGCTCGAAAGGCTCGAAAGGCCCGATCGAGAGGCTCGAGAGGCTTGAAAGGGAAAGGCTCGATCGAGAGGCTCGAGAGGCTCGAAAGGCTCGAAAGGCCCGATCGAGAGGTTCGAGAGGCTCGAAAGGCTCGATCGAGAGGCTTGAGACCGTAGACTATTTTATCGCCCGTAGACCATTTTATTGCCGTTTTATCAAGCCAAGGCAGCCCGTAGACCATTTTATCAAGCCCGTAGACCATTTTATCGCCCCCACCAATGGCCGGTTTATTAAGCCAATGGCCGTTTTATCAAGCGAAGGCAGCCCGTAGACCATTTTATCGCCCGTAGACCATTTTATCGCCGTTTTATCAAGCCAAGGCAGCCCGTAGACCATTTTATCGCCCGTAGACCAATTTATCGCCGTTTTATCAAGCCAAGGCAGCCCGTAGACCATTTTATCAAGCCGTAGACCATTTTATCGCCGTTTTATCAAGCCAAGGCAGCCCTCGTAGACCATTTTATCAAGCCCGTAGACCATTTAATCATAAAAAAGCTCGACCTTTTCGGATTACAGTGTTGGGATTCCCCTATATAGAAAAACTTTCGAAGCTTTGAGGTCTCCGCTACTCGCTCTCGACATTTGGCTAGGGCGCCACCACACTGTGTTGGCGGACCCTAAACCCTAAACCCTAAACCCTAAACTTTTAGTGGCTGCCGCCATATGCGCCAACACAGGTGTAAGGTTGCGTGTCGATCTTAATGTTGACTCGATCGATCAGTCGATCTAAGGTCGATAATGAGTTAGGCGATCGATTAAATTGCTAATAGTCGTTCTCTCGAGAGGCTCGAGAGGCTCGAAAGGCTCGACAGGCTCGAGAGGCTCGAGAGGCTCGAAAGGCTCGATTGAGAGGCTCGAGAAGCTCGAAAGGCTCGAAAGGCCCGATCGAGAGGCTCGAAAGGCTCGAAAGGCTCGATCGAGAGGCTCGAGAGGCTCGAAAGGCTTGAAAGGCTCGAAAGGCCCGATCGAGAGGCTCGAGAGGCTCAAAAGGCTCGATCAAGAGGCTCGAGAGGCTCGAAAAGCTTGAGAGGCCCGATCGAGAGGCTTGAGAGGCTCAAGAGGCTGGATCAAGAGGCTCGAGAGGCTCGAAAAACTGGAAAGGTTTGAAAGGCCCGATCGAAAGGCTCGAAAGGCTCGATCAAGAGGCTCAAGGGGCTCGAAAGGCTCGAAAGGCCCGATCGAGAGGCTCGAGAGGTCTCGAAAGGCTTGATCGAGAGGCTCGAGAGGCTCGAAAGGTTTGAAAGGCCCGATTGAGAGGCTTGAGAGGCTCGAAAGGCTGGATCGAGAAGGCTCGAAAGGCCCAATCGAAAGGCTCGAAATGCTCGATCGAGAGGCTCGAGGGGCTCGAAAGGCTCGAAAGGCCAGACGATCGAGAGGCTCGAAAAGATCGAAAGGCCCGATTGAGAGGCTCGAGGCTCGAAAGGCTCGATCGAGAGGCTCGAGAGGCTCGAAAGGCTCGAAAGGCCCGATCGAGAGGCTCGAGAGGCTTGAAAGGGAAAGGCTCGATCGAGAGGCTCGAGAGGCTCGAAAGGCTCGAAAGGCCCGATCGAAAGGCGGCTCGACAGGCTCGATCGAGAGGCTTGAGACCGTAGACCATTTTATCGCCCGTAGACCATTTTATTGCCGTTTTATCAAGCCAAGGCAGCCCGTAGACCATTTTATCAAGCCCGTAGACCATTTTATCGCCCCCACCAATGGCCGTTTTATTAAGCCAATGGCCGTTTAATCAAGCGAAGGCAGCCCGTAGACCATTTTATCGCCCGTAGACCATTTTATCGCCGTTTTATCAAGCCAAGGCAGCCCGTAGACCATTTTATCGCCCGTAGACCATTTTATCGCCGTTTTATCAAGCAGCCCGTAGACCATTTTATCAAGCCGTAGACCATTTAAAAATCGCCGTTATTAATCAAGCCAAGCAAGAGCCCTCGAAGACCAAATTTTATCAAGGCCGTCGACCAATTAATCATACAAAAGCACGACCTTATTCGGATTACAGTGCAGTGGTTGCCCCTAAAATGTTTTTGCCCATTGTTTTTATGTTCACTCCCCAGAAACTACTCGCTCTCCGACATTTCCCCCAAACCACTCACACTGTGTTGGCGGACCCAAACCCCTAAAACCCTAAACCGAAACTAAAGCTCGCGATGTTGTCCCGCTCGCCTAGAGCGTCGTAGCATCGCGAGCGCAGGGCGCGCTTAGCGACCCGGCTGCGTCTAGCTGCCCTGACTCCTGACAAGGCGAGCAGGAAGAGTTAGCTTCCTGCTCCGTCCTCGCTCTTGATGCGATCCTAAGAGGTGACCTGTGCTGACAGCACTAAAATATGGAGCGGTAGCTCCTATATTATAGTACCCTAAAACCTAAGGTCCCGGACCCTAACAGATACCGGAAGTTTTCTTTTGAGAGATGAGCCTCCTTGCAAGGGCCTTGATAAAACGGCCATTGGCCTTGACCGTTGGCCTTGATAAAATAGCCATTGGCCTTGATAAAATGGCCACTGGCCTTGATTTTTATATAAATTCTAGTAAATAATAGGAGCGACTGGACGCTCCGGAGAGGAAGGGCGACTGCCGAAACGGGGCGCCCTATATAATAGGAGCGATCGGGCGCTCCGGAAGAAGAAGGTAGACTGCCGAAACGGGGCGCCCTATATAATAGGAGCGACTGGACGCTCCGGACGAGGAAGGCTGACTGCCGAAACGGGGCGCCCTATATAATAGGAGCGACCGGGCGCTCCGGAAGAAGAAGGTTGACTGCCGAAACGGGGCGTCCTATATAATAGGAGCGACTGGACGCTCCGCAAGAGGAAGGTTGACTGCCGACACCATACAAAGCTCCTTACACCTTCGACCCCGCAGCTCGCAGCCTCCGCGTGATGACGGACAGCGGCCGGCGCTTGGCGGTCTACCCCTACACGGACGTCGACGCCCCGGGCGGTCGCGTGGTGTACTTCCCGGTCCGCCTCGGCTACGCGGGCACGATCTACAAGTATCAGGGCGCCGAGTTGGAGCATGTCACGTTGTGGCTGGACCGGACCTACTGCAAGGCCGCCGCTTACGTCGCCTTATCGCGCGTGTCGCGCGACTCTGACTACCTCATCGGCGGGGAGGTCACGACGGCGCACTTCGCGCCCGCCAAGTGAGGGGCGGGCAGTGCCAAATAGTCTTATGAGAACAATCTTTTCCTCGCGAGAGCGCGAGCGTGTCAAAAAGAAAAACGGCGCCTTTGCAGCGCCGACTTGTCCCGCAAGCAAAAGCAAACTTTGCCTCGCGCAGGCGTCTGCCCTTCTCTCTGCGCGGCAGCGCCGCTGGAGCACCGCGGCGGCGGCCAGGCCTGTCCTTGCGAGGTCGCTGTTTCGCGTCGCGATCGAGCGCTTCCCACATCCTTTGCCCGCCGGGCTTCCAATTAAAACCCTAAACCCTGAAAGATTTTACTTTGGGTGGTATTGGGGTGGGTTGAAGCTGCCGCCTCGGCGCGCCGCCCCGCGACCCTCTGGGTCGAGGCGCGCCGCTTCCGAGGTGAAACCCTAAACCCTAAACCCTAAACCCTAAACCCTAAACTCAAGGCCGAGCGCCGTACCGCAAGCGCTCGGCCGCAGCAGCTGCATTGGTGCTGGCGCAGAGCGAGTCCGGCATGGCGAGCGAAAGCGCCCCGAGTTGCGTTCCTCTGCAACGAGCGCGGTTTGGAGCTGTAGCTCCCGCTGCCAGCGCCAGCTGGCCTTAGACTGAGTAACCCCAAACCTTCAACGAACCGCAGAGTCCTCCTTATGAACTTTATCAAGGCTCCTTATACGAAGCTTTAGAAGAAGCTTTATGAGAAGCTTTAGAAGAAGCGTTGTAAGACGCTTGAAAAGAAGCTTTCTAAGAAGCTTTAAAGAATAAGAAGCTGCATAAGAAGCTTTGTAAGAAGCTTTAGAAGCTGTCCGCTCGCTTTGCCAGCTCTTTCTAAAAATGGCTCGACTTGGCCGTTGATAAACTGCTTGTACGGGGCAATATGACATCGGCCATCCGCAGTCTAAATCTAGAGATCTGGCCATGTGGCCGCTTCTTGGTGATAAACCGGTCATTGCGGCCACTGGCCTGGCCTTGATAAAGCGGCCACTGTTGCTAAAACTGCTATTGAGGCTGGCCGGCCTTGATAAAACGGCCATCGCTTTGATAAAACGGCTACTGCGGCTGGCCGGCCTTGATGAAACGGCCACTCGCTTTGCCAGCCCTTGATAAAAATGGCTCGGCTTGGCCGCTGATAAACTCCTTATACGGGGCAATATGAAATCGGCAATCCGCAGCCCGAATCTAGCAGATCTGGCAATTTGGCCGCTTCTGCTTGATAAAACGGCCATTGCGGCCACTGGCCTGGTCCTCGACCTTGATAAAGCGGCCATTGTTGATAAAACTTGATAAAAAAAAGCCATCCGCTTTGATAAAACGGCCACTGCGGCTGGCGGGCCTTGATAAAGTTGCCATTCGCTTTGCCAGCCTTCCTAAAAATTGCTCGGCCTGGCCGCTGATAAACTCCTTATACGGGACAATATGGAATCGGCCATCCGCAGCCCGAAGCTAGAGATCTGGTCATTTGTCCGCTTCTGGTTGATAAAACGGCCATTGCGGCCACTGGCCTGGTCCTCGCCCTTGATAATCTGGGCCGCCCGTGTTGCGACATAGGATTCGGGCCGCATATGCCGCGGCGGCCTCCAAGATCCCCCCGCTTTGCGTCGCTCGGAAATTTGTTCGGGCCAGCCCCCAGCGCCAAAATAACGGAGCGTGCGCGAGCGACGGCGCGGGTTTGCCATGGCTGTCGCGGAAGCTTCGCCCGGAAGATTGTTTCGGGAAGCCCGACGGGCCAGCCCCCAGCGCCAAAAGAACGGAGCGCGCGCGTGCGACGGCGCGGGTTTGCCATGGCTGTCGGCGTCCAAGATCCCCCCGCTTTGCATCGCTCGGAAACTTGTTTCGGGAAGCCCGTCGGGCCAACCCCCAGCGCCAAAACGACGGAAGCGAGCGCGAGGGACGCTGTCGCAGAAGCTTTGGCCGTCGCCCGGAAATTGTTTCGGGAAGCCCGACGGGCCAGCCCCCAGCGCCAAAATATAATAACGGAGCGCGCGCGTGCGACGGCGCGGGTTTGCCATGGCTGTCGCGGAAGCTTCGGCCGTCGCCCGGAAAGTTGTTTCGAGAAGCCCGACGGGCCAGCTCCCAGCGTCAAAATTACGGGAGCGAGCGCGAGCGACGCACCCCCTCCGAGGCTGTCGCGGAAGCTTCCGTCAGGCCCGACCCCAGCGTCAAAACGACGGGAACGAATCCTACGACGTAGGATTGAGACGCACGAAAATACGTACGCGGAACACAATCCAACAAAAGGAAACTTTTCGGGCAGACTTCTAAAAATGGCTCGACCTGGCCATTGATAAACTGCTTGTGCGGGACAATATGAAATCGACCATCCGCAGCCCAAATCTACAGATCTGGCCATTTGCACGCTTCTGATTGATAAAACGGCCATTGCGGCCACTGGCCTGGGCCTCAATCTTTGAAAAAACGGCCATTGTTGATAAAACGGCCATAGGCTCCGGCCTTGATAAAACTTGATAAACGGCCACTGCGGCTGGGGCCTTGATAAAGTTGCCATTCTGCAAGCCCTTGATAAAAATGGCTCGGCTTGGCCGCTGATAAACTCCTTATACGGGACAATATGAAATCGGCCATCCGCAACCCGAATTTAAAGATCTGGCAACTTGTCCGCTTCTGGTTGATAAAACGGCCATCGCCCATTGGCGTCGCTCGGAAACTTGTTTCGGGAAGCCCGTCCGGCCACCCCCCAGCGCCAAAACGACGGAAGCGAGCGCGAGGGAGGCTGTCGCAGAAACTCTGGCCGTCGCCCGGAAAATTGCTTCGGGAAGCCCGACGGGCCAGCCCCCAGCGTCAGAACAACGGAGCGCACGCGAGCGACGGCGCGGGTTTGCCATGGGCTGTCGCGGAAGCTTCGGCCGTCGCCCGGAAAGTTGTTTCGAGAAGCAACGGGCCAGCTCCCAGCGCCAAAATTACGGAAGCGAGCGCGAGCGACGCGCCCCTCCGAGGCTTGACAAAACGGCCACTGCGGCTGGCCGGCCTTGATAAAGTTGCCATTCTGCAAGCCCTTGATAAGAATGGCTTGGCTTGACCGCTGATAAACTCCAAAAACGGGACAGTATGAAATCGGCCATCCGCAGCCCGAATTTACAGATCTGGGCCATGTGTCCGCTTCTGTTTGATAAAACGGCCTTTGCGGCCACTGGCCGTCCAAGATCCCTCCGCTTGCATCGCTTGGAAACTTGTTTCGGGAAGCCCGCCCGGCCACCCCCCAGCGCCAAAACGACGGAAGCGAGCGCGAGGGAGGCTGTCGCAGAAGCTTTGGCCGTCGCCCGGAAAATTGTTTCGGGAAGCCCGGCGGGCCAGCCCCCAGCGCCAGAATAACGGAGCGCGCGACGGCGCGGGTTTGCGATGGCTGTCGCGGAAGCTTCGGCCGTCGCCCGGAAAGTTGTTTCGGGAAGCCCAACGGGCCAGCTCCCAGCGCCAAAATTACGGAAGCGAGCGCGAGCGACGCGCCCCTCCCAGGCTGTCGCGGAAGCTTCAACCGTCGCCGAGAAAGTTTTCTCGCGAAGCCCGACGGGCCCGACCCCAGCGTCAAAACGACGGGAACGAGCTTTCGGGCAGCCCGACGGGCCAGACCCAAGCCCAAACCTTCGATGATTCTTTGCGTCACGAAAAATGGCACGCGACGCGCCCTGGCCGGTTTTCTGCGAACCCTAAACCCTAAAAGGTTTTAGATGTGGGTGGTCAAGGGGTGGGGACGCCGCTTTCGCCGCGCGCCCCCACGACCCCCAGGGTCGAGGGCGCGCTTCATCTTGGAAACCCTAAACCCTAAACCCTAAACCCTAAACCCTAAACCCTAAACCCTAAACCCTAAACCCTAAACTCAAGGCCGAGCGCCGTACCGCAAGCGCTCGGCCGCAGCAGCTGCATTGGTGCTGGCGCAGAGCGAGTCCGGCATGGCGAGCGGAAGCGCCCCGAGGTGCGTTCCTCTGCAACGAGCGCGGTTTGGAGCTGTCGCTCCCGCTGCCAGCGCCAGCTGGCCTTAGAATGAGTAACCCCAAACCTTCAACGAAGCGCAGCGTCCTCCTTATGAACTTTATCAAGGCTCCTTATACGAAGCTTTAGAAGAAGCTTTATAAGAAGCTGTAGAAGAAGCTTGGTCAGAAGCTTGAAAAGAAGCTTTATAAGAAGCTTTGCAAGAAGCTTTAGAAGCTGTATAAGAAGCTTTGTAAGAAGCTTTAGAAGCTGTATAAGATGCTTTGTGTGGAGCTTTATAAGAAGCTACAGTAGAAGCTTTATAAGGAGCTTTCTAAGGAGCTGCGCAAGCAAAAGAAGAATAAGACGCTTTACGAGGAGCTTTAAAAGAAAATGTAGAAGAAGCTCCGCGAAGAGCTTTGAAGAAGCTTTCGAAGAGGCTGGCTTTGATAAAGCGGCCATTGCGGCTGGCCGGTCTGATAAAGCGGCCACTGGCTTTGCCAGCTCTTTCCTGGCCGTTGATAAACTGCTTGTGCGGGACAATATGAAATCGACCATCCGCAGCCCAAATCTACAGATCTGGCCATTTGCGCGCTTCTGATTGATAAAACGGCCATTGCGGCCACTGGCCTGGGCCTCAATCTTGAAAAAGCGGCCATTGTTGATAAAACGGCCATAACTGGCCGGCCTTGATAAAACTTGACAAACGGCCATGGCTAGCCGGCCTTGATAAAGTTGCTATTCTGCAAGCCCTTGATAAAAATGGCTCGGGTTGGCCGCTGATAAACTCCTTATAGGGGACAATATGAAATCGGCCATCCGCAGCCCGAATTTAAAGATCTGGCCACTTGTCCGCTTCTGGTTGATAAAACGGCCATCGCGGCCATTGGCGTCGCTCGGAAACTTGTTTCGGGAAGCCCGTCCGGCCACCCCCCAGCGCCAAAACGACGGAAGCGAGCGCGAGGGAGGCTGTCGCAGAAGCTCTGGCCGTCGCCCGGAAAATTGTTTCGGGAAGCCCGACGGGCCAGCCCCCAGCGTCAGAACAACGGAGCGCACGCGAGCGACGGCGCGGGTTTGCCATGGCTGTCGCGGAAGCTTCGGGCGTCGCCCGGAAAGTTGTTTCGGAGAAGCACCGGGCCCAGCATCCCAGCGCCAAATTAAACGGACCCAAAGTGAGCGTGAAAAAAAAAAGAAAAAGCCAGAGCCAAGCGCCCCTCCGACTTGAACAAAACGGCCACAGCGCAGGCCGGCCTTTGATAAAGTTTCCAATTCTGCCCACAAAAAAGCCCTTGATAAAAAGCTTGGCTTGACCGCAGATAAACTCTTACCTTATCCGGGGCAATATAAATCGGCCACATCCCGCAGCCCGAATTTTCAAGATCTGGCCATTTGTCCGCATCTGGGTTGAATAAAAAACGGCCTTTGGGCCACTGGCCGTCCAAGGATCCCACCGCTGCAATCGCTTGGAAACTTGTTTCGGGAAGCCGTCCGGCCACCCCCCAACCCCCAGCGCCAAACCGTCGGAAGCGAGCGCGAAACATGAACCCACGGCGTAGAGGCAGGGAGGCTGTGGCAGAAGCTTTGGCCGTCACCCGGAAAATTGTTTCGGGAAGCCCGGCGGGCCAGCCCCCAGCGCCAGAATAACGGAGCGCGCGCGAGCGACGGCGCGGGTTTGCCATGGCTGTCGCGGAAGCTTCGGCCGTCGCCCGGAAAGTTGTTTCGGGAAGCCCAACGGGCCAGCTCCCAGCGCCAAAATTACGGAAGCGAGCGCGAGCGACGTGCCCCTCCCAGGCTGTCGCGGAAGCTTCAACCGTCGCCGAGAAAGTTTTCTCGGGAAGCCCGACGGGCCCGACCCCAGTGTCAAAACGACGGGAACGAGCTTTCGGGCAGCCCGACGGGCCAGACCCAAGCCCAAAACCTTCGATGATTCTTCGCGTCACGAAAAATGGGACGCGACGCGCCCGGGCCGGGTTTCTGCGAACCCTAAACCCTAAAAGGTTTAAGACGCGGGTGGTCAAGGGGTGGGGATGCCGCTTTCGCCGCGCGCCCCCACGACCCCCGGGGTCGAGGGCGCGCTTCATCTTGGAAACCCTAAATCTTCTCTTCAATGGAGATTTAAACCTTAATGGACTCTGCTATCGATTTGACGAACCCCCCCTGGGCTCTTCTTCTCCCAGAAGAGGGCTCTGTCCTGTGGGAGGGAAAGGTCTTAGGATTGCTAAATCCTTGCCTTTCAAAAGCGCTCCAAAGCCCGCGCTAGCGCCCCCCTCTTCATGGCCACTTGCTAAATCTTCTCTTCAATGGAGATTTAAACCTTAATGGACTCTGCTATCGATTTGACGAACCCCCCCCTGGGCTCTTCTTCTCCCAGAAGAGGGCTCTGTCCTGTGGGAGGGAAAGGTCTTAGGATTGCTAAATCCTTGCCTTTCAAAAGCGCTCCAAAGCCCGCGCTATAGCGCGCCCCTCTTCATGGCCACTTGCTAAATCTTCTCTTCAATGGAGATTTAAACCTTAATGGACTCTGCTATCGATTTGACGAACCCCCCCTGGGCTCTTCTTCTCCCAGAAGAGGGCTCTGTCCTGTGGGAGGGACAGGTCTTAGGATTGCTAAATCCTTGCCTTTCAAAAGCGCTCCAAAGCCCGCGCTAGCGCGCCCCTCTTCATGGTTATTTGCTAAATCTTCACTTCAATGGAGATTTAAACCTTAATGGACTCTGCTATCGATTTGACGAACCCCCCCTGGGCTCTTCTTCTCCCAGAAGAGGGCTCTGTCCTGTGGGAGGGAAAGGTCTTAGGATTGCTAAATCCTTGCCTTTCAAAAGCGCTCCAAAGCCCGCGCTAGCGCGCCCCTCTTCCTGGCCACTTGCTAAATCTTCTCTTCAATGGAGATTTAAACCCTAATGTATCAGTGTTTCCGATTTGGTTCGCCCCCTTGGGCTCTTCTTCTCCCAGAAGAGGGCTCTGTCCTGTGGGAGGGAAAGGTCTTAGGATTGCTAAATCCATGCCATTCAAAAGCGCTCCAAAGCCCGCGCTAGCGCGCCCCTCTTCATGGCCACTTGCTAAATCTTCTCTTCAATGGAGATTTAAACCTTAATGGACTCTGCTATCGATTTGACGAAACCCCCCTGGGCTCTTCTTCTCCCAGAAGAGGGCTCTGTCCTGTGGGAGGGAAAGGTCTTAGGATTGCTAAATCCTTGCCTTTCAAAAGCGCTCCAAAGCCCGCGCTAGCGCGCCCCTCTTCATGGCCACTTGCTAAATCTTCTCTTAAATGGAGATTTAACCCTTAATGGACTCTGCTATCGATTTGACGAACCCCCCCTGGGCTCTTCTTCTCCCAGAAGAGGGCTCTGTCCTGTGGGAGGGAAAGGTCTTAGGATTGCTAAATCCTTGCCTTTCAAAAGCGCTCCAAAGCCCGCGCTAGCGCGCCCCTCTTCATGGCCACTTGCTAAATCATCTCTTCAATGGAGATTTAAACCTTAATGGACTCTGCTATCGATTTGACGAACCCCCCCTGGGCTCTTCGTTTCCGTAGGATCGACTCCACACCAAAAAAACCACCTCCTCCCAGAAGAAGGCTCTGTCCTGTGGGAGGAAAGGTCTCAGGATTGCTAAATCCTTGCCTTTCAAAAGCGCTCCAAAGCCCGCGCTAGCGCGCCCCTCTTCATGGCCACTTGCTAAATCTTCTCTTCAATGGAGATTTAAACCTTAATGGACTCTGCTATCGATTTGACGAACCCCCCCTGGGCTCTTCTTCTCCTAGAAGAGGGCTCTGTCCTGTGGGAGGGAAAGGTCTTAGGATTGCTAAATCCTTGCCTTTCAAAAGCGCTCCAAAGCCCGCGCTAGCGCGCCCCTCTTCATGGCCACTTGCTAAATCTTCTCTTCAATGGAGATTTAAACCTTAATGGACTCTGCTATCGATTTGACGAACCCCCCCTGGGCTCTTCTTCTCCCAGAAGAGGGCTCTGTCCTGTGGGAGGGAAAGGTCTTAGGATTGCTAAATCCTTGCCTTTCAAAAGCGCTCCAAAGCCCGCGCTAGCGCGCCCCTCTTCATGGCCACTTGCTAAATCTTCTCTTCAATGGAGATTTAAACCTTAATGGACTCTGCTATCGATTTGACGAACCCCCCCTGAACTCTTCTTCTCCAAGAAGAGGGCTCTGTCCTGTGGGAGGGAAAGGTCTTAGGATTGCTAAATCCTTGCCTTTCAAAAGCGCTCCAAAGCCCGCGCTAGCGCGCCCCACTTCATGGCCACTTGCTAAATCTTCTCTTCAATGGAGATTTAAACCTTACTGGACTCTGCTATCGATTTGACGAACCCCCCCTGGGCTCTTCTTCTCCCAGAAGAGGGCTCTGTCCTGTGGAGGGAAAGGTCTTAGGATTGCTAAATCCTTGCCTTTCAAAAGCGCTCCAAAGCCCGCGCTAGCGCGCCCCTCTTCATGGCCACTTGCTAAATCTTCTCTTCAATGGAGATTTAACCCTTAATGGACTCTGCTATCGATTTGACGAACCCCCCCTGGGCTCTTCTTCTCCCAGAAGAGGGCTCTGTCCTGTGGGAGGGAAAGGTCTTAGGATTGCTAAAACCTTGCCTTTCAAAAGCGCTCCAAAGCCCGCGCTAGCGCGCCCCTCTTCATGGCCACTTGCTAAATCTTCTCTTCAATGGAGATTTAAACCTTAATGGACTCTGCTATCGATTTGACGAACCCCTGGGCTCTTCTTCTCCCAGAAGAGGGCTCTGTCCTGTGGGAGGGAAAGGTCTTAGGATTGCTAAAGCCTTGCCTTTCAAAAGCGCTCCAAAGCCCGCGCTAGCGCGCCCCTCTTCATGGCCACTTGCTAAATCTTCTCTTCAATGGAGATTTAAACCTTAATGGACTCTGCTATCGATTTGACGAACCCCCCTGGGCTCTTCTTCTCCCAGAAGAGGGCTCTGTCCTGTGGGAGGGAAAGGTCATAGGATTGCTAAATCCTTGCCTTTCAAAAGCGCTCCAAAGCCCGCGCTAGCGCGCCCCTCTTCATGGCCACTTGCTAAATCTTCTCTTCAATGGAGATTTAAACCCTAATGGGATCTGCTTATCGATTTGAACGAACCCCCCCACCTGGGCTCTTCTCCTCTCGCCAGAAAGAGGGCTCAGTCCTGTGGGGAGGGAAAGGTCTTAGATGCTAAATCCTTGCCTTTCAAAAGCGCTCCAAAGCCCGCGCTAGCGCGCCCCTCTTCATGGCCACTTGCTAAATCTTCTCTTCAATGGAGATTTAAACCTTAATGGACTCTGCTATCGATTTGACGAACCCCCCCTGAACTCTTCTTCTCCCAGAAGAGGGCCAAGCGGCGTCTGCTTCGCTTCTTATCGGGCCTCGCTCGCGCTGGAAGACATGGCAGCCCAATCAACAGGTCTTGCGCGCACGGCCTACCGCGTCCAATTTACAAAGCTGCTTTAGACTGTTCTCGTTCTGCCTCAAGCTGCTTCACACCTAAACTTTCAGAGATTGCCCTTTCGTTGCTCCTGTGGGAGGGAAAGGTCTTAGGATTGCTAAATCCTTGCCTTTCAAAAGCGCTCCAAAGCCCGCGCTAGCGCGCCCCTCTTCATGGCCACTTGCTAAATCTTCTCTTCAATGGAGATTTAAACCTTAATGGACTCTGCTATCGATTTGACGAACCCCCTTTGCCGATTGTCATCTTTCGGTCGCCTTTAGACAGATTCCTTAAAAAACAGCTGCTTTGCAAAAAATCCTGGGTTTTTCCTTTGCAAATCGCATCTTTCGGTCACCTTGGCCTTTGGTTCTTCACAGGTCAGATGTTGTTCTTGGCGAAGGCTAGACCAGGAGCGCACCGCAAGTTTTTCTTCAAACTTGCGCCAGACAGTCGCTGTCGATCTCTGCGGCTGCCTTGGCGTGGATAGCTTGTGTGGGCCAAGCTAACAATTGCAACGCGGCTTGCGGACCCGTCTTGAAATTTGGAGAAACTAGCAAACTCTCCTATGTTGTGGGTAACCAATCTGGGTGGGTGGGAAAGCTAACAAAAAATTCCTCAATCCATTTGATATACCCTCTAGACCCTAAACCCTAAACCCTAAACCCTAAACCCTAAACCCTAAACCCTAAACCCTAAACCCTAAACCCTAAACCCTAAACCCTAAACCCTAAACCCTAAACCCTAAATCTTCTCTTCAATGGAGATTTAAACCTTAATGGGCTCTGCTATCGATTTGACGAACCTTTCCCTGGGCTCTTCCTCTCCCAGAAGAGGGCTCTGTCCTGTGGGAGGGAAAGGTCTTAGGATTGCTAAATCCTTGCCTTTCAAAAGCGCTCCAAAGCCCGCGCTAGCGCGCCCCTCTTCATGGCCACTTGCTAAATCTTCTCTTCAATGGAGATTTAAACCTTAATGGGCTCTGCTATCGATTTGACGACCCCCCCCCCTGGGCTCTTCCTCTCCCAGAAGAGGGCTCTGTCCTGTGGGAGGGAAAGGTCTTAGGATTGCTAAATCCTTGCCTTTCAAAAGCGCTCCAAAGCCCGCGCTAGCGCGCCCCTCTTCATGGCCACTTGCTAAATCTTCTCTTCAATGGAGATTTAAACCTTAATGGACTCTGCTATCGATTTGACGAAACAGAACCCCCCCCTGGCTCTTCCTCTCCAGAAGAGGGCTCTGTCCTGTGGGAGGGAAAGGTCTTAGTATTGCTAAATCCTTGCCTTTCAAAAGCGCTCCAAAGCCGCGCTAGCGCGCCCCTCTTCATGGCCACTTGCTAAATCTTCTCTTCAATGGAGATTTAAACCTTAATGGACTCTGCTATCGATTTGACGAACCCCCCCCCTGGGCTCTTCCTCTCCCAGAAGAGGGCTCTGTCCTGTGGGAGGGAAAGGTCTTAGGATTGCTAAATCCTTGCCTTTCAAAAGCGCTCCAAAGCCCGCGCTAGCGCGCCCCTCTTCATGGCCACTTGCTAAATCTTCTCTTCAATGGAGATTTAAACCTTAATGGGCTCTGCTCTGCTATCCGCCGCGCGCAGGGCGCCAAGCGGCGTCTGCTTCGCTTCTTATCGGGCCTCGCTCGCGCTGGAAGACATGGCAGCCCAATCAACAGGTCTTGCGCGCACGGCCTACCGCGTCCAATTTACAAAGCTGCTTTAGACTGTTCTCGTTCTGCCTCAAGCTGCTTCACACCTAAACTTTCAGAGATTGCCCTTTCGTTGCGCAGCACCCTTGCTGTCTCGTTTGACTGCGCACTCTGAGTTGCACGGACTTTTACAGATTCCTTAAAAAAAACAGCTGCTTTGTAAAAACAGTTCCTGGGTTTCTCCTTTGCCGATTGTCATCTTTCGGTCGCCTTTAGACAGATTCCTTAAAAAACAGCTGCTTTGCAAAAAATCCTGGGTTTCTCCTTTGCAAATCGCATCTTTCGGTCACCTTGGCCTTTGGTTCTTCACAGGTCAGATGTTGTTCTTGGCGAAGGCTAGACCAGGAGCGCGCCGCAAGTTTTTCTTCAAACTTGCGCCAGACAGTCGCTGTCGATCTCTGCGGCTGCCTTGGCGTGGATAGCTTGTGTGGGCCAAGCTAACAATTGCAACGCGGCTTGCGGACCCGTCTTGAAATTTGGAGAAACTAGCAAACTCTCCTATGTTGTGGGTAACCAATCTGGGTGGGTGGGAAAGCTAACAAAAATTTCCTCAATCCATTTGATATACCCTCTAGACCCTAAACCCTAAACCCTAAACCCTAAACCCTAAACCCTAAACCCTAAACTTTTAGTGGCTGCCGCCATATGCGCCAACACAGGTGTAAGGTTGTGTGTCGATCTTAGTGTTGACAGACCGGTCAAGCGACATAAGATCGATGCTCAATTAAGCCGACTATCGAGCTATGTGACTTACAAAGTTTAAGCTTGCCTCAATTTAGACTAGACCAACTTTTCAAGCTCGAGATGATAGATTTAAACTGTCCATTGAATCGGGCGAGACTGAGGCTTAAACTTTTCATTGATGGAGCATCAAACGTTCTAAACGCTTAAGCTGACCTTGCCCCAAATTGATCAACGCCGCAAACTCGAGGTCGGAAACGTCGTAGTCTGTCAATTTGTTAGTAGATTTAAATAAGAAGCTCGAGACGGCGTATCGAGATATCTATAGATATATTTAGCGATTGAACGTCAGGCGTTTGAAGCGCTCGAACAAGCCTGCCTCCAAGGTAGGTTGACGCCTTAAACTCAAGATCGCGAACATTGCCGCTCGACACAAATGCTAGGTTAAGCTTGCTTGCCGGACCCGAAGCTAGACAAATCAGACAGGCCTGGCCAGCAGGTGGTTGGGCTGTTGGTTGCCGGGGCTGGGCCTCGCTTGTTTCACGCCAGTAGGGCTCGAAAGGCTCGAAAGGCCCGATCGAGAGGCTCGAACTCGAAAGATCGAGAGGCTCGAGAGGCTTGAAAGGCTCGAAAGGCCCGATCGAGAGGCTCGAGAGGCTCGAAAGGCTCGATCAAGAGGCTGGAGAGGCTCGAAAAGCTCGAGAGGCCCGATCAGAGGCTCGTGCGGCTCGAAAAACTGGAAAGGCTTGAAAGGCCCGATCGAAAGGCTCGAAAGGCTTGATCAAGAGGCTCGAGGGGCTCGAAAGGCTCGAAAGGCCCGATCGAGGCGGGCTGGCCTCGCTTGGGGTGACGCTAGTTTCAGCCACGTCAGTAGGTCAGACTCTGAGGCCTGGGCTGGGCAGGCTGGGCTAGGCCTTACTTGGGTGGGTTGCTGGTTGGGCTGGGCCTGAGGCGTAGACCATTTTATCGCCGTTTTATCAAGCCAAGGCCCGCAGGCAATTTTATCAAGCCCGTAGACCATTTTATCGCCCGTAGGCCATTTTATCAAGGCCAATGGCCGTTTTATCAAGCCAAGGCAGCCCGTAGACCATTTTATCGCCCGTAGACCATTTTATCGCAAATGGCCGTTTTATCAAGCTTTTATCAAGCCAAGGCAGCCCGTAGACCATTTTATCGCCCGTAGACCATTTTATCGCCCCCCTTGCCCGTAGACCATTTTATCGCCGTTTTATCAAGCCAAGGCAGCCCGTAGACCATTTTATCAAGCCGTAGACCATTTTATCGCCGTTTTATCAAGCCAAGGCAGCCCTCATAGACCATTTTATCAAGCCCGTAGACCATTTTATCATAAAAAAGCTCGACCTTTTCGGATTACAGTGCAGGGATTCCCCTATATAGAAAAACTTTCGAAGCTTTGAGGTCTCCGCTACTCGCTCTCGACAATTGCCTAGGGCGCCACCACACTGTGTTGGCGGACCCTAAACCCTAAACCCTAAACCCTAAACCCTAAACCCTAAACCCTAAACCCTAAACCCTAAACCCTAAACCCTAAACCCTAAACCCTAAACCCTAAAACCCTAAAACCCTAAACCCTAAACCCTAAAACCCTAAACCCTAAACCCTAAACCCTAAACCCTAAACCCTAAACCCTAAACCCTAAACCCTAAACCCTAAACCCTAAACTTAAAGCTCGCGACGACTTACCGCTCGCTTAGAGCGACATGGAGTCGTGAGCGCACGGCGCGCTGAGCGCCCGGGCAATAACTCCAGGCTATTGCCGATAAAGCGCCAGCAGCTATGCAGCTGCCCCAAGGGCCTCCCTTCTCTTGGGACCCGTGCCTGCAGGCACATAATATGCGAAGCAATATTATATTACCCTAAAACCTAGGTCCTAGACCCTAACCTGGCTTCGAGGCCGCGTCAAAGCTCTCCTTGATAAAACGGCCATCGGCCTGGATAAAACGGCCATTGGCGATAAAATAGCCACTGGCCTTGATAAAATGGCCATTGGCTTTGGTAAAACGGCCATTGGCATTGATAAAATTGCCATTAGCTTTGATAAAATGGCCAACACCCTTGATAAGATGGGCATTGGCCTTCATAAAGCGGCCGTCGGGGCTGCAAATGGCTTGGCCCGGCCGCTGATAAATTCTGAATACGGGGTCATCTGAATCTGGCCATCCGTAGCCCAAATGAGGAGATCCGGCCATTGCACTGCCACTCCTTGATACCATCAAAGAGTCTGCCCTTTCGGCCTGCGCTATGGCCCCCAACGCTTGCGACGAAATCGCAGAAGCCGCGCCTTGAACGATGGCCCCTAACTGATCCGTCGCTCTTGCGCTGCGCTTCCAACGCAGCCAGCAAACGGACGACGGCTTGTCGCCAGCCTCTGCGCAACGCAGCCAGCGCGCGGCCGACGGCTCGTTGCCGACCTCTTGCTCGCCTTCGAAGCAGATCGCCCCCGCGTCGCCTTCTTTCTACGAAGGAGCCCGCGGCGAGTCGACCAAGCGACATGGCCAGCGCGCGCGACTGCCCCAGAGCAAAGCTTTGGGCTCCAAGCTGCGCCTTCCAGCGAATAACGTATCTGCAACCCCTGGCGTTGAAATCGCTGCAGCCTTGGCCTCAACTATGGCCCAACGCTTGCTCAAAGTCGTTACAGCCGTCGGTCCCTTGCCGGCCTTTGCCTCAAGCAGAGCAGCTC
This sequence comes from Effrenium voratum, assembly GCA_963377175.1. Classification (NCBI taxonomy): domain Eukaryota; class Dinophyceae; order Suessiales; family Symbiodiniaceae; genus Effrenium; species Effrenium voratum. The sequence goes on along the minus strand of CAUJNA010002496.1, from coordinate 9,025 downwards.
CACGCGCGAAGACCGCTTGCGAAGCCGAAGCGCGTGCGACCGCCCCAGTCTAGCGCAGTGAAGCTTTGGGCTCAAGCCAGTGCAGCTGCAAATTTCACGCGGCAAACGCTTCTGCGACTCAACTTGCTCCAGCTGCAGCGCTCGGCCTAGCGCTAGCGATTAAATCGCTGCAGCCTTCGCCTGAACTATCCTCCGCCTCCTTTCTACGAAGGAGCTCGCGGCGAGTCGACCAAGTGACGTGGCCAGCGCGGGCTCCAACCGTCGCAGCTGCGCCTTCAAGCGGGAACGTGTCTGCAAATCCTAGCGTTGAAATCGCTGCAGCCTTGGCCTCAACTATGCCCCAACGCTTGCTCAAAGTCGTTACAGCCGTCGGCCCCTTGGCGGCCTTTGGGAGCCTCAAGCAGAGCAGCTCCGCGCCAAGCGCGCGCGACCGGCCCAGTCTAGCGCAGTGAAACATTGCGCTCAAGCCAGTGCAGCTGCAACTTTCACGCTCGCTCCAGCTTCAGCACTCGGCTAGCGCTAGCGACTATAAATCGCTGCAGCCTTCGCCTGAACTATCCTCCGCCGCTTGCTCGCGGCGAAATCGCCACAGCCAGCCGTCGACCCCTCGCCGGCCTGCGCGAAGCTGCGTCACAAGCAAGCGCCCACGTCTCCTTAGGAGTGGTGCGAATACGTGGCCGGCGCGTGCGACTCTTTGAGCTCAAGCCGTCGCAGAATAAAGATGCGAATTTCAAGCGTTTGCGCTGCGGGCTTGTTGTCTTCGCGCGATCAGGCGCTTCCCGTATCACTCGCCCTGCCGGGCTCCAAATTAAAACCCTCAACCCTAAAAGATTTGTCTCTGGGCGGTATTGGGGTGGGTTGAAGCAGCCGCCTCGGCGCGCCGCCCCGCGACCCTCTGGGTCGAGGCGCGCCGCTTCCGAGGGCAAACCCTAAACCCTAAACCCTAAACCCTAAACCCTAAACCCTAAACCCTAACTCTTCTCTTCAATGGAGATTTAAACCTTAATGTATCAGTAAGCCTGAATTGAGGGACCTCTCCTGGGTTCTTCTTTTCCTAGAAGAGGATTCTGTTCTTTGGCTCTGTCCCAGGCTTTTCATCTCTCCATAAGGTTCTTCGCTCTCGCTTTCCTCCTTGAGGGCTTCTTCCCCCGGTCGCTTTGCTCCTTTCTGGGCTTGGCAAGCCGCTGATAAAGGATTCTGGTATCGATTTGAACCCCCCCCCTGGGTCTTCTTCTCCCAGAAGAGATTCCTTCTTTTGGGAAGGGAAAGGTCTTAGGAGTTGCCTTGGCCTTGCTCTGGGCCAGCTCAAAAGCTTGCTCCTTTTTTCTTCAAATCCAAACAGCCTGGCTTGAAATATAAAGATCTGGCTATTTGGCTTCTTTCTATGCTTGGCCAGCCGCTGATAAACTGCTCATATGGCGCAATATAAAAAATGGCCATCCAGGCCCAAAATGTAAAGATCTGGTCATTTTGCTCCTTTCTGGGCTTCGCTAGCCGTTGCATTTAGCTTCTTTTTGGGCTTGGCCAGCCGCTGATAAATGGTTCATATGGAGCAACGTAAAAATTTGCAACCAAAGCTTGAAATGAAAAGATCTGGTCAATTGGCAACCGGGCTTGCGATGACTTCCAGAGTTGGGGAGTTCATCGCTCGCAACCCCCGTCTTGAAATTTGGAGAAACCAAAGAACTCTCCTATGTTGTGGGTAACCAATCTGGGTGGGTGGGAAAGCCAGCAAAACTTCTCTCAATCCATTTGATATACTGATTATTTTTCTGCAACCAAACGCCTAGCGGATGCATTCATCACATGGTTTCATGTGGCAACTGTTTGGTGAGTTCAAACTGTACAACTCATGCAAAACACGTGGTGTGTACATGGGAGCTTAGGTGTCCATAAAACCTAATCACCCCGCCTTTGTACATCTAGTGTCGCTCACGGCCGAGCGAGACAGATCGTACAACACATGTGGCTCCAGGTCTGAATGAGCATCAGACATGAGCACAAGTCAAATCATGCGAAGTGAAAATGCCAAAATGGCTATTGAGACTCTCGAATTATCATCCATGCCCTGAGGTCACGTAAAGCTTGTGCCTCGCAAACTGGGCTTCATTTTTCGCATCATGCAACTTCATCCAATCAAACCAGAAGAAGAAGAAGGCAAATTGGTCTCTGTGCAAGAATGGCATGTCCTGCATCTGGCCAAATGCCGTTGCTGCAAATCTGAGAGCAAAATCTCAGTAGCTGCATGATTCTGTAGCCACTTACATCCCAAGCGGTGGTAAAATCTGCCATAACGGGTCACGAAGCACGATTCCAGTTCTTCCTGCGCATGTTGTCTCAAAAGAAACTCAATCAACGGAAACTTTGTCGCTTTCCAGTAAGTTGCCGCAGGTGCTGCACTGCTGCGTCTTCTCACTGCTTTGTCAGCGGAAACTTGTTCCTGAACATCACGCACACTACCTGTATGTTGAGCTCCGTCTGGTTCTGCATGATGTATCTGCCAAGCAAACATCATGAGGCGTCTCGCTGACTTTATGCACTTGGAAAGCCAAGAAAAAGTCCACACTGAAATCACCACTGTGGTAAATATCAAACTGAAAATCACATAATATTCCAGGAAGAAATCCGGATTGGCACCAGTGAAATCATGAATCTGCAGGGATGCAAATGGTCGCGTGGTATTGGGCTCAATGTCGCCGTCGCCGGTGCTCAAGGCGTCGGTCATGCTTACCATCTGAGAAATCATGAAAAGCTTGATCATTTGCTGCATGGGCTTCTTCGATCCACGGGAATCCATGGCTGAATACAAACGATTCACACAGTACCTGAAGTTCTTCTGCTGCTGCAAAGCTTCCCAATGGCGGGTACCAATTAACTCTCCAGTGGAAATGCTAAAACATCCAACCATGTGCATCAAAAGCTCCATGCGGTCTCTTGACAAACGTTTCGTTCCCAAGTCGCTGGGGTTTTCCTGGGAGTTCACATGAACAACACTGACTTGCTTGCTTTGCGTCAGGGCTTGTGTCCAGAGGATGCGACATCCCAAATGACGCACTCTGCCTACGCCTGATCTCCGCAAAATCTGTTCACATGCACAATTGTCAACGTGTAGTGTGATGTGAACTGCACCGTCAAACATGAACTGCAAGCACGAACGAATCAAAATCGTGTCGCAAAGACCTGATGTCGCCGAATATAGTTCAGCTTCAGCTGAAGATAGGGCAATGGTGCGCTGAGTGCGCGATGAGGAGTACAGCAAATTTCCTCCAAGGAGAATTGCCGCAGACGAGACCGAACGTCGAGTAGTTTTGTTGGCTGCCCAATCTGAATCCGTAAACAGGTCAACAGTACAGTCACAAGGAAAGTCCTCGAAACCGGCGCTTGGTGGTGTGAGGAGTATCCCGTTATCTACTGCTCCTAGCAAATATTGTGCAAGATGTCGCAATGCTTGCAAAGCCAAATACGTGGGACTGGACATCATCTGAGCAAGGGCTCGAATTGTGAACTGACACTCAACCAAGTCTCCAGACAAATACATGAGTATGCCAACGCATGAACGATACAGAGTAATGTCCTTCGGGCCGAGCGGTTCTGACTTGTCCACTTCCTGCAACATCGGATGAGCAGGGGTTGGTTTTGGCTTCAAGTTGAGGTTCAAACGCAAAAGGCTAAACAACTTGTCGAAGTGCTTCACGTGCGGCGTCATCAAAATGTTGCCTTCAACAGTGAGCAAATGCTTGCGCTTGAGAAAACTGATCTCGTCACCTGCCTCCTGAAGCGTCTCGATATTGAAATCATACGCTTTGGCAAGTGTAGGCAAAAGTTTGCCATGCAAGAATTCACTTTTGCACAAGATCATCATGTCATCTACACGCAACAAAATAAAGCAACTCCCGCAATCGCTCCTGAGAATTGAGGGGTACGTGGGACATGGCCTAATCTGGAACTCGTCCAAAAGGAAGGCCGTGATATCGCCGTGCCAGAGTTGGCTACCATCACGCTGGCCGGGCAATACCTTTCCCAATGCATACAGTCTTGAACCTCCTGTAGCATCTTCACACGTCACAAGTGTGGGCTGCCTTTGACAAACCGTCAAGAACGCGTCTGCCACATCCAAGGCGGAAAGAACAAAACCTTGCGAGCGAAGCATCAAGAACAGTGTTGGAAACAGTCTGCTAGTGACATTCGAGCTTGCAGGGCTATACAGATCTTGCCGCTCCTCCTGCCATGCAAACTCTCTTGCGACATACCTCGAACGTCGCAAATGCACCTTGCGTCCTTCCACCGTCTTCTCTCGCCACGTTCGCACAAAGCGAGTGCTGAGCGTCTTTGGTGGTTCCTGCGAATTGCTCAACAAATCATCTGGAGGCAAAAGGACTCCAAGACCGATGAGCCTCTCAATTTCAATTCTGTCTGCAAGCGCGTCCAGCTCCTGCAGCCTGGTTGCATCAAGTTGTGGCTCACCATGGCCTGTGTCTGGGAAAATCAGCTGCTCCTTCGCGGCTGTCAAATCTGGATCTGCCTGTTGCTTGGCCTCTGATCCATCTCGAAGATCATCATCGTAATCCTCAAGATATTCAGATTCATGCTGGTCAAAACAAAACTGAAAGGACTCATCTTCATGGAAATACTCATCACTGCCAATGAAAACGGAATTGCGTTCATCTTGAACTGCCTGAATTCGAATCTGCTTTCTTGGACTGCCACCCTCATCCAGCTCTGCCGTCAAGCCTCTACGAGCGGCTTCGTCAGCACTCAAAGCTGGTGTGGCTGGCTGTGGGTCTGTATCCATTGGTGTTGAAACCCCGCCTGAGCCTGATGCCGGATTGGCTGGCACAGGTGGGCCTGGTCCCCGTGGTGAAGCGGGACCTGCCACTGCTGCACTTGGCGGAGGAGGCATCATCCCCGCCTGCAAGTCATTCCCACTACGCGCGGGTAAGCCTGGCGTGGTTGGAGCATCATCTGCAACAACCGGAGTGTCCGGTGGGTCCTCAGCTGCCTCGTCCGGGGTAGCTGGGGCCTGCTGTTGCAAAGCAAAAGGAAAATCAATGGGGAGCTCGACTGGCACTGCCTGTGGTGGCAAAATCCTCTTTGCCAAAATCAGCTTGGATCCTAGGGCTGCATATCCGAAGTCCCAAGGCATCGACTCAACATTGCTCACAAAATCCAAACTCCAAGGTCGGGGCATTCTCCGAACCGAACGAGTGGTAAAAATGCCACATCCATCTCCTGAGGGGACTGCAATCACATGCACATCTCCCTGCATTGTCTTGCCAAGCCATACTCCTTGGCGCCATTGAGGGCCTGCCTTGGCCGCTGTCTTCAGGAAACCGTAGACCATCTCTGCATAGGTGGCAATCTTGCCTGAATACTGTCTGTCAGTGCACGCCTCATAGGCGGTCAAACCATTCACAACTCGGTATCTGTTGTAGCACCATGCCGCATGCGGTAGAGACCACGCGTAAATGGGGTGGTCACAACCGAAAATGATCTTTCCAGGTGGAGCGCCTCCTTGCCTCTCGAGAAAACTGACAAAAACTCCTGCTTGTTGTCTGACTCCATGCACTGCTTGTTCAACAGCACCGTTTCCTTCATGGTTCCCAATCGCAACTGGTTCTGGCACGGTTGCAACTCCATGCAAACGACATGCCTTGCGAACTGCCTCCATCAAGGAAAGCGTTGCTGGTTCTTGATCGCACTTGATGGCGACCTTCGGATGGCCTGTCCACAAAATAAAACGAGTCAGCTCAGTGCAAAGATAAGAGGCGTACCTACCTCCCTTGGCAGGGGTTGGAATTGCATGCACCAATCCTGTGGCGCGGTCATGCGCAAAAAGCACTGTGATCTTATCAGAAGTGTCAGGGCGCCTGCTGCAATATCCAAAATCAAATGAAATTACACTGTGTGATGCGCGCTCATGATCCTGGTGGTGGTGAGCATCTTGGCGTCCCTTGTGCAGAACGCAATGCTCACACCATGCACGGTATGGAAAATGAGTGGTGTTATGTTCATCAATTTCTCGCTGAGTGGGTTGGCCTGGTGCTGCTTGCACGACTGGCCTTCTTTCCAGCTCATCTGCAATTTGATGTCTGGCTGCATGAGCAGCAAGCAAATCATGCTGCCTCAAATGCTTCACAAGTCTCTCAAAGAGCTGTTTCCTATTGCCCCAAACGGGCAATCCCAAATTGGTACACGCATCACGCAAAAGTCGCGGTTCAGAGTGGCTGTCCAATCGCACACCTGCAACTTCAATCTCGTTCTGAGCAAGTGGAACAACCTGGTCCTGCTCATCTGCATCAGGCTGTGCAATTGGAACGGCATGTGCTTCTGCCTGCTGTTCAGCAGGTTGGTTCTGAAATGCATTTGCTTTTGATTCATTGCTCGTATCAACAAAAAGTCGCTGCAAAGATTCGTCAGTGAAAGGTCGAACATGTCCAAGAGTGATAACTTGCTCAACTGCCTGGGGCAAATTGAAAGGGGCTGTCATCTGGTCCAGAAGGGTTGTGTCCTGGTTGAACTCAATCAAATCCCAAACACCTGAACTGCAAACCAAAGTAGTCCGATACCATGCCAAGAGATCAAATGGTGCAAGAGTTGTGTCAACAAAGGCCGGGTCATGACTGAGTAAGGCATAGACATCGCCTCCAAGGTCGGTCCATCCTGGCTTCAAATGCTTCAAAGGTTCCTGAAGTGTAATCACACGAATCTCCTGCTGAGTGGAAACCATCCTGATCACACCGTCTGCACACAGGGAATTGTTTCTGTACCTCAAAGGTATGCGGTTGCTACCCTTAACCAAGCACAAAGAGCCTGATTCATTCTTGATGGACCATCCATCTTGCAAGATTCTTCCCAAGCAAATCAGAGGTGAAGTGATTGGGGCCACTGCAAACCGTTCTCTCAAAACAACGTCGCCAAACCTGATGTCAGCAACACGAGTGTCATGCACGCCTAGCGCGTTCCCTTGTGCATCTACATACTGGGGCTGTCCTACAGCACTGGATTTGTCTGACCTGCCAATGTTTGCATACGAAAGGGGCAGAACTGAGCCGTCCGCACCAGAATCCAAAATAATCGAAATCGCCTGGCCGGGATCAGTCAAAGCACGAACATGTGTTTGAGGATCTGCTTGAGTGGTTTCACATTCATCTGCAAACATCCAATCCATGTCTGAGTCTGAGTATGTCATGTCAAATGTCGGGCAAGCACTCTTGTACACGAGCCGAGGCGAAGCAATCTCATGTGAAACTGTTGCAAAATCGCTCTCAGCTGAACTCATCATGAAAATATTGCCTGATGAGCTTGCTGACAAATTGGTCAAATCTGCAAAATACGGTTCATCATGGAATGCGTGAAAATCTTCATCACGTTCTTCAGCAAAAGGCAACAAACGAATCTGGCGCTGCTGTTGCTGTTGCATGTTGTACGCAGCTGCTGATGAAGGCTGAGTCAAAGTGGATCCTGCATTGCTGGCTGCTCCTGAAGGTGGAGGTGGTGCAGTGCTTGCTGATGAGGATGCATTGCCAGGGGGCGCCTGTTCCACTTGTCGAACTTGCTGGTTCTGTTGGTCACGCTTGAATGCTCTGCAGTCACGTTTCCAGTGTCCAGGTTTGTTGCAATACAGACACACGTTCTGGTCAACTCGAGGTCGATCTTGTTGCTGTTGTTGTTGCTGATACTGATGCTTGCCTTTGCCATTGAACTTTCCAGGACCTTTTCCTTTCCCTTTGAATGGTGGTGATGGTCCTCCTTTGCCCTTTCCATGCTTGCCTTTGTTTTTGCCTTTGTGTTTGCCTTTCCCTGAGTTCCAATTGTCGTTGAAACCAACGCGGTCGATTTCCATGGGTGCAACTCCTTGATGCTGTCCATGTGACGCATGCGAACCAACTCCAAATTCAGAGTGAACCTTGTTTGGAGACCACGTCATGGTTACCTGTTCATATGCAAGCACAGAAGTCCTCACTTGGTCATATGTACTGGATTCAGTCATCTGCAACTGAACATGCTGTCGAATATGATTTGGCAAAACTCGGGTCAAGGTTGCAAGGGCAACATCATCTGGAACTTCACGTCCTGCAGCACGCCTGTATTCATTTCTCATCAAATCCAAACTCTGAATCTGTTCTCGCAAAGATCGGTCTTTACCAAAAGGTGGGAGATTCATCAAAGCCGTCAACAAAGAAACTGCCCTCGATTTGGTGTGAGGCTGAAATGCAGAGACCAATTGTCTCCAAACCTCAAGCCCATTCCTGTCAGAAACATTGCGCAAAATACGAAAAGGGCGTCCTTTGAGAATACCTGTCAATATGCTGTAAAGTTGCGCCACACGCTCCTTGTTCTCATCTGAAAACCCAGAAACATCAACCGGGGTCGCGACGTTCTCCTCCACATGTAAAAGCATAGCCTCAAATTCTGAATCTGCGTAGAAAAGCCATGCCTTGAACTGCACACTCCAGTCAGGAAATTCTGCACGCTCATCTTCTGGAGTATCTGGACCAAAAACTGCAGGTTGCTTGACCACTTTGCTTGCTTCTGAAAACCGTCCAGCTCCAGCTGTTTGAATCGAGCTAGAGGAGCCTTGGGCCGCTGATTGAATCTGCTCAATTCGCAAGGCTGCATTGGCCGTAGACTCTGCTGCACGAATCAGAGCTTGTGTGAGCTGAGCAATCTCCGGGGTCGCCATGTCTGCTCCAAGCAATATGCGCACACCCAGAAAATGTAATCAAGCAAAAGTCGCAAGCTGCAAATGAAAACTGCGGTTGCAAGTCAAATATCGTTCCAGCACTCCAAAGCCAGTGAAAGTGTAATGGCTGCCGCGGGCCGAAACAAACCTAGGGGCTCTACGTCAAACCGGGGTCCCTGAGTCACTGCTCGTTTGAGTCAGTGCTCCGCTACCATGATTATTTTTCTGCAACCAAACGCCTAGCGGATGCATTCATCACATGGTTTCATGTGGCAACTGTTTGGTGAGTTCAAACTGTACAACTCATGCAAAACACGTGGTGTGTACATGGGAGCTTAGGTG